>JAMPIV010013732.1:0-366057 GCA_024509875.1 Oreohelix idahoensis | reverse complement strand
TGTCGTAAATAAAGGATATTACAATTTTTAATAGTACATATAACATTTCTGACGAAATTATACCGTCTCGTGTTACTTTTAATCATCCTGGCATTATTTATTTATCCTGCTGATGTCATTAAATCAGATCACACGCTGTCTTGACAAGAAAGACTGGCTGCTGAGAATCTCCTACGTTTAAAATAAAATATTACAATTTACGAGCGCTGTGAATGCTCATTGGACTCGCAAATTTGAATGTATTTGTTTTAAATCGTATTTTAATTTAGTTTATTGTCTGTCTTGTACTCTGTTAAATTTTTTTAAAATTTCTTCATTGTTATAGGTTTGACGAACTTCAAAGGTTAAAGTTAATGAATAATATTGCTATAATGTTAATGCAATTATCTATTAATCAATCATTTATAAAGACGTACGTCTAGTTCGACAAGTGAATTTTCCCTGATATGATGGATGATTTAAAGGGACTTTTAGCTTTTCAAAACATTAGAACCCCTGAACATTTGTTGTAACTTTTCGTTTCGCCAGAGCGAACCGATTCCACCGGGACTCATTTAGTATGCGGCACGAGATCAAAGACACCGAGACGATCCCCGAGCAGAGAAGCTAGTTTCTCGCATGGTGGAGATCTCAGGAAGGACGGGCGGCATGCTATCAAAGACAGTAGTGGTCCCTGAAACGATTTCGCATCTCGGTGTTAAGCACGGAACCGATCGCAGCCAGAGCGAACGGGGAAAGCTGACGCAAGCAGCGAGCGAAGATACGAGAGGCCAGGGGCGGCTTCTCTCTTTGGTCTGGCGGTCAGATCCCCAAAATCCTTCCGAGATCAAAAAGGCTGTCAAGTTTCTCATGTCCCACTCATCTTGCATTCCAGTTGTAGATATACAGATCACGTAGAAATACACTTCATCACTCGCTGGCCAGAACTTGATAGAAGCACTAGCGATATTTGAAATCTTGCTAGATTATCCCATGGATTTTCATTTATATTTGCAGTGAATTCTATTTCTGTGCAAAACGGTAATATATATATATTGTGTAAAGTGATCAGTGGTCTAGTTCATTCATTCTATTTCATTGGATTTTGTGTTAATTTAAACCTATTAAATTAAACCGTCTCAATAGTTCCAGTTGTAAATGTAATGATATACCTGCTATACTATTTCCAAAAAGATAATAGATGTTTAATGCTTAAATTAACTTTTAAAGTCGCGAAGGAATTTATAATTAATAAATTTAGTTAAGTCCTATATTTATAGATGTGTGATTTAACCACTAGAACTCGCGCAGTGTTTATTAAATACATAATTAAATACGCGAGCGTATATATAATAGGCTTAACGGGAAATTTATCGCGCGCTTAGAAGATTATTTGATTTTTAAAGTATGATTATGTTGTTATGGGTTTTCTATCTTTTTCTCTAGATTGATCACCTTTTGCAATCCCAGCAATAACGAAATCTTTCAGAGTTTCCATACTCGGTTCTTAAACTTCCAGACAGTTTGATGAGACATTTTTTTAAAGTAAATCTTGTGGTGGTCCGGTGCGGCCTAGCTAACATAATTACATGAAAGAAAGCCTACCCAAGATCATTTGATTATTATCATCAAATTAAATTACAATCTGTAAGATAAACTGGAAGATGAACAGTGCCAGTAGCGATAGTTTATATACTGCTCTATTGTGAGAGATTACCGATTTACCTGACTGTGACTGAGCCTAGTTTTTCCTCACTGGATTAAAAAAAAACTTTACCGGTCAGTTGCTGTCATCACGCAGTGAAGGAATATTGCCATCACCTCATTTTCACCCCTGTGTTGAATTGTGTCAGTGCCATCCCATAGACTCCTTTTATATAATAAAACACAAGAACTCTTTAAACTTCAAGTCCGGCGATAAGCGGGAATATTTGCTCTCAGTAAAAACTCGCAATATCTGGGGCGGGACATAGAAGTGCTAGACAGTTTCACATGTCAAGAGTTTAATCACTGTGTTTATCATTCTATGGATTGTCTGATGCTGCAACTCGGTAAGTGTGTGAGTATATATGAGTGTGGATCCGCACAGTGTGCATGAATGACAGGAGATTTATTTTTTTGCAAAAAAACCATTTGTTAACTTGCCTACCGGGTAATACGTTTTCTGTATACCCGGCATTGTTCCTTTAGTGGGATAATTTGTTAACTCTGTTTCATCCCCCCCCCCCCTTTTTTTTTTTTGCTTAGTAAAGGGAAGACACCAGTTGGGATAACAGTATTTTTTTTTGTCTACCACCATAACTAATATTGTAACACCTCTTTCAGAGTAATTAAATTCACTGTTGGGTTAACTTTCCTATGCTCCTGATAACTATCTATCTTGAGACTGGGTTTATCTTTGTCTAATACAAGCGGGAAGGGCTTAGTCGATACCAATCTTCTTCACCCCCTCCCTACCTTGTTATTTGCATTTTTCTGTACTTATGATAATTTTATGTAACACTTGATATTGTTTTTTTGTGATTTGATTTTTAAGGTAAATAAACATCATAAACTTATATCGGACTGTGTTGGAATACCCAAAAGCCCAAAAAATTCCCTATTTGTTTAATATAGCTGTATCCACGTCGTCTGAGTGTTTGAAGCAACAAATCGGTGTGAGCGCAGACGTGTGTCTGGAAAACTGGCAAATAATTGTTTGACCAGGAGAGTGGAAGAGAAGATTGAGAGAAACGATTTGTCGTAAATAAGTCTGTCTTTACTCTCCTCCAGCACTCTGTGGAGCATCATATTTAATCTATACATTTCTATCACTGAGTTTTCATCATCATTCTACACTCTAAACCGGACTACTATTTCTAGACTCTTTCTCTCAAAATAAATTTACGACAATATTTGGCTGGCTCGCCGGGATAATTTTGAGATACATTTGATGCACACATATTTGTGGGCTGGTTCTGCATCTTGAGCTACATTTGAGGCATTCGCATAGCCGGGATAAAGATATTTTGAGTCTGATCTAAGTCTGGGTCTAACTAGATAGAGTGTGAGTGATCTGTCTTTGTGATTTAGGGAAATAAATAAATAAGTAATTACACCCCTAGACAACGCTTTTTAGTATTTGGGTCGTCCACACAGCATATTTACAGGTTGTTTTCTTTCCACAGCAGTAGAAAGTACGGATAAACAAAAATAGTTGTTATTTAAATTATTCTCTGGCAGAGAAACATTACATTTTTCTTTATAAGATTTGCTGGGATTGCGTGATTGTTTTACAGTCACTAAAGGGTTTTTGAAGTTAAAAGAGTTGAGCTTAGCTAAAGACGCCTTGTTCTGACTTTTTAAGTCTAGTTAACATCGTCTCTTCTCATATAATTGACTTCAGGGGGAGTTTTTTGTAGTGGAGAATTAAAATTTCAGGGAAAAAAATTTTTTTTTCTTTAAATTGTTTTAATATAAATTTTTCTCTACTGTTAGTAAGAGTAGATTCTTTTCTAGTGTAACTTACCATTTTAGTGGCATAGTCGCTTGCGTTAAGAGTCTTAAGTGACAATAATAGCAGCGATAAGTTAACACATTTAAGGTAGGAGGTAACTCAAGTAAATTTTTACTTTGGTTTTTCTCGTAGCGGTTCCGAGTTTCTTCCCCTTCTTGTTCCATCTTACTATTCTCTAGTCTTAGAAGCATCCAGTTCTTTGGTATGGCAGAGAGAATTAGGATAAGATCCATTTTGAGACAGGAGGCGAAGGACTCAGGATTAGAAGGAGAAGCCGCGAACCTGTTTGTCAACAAAGAACTTGAAAGATATGACGCGGACCAACAGAGAGAAGAAAAAGAGAAAAAGGAAGCGGAAGAGAGGGCAGAAGCTAGGAAGAAAGAAGCGGACGATCGTCAATTGGAGCAGAAGAAAATTGAGGCAGAGATGGACGCCCGCAGGGAAAGAGAGAAGGAGAGACAACGCGAAGAGAGAGACAAGGAAAGACAGCATGAATTGGCGCTTAAGGCTTTAGAGAGTCGGGGCGCCTCTACTTCGAATAACGGAGAGCCGTCTTCGCCCCAGTCGCAGTCAATGGATCTCTCCAGCACTCAGTCTGCCCAATTAACTGCGATGTCTTTTGCTTTAGAGTCTTTTCCTAGTCCCAATGAGAAAATTGACAGCTATCTAGAAAAATTCGAGAGGCTCGCAAATCTGTATGGGTTGGAGAGTTCCCGCTGGGCACTTAAACTCTCAACGTCACTGAAAAGTACTGCTTATGACGTATATACAAAGCTGGGAACCAACCAACATGATTACGACATGCTGAAAAAGGCCTTGCTAGAGCGGTTTGAGATGACCGCCCGAAAATTTCTGCAAATGTTCAGAAACAGCCGGAAAGAGAGCACGGAAACATTCCCGCAGTTCTCTTCACGTCTCACGGGCTATTTGACAAAGTGCATTGAATTATCTGACCTACCTCTTACATATGAGGGACTACTTGAACTTGTTCTTGTGGAACAGATAAAGTCAACTTTGTCAAACGAAACCCGTAGATTTTTGGCTGAACAGGGCGCAGTCAGGCTTGAGGACATACTCAATAAGGCAGAACGCTATACCAATGCAATGGCCGAACTTCCCAGCACAAAACGTAAACCCACAGATGAGCCATCTCGTAAACAAAATCTAGAGCAGTCATCCTATTCCTCTAATTCCTCTCAGAATTATAACCAACGAGAAAATAATACCCAGAGACCTCCCCAGGAAAAATCGAAATTCTACAAAACCCGATACCCCCCTAACAACAATTCTGATCAACCCACCAAGCCTACGTGGCAGCGCGGCCACCAAGGTCAAGGAAAAGGGAAGACCCCTACACCAGGAACGTCTGATCAGGGCAAACAAACCGGTCCAAACCGCGTCGGATGTTTGCATACAGCCTCGAAAGGTAGAGTCAATGTCAGTGATTCTCAACCTGAGGGGGACCGACCCTCAACTCGAGGAACTGTAATTTTGAATGGTACCTCAACTACTTGTCTCTTTGACACTGGATTAAGCTTTAGTTGTATTGTTGCTAGACACCTAGTCAAACCAGGTCAGGAGACAGAGGAAACCGTCAAACTCAGTGGAGTTTTTAAGAGTGACGCACCCAGGACGCTTCCTATCGCACTGGTAGAAATACACTCTGATTTTGTCAGAGGTGTTATTAAAGCGGCCATTATGGATGATCCTATCTACCCAGTTATCCTGGGATGTAGATATGTGTTTATTGGGAGACCAAAGGAGCCGATTGTGGCAGCGGTAACCACAAGAGGGCAAGCCAAGAAGGAGAGGGAGCCTGCGCCAAATTTGTTGCCGAACGAACTGAAGGAGGCGCAACAAAAGGACCCTACTCTGGAGCTCTGCTTTAAAAAACTGCCCATGGCTAAGGACCCCAGACACAACGGAGACATCTTTTCTAAGGATGGCGTATTGTATCGTAGAACGGGCAACCCGGACACGGGGAATAACCAGCTCCTAGTACCGACGCAGTACAGAAGCCAGATCTTAGAAATGGGGCACTCTCTTCCCTTTAGCGGACATATGGGACAAAACGCCACTATTCAGCGAATAAAAAACCACTATTGGTGGCCAGGAATGAACTCTGACATTATCAGGTACGTGAAATCCTGCGCCCAGTGCCAACGGGTAGCACCAAAGCACTTGACACCCCCAGTACCTATGGGGCAAATGCCAATAGTGGGTACTCCATTTGAACGGGTTGCTGTCGACATCATTGGACCCCTGGAAAGGACCAAAAGAAAGCACAGGTTCATCCTGACTTTAGTCGACACTTGCACAATGTGGGCCGAAGCTATACCGCTAACATGCACAGATTCCAAGCATGTCGCAGAAGCCCTCGTGCAAATCTTTACACGGTTGGGATTCCCTCAACAAGTTTTGACGGACAATGGATCCCAATTCCGTAGCCTGTTAATGGAGGAGATCTTTAAGATCTTGAGGGCCAAACATATCACACAAGTCCCTACCATCCGGCCGGAAATGGGCTCGTGGAACGTTTTAATGGTACCCTCACCACCATGTTACGTAAGCTGGGTCAGGAGAAACCGGAAGACTGGGACCTATATATATCGGCTGCCTTATTCGCCTACCGAGAGGTACCCCAAGCGTCTACGGGATTCGCGCCAGCTACACTTTTATTTGGCAGACCTATTAAGGGGCCACTAGAAGCCTTACTTCGGTCCCTGACAGACCAAAAGGCTGACGAGACAGTCGTCTCTGCAAGCAAGTATGTATCTGAGCTCAAGGAAAGGCTAAAGCTAGGATGGGATCTAGCTACTACCAACCTTACAAAAGCCCGCGCTAAACATGCTAAAAGATACAACAAAGCTGCAAAAGAGAGAGAACTACAACCAGGGGAGAAAGTTTTGTTGCTACTTCCAACCGGAAGCAATAAACTTCGCATCGGATGGCAAGGGCCGTTTACCGTCCTTAAAAAGATCTCACGTACCAATTACAAGATCTCCATCAAAGGAAAGGAGAAGGTCTTCCACGTAAATCTGCTTAAGAAATATTTGGAAAGACCGGTGCCATCCTCCGAGCATCTCCTGGCCGTCGCCATAGCAACGGAAGACGAGGAAGATGATGATGGTTGCATGGAGTATCCATTGCAACCCACAGAATCCTTTAAAGATGTCAAGTTCGGCGACAATCTCTCACCAGAACAACAAACAGAAACCAGGGCTCTACTAAAACAGTACAGTGCAGTCTTAACGGATGTACCTGGTCGAACAAATCTCATCGAATTTGATATGAAATTAACAAACGAGACCCCTGTTCGAACCAGAGTTTACCCCATACCGTACGCTAAAGCTGATGCACTTCGCGGAGAAATAGACAAGCTGCGTCAAGCAGGAATTATCAGTGAGTCTACATCTCCTTACAGTTCCAGTGTAGTGCTGTTGCAGAAGCCCAATAAGGAAGTTCGGCTGTGTATAGATTACCGGCTGCTCGCTGTAACGGAATTCCAGCCCGAACCTCTCCAAACTGTTTCTGAGTTGTTCACCAAGCTTAGCAAGGCAAAGATTTTCTCCAAGATTGACCTCAGTAAAGGGTATTATCAGATACCAGTCAAGGAGGAAATTAAACCTTTGTTAGCTTTCAGCACTAGTGAAGGACATTACACATTTAATGTGATGCCGTTCGGATTGCATAACGCACCAGGAGTGTTCACCAGTTCTAGAACCTTTGCAAAGTCCCCATATCCATAATTTTATGGTTCTTCGGAAACCTATGAAGAACATATTGCTACGGTTGCTATGCTCCTCAGGAGACTACAGGAAACGGGTCTCACAGCCAGACCTAGCAAATGTCTCATCGGGTTTGAACAGCTAGACTTCCTGGGTCATACTATTTCTCACGGATCATCGGCCTATTAAGAAAACGTGGAGAAATAACCTGCAGCCAAAAGTCCCTCGAACGAAGAAGACGAAAGTTCCTTCCTATCATTATGTTCATATTTTCTAAATACATCCAGAACTTCACGGGTAAGCACCTCTGGGGCTAAGGAGACTTCACAAAGAAAAGTCCTGATAAGGTCATATGGGATCAAAAGTGCGAATGCGTACAAAGCACATGTCAATGAAACGGTTTGAAAGGACCGTTGTCCTGCCCATACCCCATTTGAGTTGCCTTATCAGCAAACCTTTTGATTACGGGTCGAAGCTTCAAAATCCGGGCTTTCATTCGACTAATTTCCACATATATATAATTATTAGGTAAATATGAAGCCTCACAAATTAATTAATAACAGAGAAAGCAATGGTAAAATAACAGTGCTTTCACTATTGAATGTACTCGATCAATGAGATAGCTTGTTTTCTTCTTCGTCTGACAAATTGTAACGCTTTCACGTTGATATAAAAGCTTACTGACCATTATTACCCGCTTCTTCAATGAAAAAGATGCTGCATTTCTATCTGCACATTGAGAGTACCCTCAACACCCATACCTAAATTAATCCTAACATTAATTATATTACGTTACCTAAAACGAACGAAAGATGTGACAAAAGGAGAGAGGGGAGGGGCAAAATATCAGGGACGCATGCAACGAGCGACGCGCGATATACAAATGCTGGCATCACGCGTGTAAGTCTACAAGCACTGACTTTTTCAGACGGACAGTGATAAAATACACTACCCTTTCCCAGAGTTAGGTTTATAAATCATAACAGACTCTTATTAGAAAAGATAACATTAGATGGGTTTACGGTTGAAAACATAACAGTACCCATACAGCACATCTTCGAAACAGGAGGTAGAAGAAATTGCATATTTTGAACGCAGCCACGTAGCTCCTTTAAATTAGTATTTTTGGGTTCCTTAGGGCTTGCTGACAAATAATATGTAAAACGTTACGCAAATAGTCCAGGAATTAATAAATTATACCCAAAATAAAATATTGGGGGTGCCTGACAGCATAAAATCATTTCTGCTCATAAGATTTTTTTTTAACGTGTTTGAAAAAAATTTACGTTACAGAAATAGCCTACCATGTAAACTCCAAATTGATTGGAGCGCAACAAATGAAAGCCTAACCACGATTGGTCGGGCTATAAATACGATCTTGGTTGTTAGGGGAGACGGGAAAAGATAACATTTTTTCAAACACTTGTCGAAACGTGGCTCATTGGCCAGTCTCGCTGATATACACACTTGGGAGCGTTAGTTCGAAACCACTTGTTTAAATACACTTGATAAAGCATCAGTGCGTGAAGCCAGCTTATATTTGCCAGATAAAAGCCTGGAAGTTAAGGCAATGGAATTTGTGCCAGTAAAGCTGCCAGAATACATTGCTAATTCAACGAACTGTGTTATTCGTATGAATTGTGGTACGCTTGAACGCCATCAAATTTTAATGAAACTATTCACCATGTTTCAATTGTGCAAACATGCCTGTATAAATATGTTAGTTCAGTGGGTGCAAACAGAAAAAGAACGCAATGAAGCGTTTGGGCTCTTTTAACGGAGGTGCTAAAATTCAAAGACGCAATGGAATGGCCTGAGTAAACAGTACAGAGGACACCGTGGATTTTTGACCATAGAAAGAAACCAATCATGAAACCACTCACCATAGTCATCAAAATGAAAATTCTGGAAAATAAAAATGGTTTTCAAATGTCAAAAAGCCGTTGGATTGTAACGTCTAGAATACGACAAGTGAATTTGGAGTATTGATGATGATTTAAAATGAGAAATTTTAATTTCATAACAATTAGAACCCCTACATCCTTCTTGAAATTTCAGTTAGTGGTCTTTTGGTTACGCCAGGAGCGAAAACCGATTCAGAGCAGTGCTTTCAACACCCAATCATGATGTCGGACAGCACGAGATCAGTACAAAAGTGTCCCCTAGAAGAAAGAGTGATCTAGTTTCTCGCAGAGTATAGATTACCGGCTGCTCCGCGCGAACTGTAACGGAATTGGCCAGCTGAGCCAGAAAAACCTCCTCCAAACTCAGGTTCACCAAGCTCATTTACAAAGACAAAATTTTCTCCAAGATTTCGACATCTCAGTTAAAGGAACCGATCGCAATACCATGAGTCAAGGAGGAAATTGAAAACAGTTAGCTTTCTGCACTAGTGAAGGACATTTACACATTTAATGTGATGCCGTTCGGATTGCATAACGCCCCAGGAGTGTTCACCAGGATGATGAAGGAAACATTCTGTAAAGTACCTTTCAAAGTCCCCATATCCTAATTTTCCATGGATGTACATAACAGTAATTGCATCGGAAACGTAGAAGAACATATTCTACTGGTTGCTACTGTAGTTGAGACTAGGAAACGGGTCTCACAGCCAAGCACTAGCAAATGTTCATCGGGTTTGAACAGTTAGACTTCATTTAAGCTATTTCTCACGGATGCTATTTCTATTAAGAAAACGTGAGAAAATAGCTGCAGCCAAAAGACCCCGAACGAAGAAAGACGTACGTTCATTCCTATCATTATGTGCATTTATCAGAAATACATCCAGAACTTCAACGGACTGACGGCACCTCTGACTGACCTCACAAAGAAAGGGTGTCCTGAATAATTCATATGGATCAAAGAGTGTGCGAACAAAACGCGTAAAGTCAGCACTTTGAAGGACATTTTAAATAATCTGCATACCCCATTTTGAGGTTGCCTGACCTCAACAAACCCCTTTGTATTTACGGGTCGACGCTCAGGTCAGGGCATCGGGTCAACACTGCTTCAAGCCGATGACAGTGACCCAAACATGCTATTTTCCAGTTGCCTATGGCAGTCGGAAATTAAATAAAGCTGAACGGAACTACAGCGTAGTCGAAAGAGAATGTCTCGCTCTGATTGACGTTATCAGACGCCATCATGAGTTTATCTATGGTACATCTTTCACGGTGCAAACAGACCACGCTCCGTTAGCATTTCTGGGTGCCAATAAAGAATTTAACGCAAGGATCATGCGTTGGGCGCTTTTTTTTTAAGCGTTTATTCTTTCAAAGTGGAATATATTCCGGGAAGACAGAATGTCGGGGCTGATTTTTGAGTAGAAAAACTGGTCTACAGAGGAAGAAGAGCAAACTGAAGATACCACTCATCCTAAAATCACCAATCAGGTCACCTCCATTGTCAAAAAATTTACCTGAAACATGAAAAAATGGTTTCATGTTTAAAAGTGGGGACGATTGTGACGTACGTCTAGTTCGACAAGTGAATTTTCCCTGATATGATGGATGATTTAAAGGGACTTTTAGCTTTTCATAACATTAGAACCCCTGAACATTTGTTGTAACTTTTCGTTTCGCCAGAGCGAATCGATTCCACCGGGACTCATTTAGTATGCGGCACGAGATCAAAGCCACTGGGAGGATCCCCGAGCAGATCTCAGGATGGACGGGCGGCATGCTATCAAAGACATGTATCAAAGTAGGTCCCTGAAACGATTTCGCATCTCGGTGTTAAGCACGGAACCGATCGCAGCCAGAGCGAACGGGGAAAGCTGACGCAAGCAGCGAGCGAAGATACGAGAGGCCAGGGGCGGCTTCTCTCTTTGGTCTGGCGGTCAGATCCCCAAAATCCTTCCGAGATCAAAAAGGCTGTCAAGTTTCTCATGTCCCACTCATCTTGCATTCCAGTTGTAGATATACAGATCACGTAGAAATACACTTCATCACTCGCTGGCCAGAACTTGATAGAAGCACTAGCGATATTTGAAATCTTGCTAGATTATCCCATGGATTTTCATTTATATTTGCAGTGAATTCTATTTCTGTGCAAAACGGTAATATATATATTGTGTAAAGTGATCAGTGGTCTAGTTCATTCATTCTATTTCATTGGATTTTGTGTTAATTTAAACCTATTAAATTAAACCGTCTCAATAGTTCCAGTTGTAAATGTAATGATATACCTGCTATACTATTTCCAAAAAGATAATAGATGTTTAATGCTTAAATTAACTTTTAAAGTCGCGAAGGAATTTATAATTAATAAATTTAGTTAAGTCCTATATTTATAGATGTGTGATTTAACCACTAGAACTCGCGCAGTGTTTATTAAATACATAATTAAATACGCGAGCGTATATATATAAAAAGCCTACCCAAGATCATTTGATTATTATCAAATTAAATTACAATCTGTAAGATAAACTGGAAGTTGAACAGTGCCAGTAGCGATAGTTTATATACTGCTGTATTGTGAGAGATTACCGATTTACCTGACTGTGACTGAGCCTAGTTTTTCCTCACTGGATTAAAAAAACTTTACCGGTCAGTTGCTGTCATCACGCAGTGAAGGAATATTGCCATCACCTCATTTTCACCCCTGTGTTGAATTGTGTCAGTGCCATCCCATAGACTCCTTTTATATAATAAACCACAAGAACTCTTTAAACTTCAAGTCCGGCGATAAGCGGGAATATTTGCTCTCAGTAAAAACTCGCAATATCTGGGGCGGGACATAGAAGTGCTAGACAGTTTCATATGTCAAGAGTTAATCACTGTGTTTATCATTCTAGGGATTGTCTGATGCTGCAACTCGGTAAGTGTGTGAGTATATATGAGTGTGGATCCGCACAGTGTGCATGAATGACAGGAGATTTATTTTTTTGCAAATACCATTTGTTAACTTGCCTACCGGGTAATACGTTTTCTGTATACCCGGCATTGTTCCTTTAGTGGGATAATTTGTTAACTCTGTTTCATCCCCCCCCCTTTTTTTTCTTTGCTTAGTAAAGGGAAGACACCAGTTGGGATAACAGTATTTTTTGTCTACCACCATAACTAATATTGTAACACCTCTTTCAGAGTAATTAAATTCACTGTTGGGTTAACTTTCCTATGCTCCTGATAACTATCTATCTTGAGACTGGGTTTATCTTTGTCTAATACAAGCGGGAAGGGCTTAGTCGATACCAATCTTCTTCACCCCCTCCCTACCTTGTTATTTGCATTTTTCTGTACTTATGATAATTTTATGTAACACTTGATATTGGTTTTTTGTGATTTGATTTTTAAGGTAAATAAACATCATAAACTTATATCGGACTGTGTTGGAATACCCAAAAGCCCAAAAATTCCCTATTTGTTTAATATAGCTGTATCCACGTCGTCTGAGTGTTTGAAGCAACAAATCGGTATGAGCGCAGACGTGTGTCTGGAAAACTGGCAAATAATTGTTTGACCAGGAGAGTGGAAGAGAAGATTGAGAGAAACGATTTGTCGTAAATAAGTCTGTCTTTACTCTCCTCCAGCACTCTGTGGAGCATCATATTTAATCTATACATTTCTATCACTGAGTTTTCATCATCATTCTACACTCTAAACCGGACTACTATTTCTAGACTCTTTCTCTCAAAATAAATTTACGACAGGATATGACACTGACATGATAAGTCACGTGCTGCACAGTTTTATCTGTTTTCCTTTTCAATTAATTTTCCTCCGTATCTACAAATAAACAAATTACAAATATATAAAGTGGATAGCCCGAGGACTGAAAATATTAAACAAATAACAAACACAAACACATGATAAGTAATTGCAAACAAGAAAGTACTAATGAAAAAATAAGAGACTAGACAACAGAAAAGTATGAGGAATATCAGGAACTCTGGAGTTTCGATCCAGCTCCATCCGAATAACGATACCGTCTCGCTACGAGTGATCATCTTACGGCATTTAATAAAGACTTGCAGGCCTTGGGTTTCTCTCTTTATTTATTTCTGCGCCTACACATTTATTAGTGAAATCAACCACTGCCCTTCTCTGGTATTCTTAATCTACTGCGATCTACCAAACACCAGGATTACAGAAATCGTATTGTGTTTTATTTAACCTAGTGCCGGCCTCTCTCGCCCGCAAAGTAATCGGGTTTTAGGATCGAAACCTGTTAGCGCCATGCTCCAGTCTACCCAGCTATAAATGGTTACATGACTCTGCTCTTGACTTAGGGACGTAATAGGCAGCGAAGAGAGGAACTGACCACGCCACTTCATGAAGTTTGGCATAGGATAATGAAGTCTCTAACATTTCACTCCCCTACCACAGCATCTGTAGTGGGACTACGTTTATCTTTTACCTTTTATTTGATAAATGGGACATTTTTGAAGTAATCGTGTCTATACAAATGTCTGGATCGTCCAGGTCCAAAACTTCCGTAACCTGCATCTATACAAATGTCTGGATCGTCCAGGTCCAAAACTTTCGTAACCTGCATCTATATAAATGTCTGGATCGTCGATGTCCAAAACTTTCGTAACCTGCATCTATACAAATGTCTGGATCGTCCAGATCCAAAACTTCCGTAACCTGTGATAAGATCTTTCTTTGGGAGACAGACGTCATCATCAGTTGATAAACTCTTTTAATACAAGACCCTTGCCCTGAGCAAGAGACATGCTGAAAAATCTGAAGCTCACTCGAACATCACCAGAGTTAAATACTATGTTGTTGTGTTGCTCGTGGTTTGAGTATGGAATGTCAACTTGACCTACGCAGTGGTGTGTAGACATAGATTGAGTGTGTAATATGCGAATGATAGGAAGAGTTCGTGGTGTTGACAAATGTTCTTTTCTCACACTCATGTATGGCTGGAAGTCATCGACGCCAACGACTGTGTACCTTTACTACAGTTTAATTGGACGTACACACTCGACAGCACAGATAGTGACAAATCACAGGTTGGCATAATACATCATGGTACAGTGGATAAATGGTCTTGCAATGTTACATGGGCACTCATGTAGAATAATAGTATAATGGACTGTCAATAGCCAAGCACTCAGTATTGCCCATATATATATCATCTGAGTTTACTGACAAAGCACGTCAGATTATAAACAATATCCAAGATGACTTCTAGACCTAATCTCGTCTAGTGAAGATTCCTTAACATAATGTCCAGCACAGATTTTTCCATATAATCAAATTGAACCGCTAGCAATGGGTTCTCATGTGTAGCAGTGATCTCTGGACTAATCAAGCGATAATACGGGCATCCCTTTTCTCTTCTTGAAAGTCACTAAATGTTTTTACAAGATGGCTTCTCTCGTGAGCTGTCACTCACGTTTGGATACAGATAATGAATCTGTCTTAAAGTTAGTCATTCATTAAATGTTTCATTGCTCTGTAGATTCTATCATGATACAATTGACTGCATTCTACAGGATATAGTGCTGCTAGGAATCAGAGTCGTTTTCCATCTAGTTAAATGCATCCTCTCAGATGTACAAGTCATACCTATCGAAAAACGGTGGCTTCGTACGAGAGTTCAAAAGAGTATCTTTTATTACCTGCGTATCAGAAATATGATTCTGCCATTCCTTGGCAATAAGAATAAACACTGGGGTAAAGCATACACGATAGGTCTAGACGACTATCACTTTCCCCATAAATATAGAGATCACTTTTTCCCGGCGACAAGCCGACATAGCAAAACAGTAAACCTGCATCTATACAAAAATGTCTGGATAGGTCATTGTCCATAACTTCAGTATCCTGCTTCTTATACAAATGTCTGCGTTCGTTCCAGGTCCACAACTTCCGTAGCCGCAAGAGTTGTGTCCGTCAATGACCGCGGATCCCACTGAATCGCACTTCTTTTTGGGTTGTCCATTAGCTGGTCAGTATGTTTCGTAAACTAGGCTTGTTGCGCCGTGTGGATGCCCTAGGTTGGAATCTTCGGAGTTGCGATTACTGTCGTGGAATGAAATTATCAGATTAGGTAATAGATTGTTTATAGCCCTGTTCTGAGCAGTGGTTGATAGTGAAAGACATTGTGGAATAGTTAGGGGGTAAGATCATAGTTTTTATATCACGTAGGTGTGATTGTCGTAATGAGAAAGGACAGACTCTGGAATAGAATAATTTATTTAATCCCAAGCATATCTGGAAGAACGATATTTTAAATCAGAGCACTTCTCTCATTGTATGAAAAATACAAGTTACACTCGCACTCACATGCACACATTTTGTGTCAAATACGCTCGATCGTGAAACACATAAATTGGTACATAGAGCCATATGTTGATGGATGGTATCCGCATGTCTGGTTTTGTGTAGTGTGTAGATGTGTTCAGTCAAAAAAACAATGTTCATACAACAATAACAGGGCAATCCACATAGGACGTCAGTAAACTCACGACGTATAAAGTCAATGAGTCTTGAAACAGCCGTTGACGTTTTTCTTCATTATTTATTGTGGACGCCACAGTGACAAAATGGTTACGCAAATGTGTAGGCACATCAAACAGTCATTATCACAGCAACATTCAATACAGCAACAGACGGTAGACAGCATTACAATGATGAGTCAGATGCATGTTATATTTCATAGTGCTGTAAATGTAGTCAGGTGAAAAACTCCATCCTTTTCTATAACAGCCAGGAGATAACCAGATGTATGAGATCAGTTCACTCTCCTTAGTTTGACTTCAGCAAGACAGACACGTCTGCCGAAGTATAAATAATGTCCACAAAAATATCCTCTAGATAATAAAGGTTTTCCAAACCTAATTCATTTAACAAAGTAGCAAGTAATGGTCCTTGGTACATGCATCAACCGATGCAGTACAATGCAGCGACATGTGAGCTGGGAAAAAACATCTCGTGGCGACGACTTTCGGAGACAGGCTATGAATCGAAATCGCTCACGACCCAAAATCGATAGAGTTAATGAAAAAGTCAATTTACCTTGCTTTCATGAAATACACAGAAATATCACGCCTCCCGACATGTGGGAAAACACTAGAGGTATTATCTCGAATAAACGAAATATCCATTAAGAGGACTACACATCCCTGACAGAACAAAAAATAGCGGAGATCCCCTCTTCAACGAGGCATCTCTTTCGCCATTCCAAATCGCTCACTCCACTAGTCGTGGGCGGAAACCGATCGACCAAACAACAAGACAAGTCATGCGCAGTCCAGCGCAAAAATGACCACAGCTCAAACTTAACTGCATTCGATACCAACGCGAGAAGACAAATGCTTACCGAGAAAAGTGACTATAAATTCCAAGCAGTTGTTGCCCTTGCGTTATAAAACAGACATTGAAACAAAAACGATGTTGCGAGAATTTATCACGCAACATATCACCACCTCCTCCCGATAAAAAAAAAATGTGGAACATATTTTTTTTTTCAATATCAAAGAGCAAGCGATAAGCGGCTCAAAACGCACGAATTATGCGCTGATAATTAATTAAATTGCCAAACAATAGGCTAATTATAGAGTGTCTGGTGAGGATATACCTCAACAGAAAAATAAATATGTCTCAAAAAATATTCACATCGGGGAGGTGTCACCAACACACATCACGTTAGCATGTAAACACAATATACGTATGCAAGTTACTATAATCATCATTAAACAGCATACTCTAATATTGTCTTTAAAAATGGATGTACAAATCTGATAGGAAAATTTAAATAGTACATTCTTTGACATGTAATGACATAAGTACATAGTAAAGTTAAACTACATGACGATCCAGGATATATGCTCTGGTATTCCGAGGGTAAGTACACAATCTAGAACTCGTAAGGTAAGTCCTCAGCTCAACAATGACATTCTGAGAAAGTACAAGCAATATAATGCTAATTAATAACTAATATGCTTCATAAGGTACAATACATTATTAATAATTGTGGCTGTTTAGTAAACTAACGGCCCTTATATTAACTACTCAGTCCTCCTCTATCATCTTAAAAAACGAACAGAAGAAGATGACAACAAAGCACGATAGTGTGTACATATAAAGTACGTACAGATGTGCTAATCTATTGTAGAAATATAGGTGTGTTATGACTCTGTAATATATAGAAATATAGGACAGAAGTATTAGTTGGAGTCATGTGGGCATCTAGACAAAATGTCAGCCATCACATTATCCGCACCACCGATAGCTCGTACCGTGAAGTGAAAAGGTTGAAGAGCTATAGCATATCGAGTGGATCTCGAACTCTTCAAATTCTTAGTCTGAATAGCTGTAAGAGCTTTCTGATCAGTCTCTAGAATGAAATGTGCGCCCAGGAGGAATCTTTGTAGTTTTAGAATTGACCAAACCATCGCTAACAACTCACGGTCTAAAACCGAGTAGTTCCTCTCTGCCGCATTTAGTTTTCTAGAAATGTACATAACAGGATGCAGAGTATTTGCATATTCTTGCATCAGTGCTGCTCCAATCCCAGTGGATGAAGCATCACTCCGAAGAACAAAAGTCCTATCAAGAGTTGGTAATCTTAAGATGGGAGGAGAAGAAAATATATTCTTGATTTGGTCTAGTGAAGATTGGCATTCTTCAGACCAACGGACCAGATTAGGCGAACCTTTCTTCAACAATGTTGAGAGAGGTGCCATGATCGAAGATAAATTTGGAATAAATCTCCTATAAAATTGAATTAAACCTAAGAGACTCCTAACTTGTTTCTTCGTTTTAGGAACAGAGATGTTCAGTATTTTGGAAGTATTGTGGTCTTCTGTCTTCAAGAGACCATGACCAACACGATGACCCAGGAAAGAGATTTCACCAAAACCAACAAAAGCTTTAGAAGGTTTCGCTGTCAAATTATTCTCACGTAGAGTGGACAGTAAGTCATATAACCCTAAATAGTGATCTTCCCAGTTATCACTGAAGAGACAGATGTCATCTAAGTATGCGATGACATCCGAACGATGTGACAGAATTCGACGCATCATGCGAACGAAAGTGGCAGGGGCGTTCATGAGACCAAAAGGCATAACATTCCATTGAAATAGACCCCTAGGTGTAGAAAAAAGCAGTAAGAGGTTTGGCATGCTCTGCTAAAGGCACTTGCCAATAACCTTTAGACAAGTCAAGTTTAGTGAAGAATCTAGAATTAGAAAGTCTAATCAGTAGATCTTCTAACAAAGGCATCGGTTCAGCGTCGAACTTTGTGACCTTATTCAATTTGCGATAATCAACGCAAATTCGTATGTTCTTATCCTTCTTCCGGACAATAACCATGGAAGAAGAATATGGTGAAGTCGATGGTTCAATTATATTTAATTGAATCATTTCATCCAATTCCCTTTTCCACTTGCGACTGAAAGTGTATAGGAATAGGATACGGCCTAACCCTAATTGGATTATTGTCGGTAAGAATTATGTCATGTTCTATGACATCTGTGTGTCCAGGAATGTCAGTGAGAACATCCTGAAATGTTTGTAACATCGACGAGACTTGTCGATGTTCGTCACCAGAAAGATTAGGAGAAACAGAAACGTTTTTTCCAAGATTCCGTGGAATGTAATGGAACCACTGGAAGGGGAAGGTTGACATCAGAGAAGGTAGCTTCCTCATCCTGAATGACAGACAGGGATGAATAATGACCGTGAGGTGCAGGAGCATCATCCGTTGCCTGGAAAATAGGCAGCAAATAGTCCGGACGTTCGTGAAATTCCGAAAGCATGTTTATGTGGAAAGTTTTATGCTTTCCATCAATATCGACCACATAGTCAACATCGGAAATCCGAGAGACTATTGCATACGGACCTTTCCATGCAATAAGAAGTCTATTTTCCCTACTGGGGAGTAGGACGAATGCTTTGTCACCTGGACAAAGTTGTCGTAGACATCTATTCTTGTTAGCAAACTGTCTTGCCTTCTCTTTAGCAATTTCTGATGAAGCAGTTGCTAGCTTACATGCCTCAATGATCTTTTGTCTAAGAGCAATGATATACTCATATGAGGATTGAGTTTCATCGCTAATATCATCGGCAGTGATGAGATCGTGTAATAAAGACATAGGGCCGCGTGGACGCGCGCCAAAGACAAGTTCGAAGGGAGAAAATCCTGTGTGTTCATTAGGGACTTCTCTATAGGCAAAGAGAGCCGCGGGTAAAACCCTGTCCCAATCTTGAGGATGATCTTCAGTTATCTTACTAAGCAAAGTCTTGAGCGTTCTATTCAGACGCTCAACTAACCCATTAGACATAGGATGGTAGATACTACTGAGAGATCGTTCAATATGTAAGGTAGACATTACCTGTGACATAGTGTCAGATATGAGTTGAGTGCCATGGTCTGACAATATTTCTCTGGGGAACCCCAAGCGAGAAAATATCAACCAAAGAGCATCTGCGATATCTGTAGTAGATATGCTCTTAAGAGGAATAGCCTCTGGCCAACGTGTGCACATATCGACACATGTAAGGATAACCTGATGTCCTCTGGCCGACTTGACCTTAAAAGGGCCAATAATATCTATGGCCATTTTCTGAAACGGCCGAATAGGAATGTCAGCAGCCTGGATAGGCGCAGCATGTCGTGGTCCTCTAGATTTGACCTCCTGACATACCTTGCATGATCGGCAGTAAATACGAAATGTCCTTATTGACAAAAGGCCAAAAGAAAGCCGCAAGGACTCTCGACTTCGTACGGGAAAAACACCATTTGTTCCAGCACATTGCGAGTCATGAGCATGTTGTAATATTTGGACTCTCATGCTCTTGGGAACAAGAATTTGCGAATGTGCCGACGTAGTCGAATCTTGTACCATACGTACAAGTACGCCGTTTCTCATTGCAATCCCAGATTTTCTATTTGTATCCTGATTCGGATCACCTTTCTTCGCAAGAACGAAGAATTTTTTTAAAGAAGGATCTTCTTCTTGCAATTTTATGAAAGAGTCACGAGTGATTACTAAGTGACTATCTTGGCTATCAACTTCATTATCACTATTCAGTGAAGTTTCGGGTGTTTGTAGAGCTTGTGCTCTTGTAACTACTGCATTTGTAGCTTGCATGTTATTATCTTCCCAAGCAGCAATCTGCTGTGGGGGTACACTCCCTAACTCCGTGAATACGACCAATAATAAGGTCCGCAATAGGATTAGGTAAGAGACAAGCATGCACATCTCCAGTAAAGAAAGGAGTGGCAATGCGAATTACAGCAGTAGGATATTTTTCTAGAGTGCCGCCAAATGTGACAAATTTAATAACCCTTCCTGTAGCACAAGATGGATCTACAAGCGATTGTCTAACACCAATAGTGGTGCATCCGGAATCGAAAAGTAGTGAGACCGGAGTATCATTAACAAGACCCTTATGTAGGATTAAAGAACCCCTCCCGTCATGCGCAACAGCAGCAGGAAGAGCGGGAAGTGGGTGACCACAACTCAAAGTAGTTATGGTACCCGGTTCGAATAAAGTACTGCATTGGGGGCATTTGTTTGCTCTCTCAAAGTCAAAAACAGAACCAGTGACATCGTCAAAGTTTTTACTATCAACAACATGATTACAGGCTCCCTCAGTTTCCTGTTGTACAGCATTAGCCTGCTGATATCTCTTTTTTTTGTGTTGAGATCTACCCCGAATATTATTACCTCTGAAGTTATCAGAGTTATTATTATCTCTGCAGTTATTATTGTCTCTATTGTAATTGTTATACTGGTTCGAATTCCAGTTTCCACGATTACTATCATGTTCACATTGATGCGAACATCTATTTGTTTGGTTTTGAGGTCTTCGGCAGGAATAACCTCTATTACCATATCCTCTTTTGAAATGCCTATAATTATTAGGGTGATAGTAACGAGTACTATCAGGTTGTCTCCAATTCTTCGAAGAAGAATCACCATGAAATTGATTTCCATGATTTTGACAGATATTACCGCTACTCTTTCTATCAAAATTTTGTTGGGATCTACGAGCAAAGTTTTGACCATACGGAGCTGCCGAAGCAACTGGTAAACCTTCTTTCACCTTAGAGTTACCCATGGTTATGTGTGGGTGCGCAGTTACGTATTGGCAACAGAAATCTTCCATTTCTTTTATTGTTTTAGGTTTACGTTCATGAAGGAAAGCAAGGAACGACTCATTGACAGACGACATGACTTTGTCTCTAAGTATTAAGTCCATAAGTCCTTCATAAGTTTTTTCCGTCTTAGATAGTTCAACCCATCGTGAGAAAGTAATGCGTATTCTTGCAATAAACTCGGAGAATTCAACTCCATTTTCAGGTAACATGTTTTTAAATTGTAGACGATAGCCGTCTTCGTTAAGCTGATATTTCTTTAACAAAGCGGCCCTGACAACCTCATAATTGTTCTTGTCAGGTTCATCCACCATATTTAATATACTTAGAGCTTTACCTGTCAGTAATACCCTGATAAACTGAATAAACATATTTTGCTTTGTCTATGTTATGAGCTGTACATGCTTGTTCAAATCTGTCCAGATAGAACATTATGTCATCACTGGAAGGACTAAATGTTGGTAACTTAATCTTAAAAGTAGCATTATTAGCCTTACCAGAAGATGAACCCTTGTTTGAATCATTACCATTACTCATGCTTGTCAATTTCAATTTTTCCAACTCTAAAGCTAAGACCTTTTCTTCATGTTCCATTTTTGCTTTCTCTTTCCTCTCATCAGACTCTCTCTGTAATCTTCTTTCCTCAGACTGAGCCTCTTTTTGAAGTCTTTCATTTTCAGCTTCTTTTTCAAGTCTTTTATTTTCAGCCTCTTTTTCAAGTCTTTTATTCTCAGCCTCTTTTTCAAGTCTTTTATTCTCAGCCTCTTTTTCAAGTCTTTTATTCTCAAAGCTTCTAGCTGTAGCTGGAGTTTTCTTTCCTCAGCTTCTGATTCCCTTTTTTGTTTTTCCATTTCCATTTGGAATCTTTTTTCATCCACCTGCATCTGCAGTTTCTTTTGTTCAGCTTCCATCTACAGTTTCTTTTGTTCAGCTTCCATTGCTTTATCATATCGAGCAGTTGCAAATTCTTCTAACTTATCACCAGTCTTCCCAAGCAATTTACCCTGCTCAATAAAGTGCTCAAATGTAGACATGTTGTCTAACATATGAGTCCAAAACCTGAAATAATTAACTAATTTATTTCAAACCTAAGTGTAACAAGTCTTAATTAAACACTTGTATATTCACATCACCTTATATTATCCCAGTCTCTGTGGGAAACAAGTCTCCAATCAAAGAACTTGTATATGAAATATCAACAATCAATTCTTGATCATAAGTGCACTTCTCATTCAATAGTGCACGACACTATTCATCATTCATTTATCATCAGTGTAGTAGTAACAGTGCATTAGCATAGCCCATTAACTAATTACTATAACTGTAAACAATGACTATGTAAACACATGCAGAATGTAAACATTGAAAATGTAAACAATACAAACAATGTAAACAATAACAATGTAAACAATAACAAAGATCAGCAACAATACAAAAACTTCGCAGAAATCAACTAAAAATAAAGTAGTATAAACATAAAACATATAGAATGAGATGATACACAGAAGACTCAGCAGAAGTATAAGGGCACAGTTTACATACAAACAGGCCACTTAACTTATAGGCTTCCAATCGTCGAACAGCAGAAAAACGGATGTCAATCAACGTCCTAAAGAGCGAAGCTCCAACGATGATGGCACATCTGAACTGCTTCCACTGCTAACACGATGGTACAAGAGCTTCTGAAATACTGTGTGTTGAGTTGTTTCGGCACTTGACCTTCTAATCCAAAAGTAAGTTGATGGAAATCGGTACTTGGCCTTCTTCAGAAAACAACCCGTTTCAACCGGCACTTGACCTTCACAAAAAACGACAGCACTGGAACCTTGACAGCAGCAACTTGCTTGACTTGCGTAAAAGATAACAGCAGTCCGAGTTATCCGGCAACATGTAACAACGCCGGGTACTGTCAAATTCTTGTTTCCGTCAAAAAATTGAAATTTTGACTTTTACCGGGCAACGCCGAGTACTTTGAAAATTTTGAAGATGTTGACTGTATTGAAGAATGTTAATTTCTTGAAGGATGCTGATGAATTCTTGTTGAAAATGAAGTGGGTAAGGGACCCCGTGTTTGCTAGTACCAGAATCAAACCAGCTTATGGCCACCAAATGATGCGTGATGCCATATGATGATGGATGGTATCCGCATGTCTGGTTTTGTGTAGTGTGTAGATGTGTTCAGTCAAAACAATGTTCATACAACAATAACAGGGCAATCCACATAGGACGTCAGTAAACTCACGACGTATAAAGTCAATGAGTCTTGAAACAGCCGTTGACGTTTTTCTTCATTATTTATTGTGGACGCCACAGTGACAAAATGGTTACGCAAATGTGTAGGCACATCAAACAGTCATTATCACAGCAACATTCAATACAGCAATAGACGGTAGACAGCATTACAATGATGAGTCAGATGCATGTTATATTTCATAGTGCTGTAAATGTAGTCAGGTGGAAAACTCCATCCTTTTCTATAACAGCCAGGAGATAACCAGATGTATGAGATCAGTTCACTCTCCTTAATCTGACTTCAGCAAGACAGACACGTCTGCCGAAGTATAAATAATGTCCACAAAAATATCCTCTAGATAATAAAGGTTTTCTAAACCTAGTTCATTTAACAAAGTAGCAAGTAATGGTCCTTGGTACATGCATCAACCGATGCAGTACAATGCAGCGACATGTGAGCTGGGAAAAAACATCTCGTGGCGACGACTTTCGGAGACAGGCTATGAATCGAAATCGCTCACGACCCAAAATCGATAGAGTTAATGAAAAAGTCAATTTACCTTGCTTTCATGAAATACACAGAAATATCACGCCTCCCGACATGTGGGAAAACACTAGAGGTATTATCTCGAATAAACGAAATATCCATTAAGAGGACTACACATCCCTGACAGAACAAAAAATAGCGGAGATCCCCTCTTCAACGAGGCATCTCTTTCGCCATTCCAAATCGCTCACTCCACTAGTCGTGGGCGGAAACCGATCGACCAAACAACAAGACAAGTCATGCGCAGTCCAGCGCAAAAATGACCACAGCTCAAACTTAACTGCATTCGATACCAACGCGAGAAGACAAATGCTTACCGAGAAAAGTGACTATAAATTCCAAGCAGTTGTTGCCCTTGCGTTATAAAACAGACATTGAAACAAAACGATGTTGCGAGAATTTATCACGCAACAACTATTAAGTGTCAAATTTTAGTTTTGCCAAATCTAGCCCCAGACTCTCCGTAGTTTCTGACGGCAAATTTCACAGGAGTCGCTAGAGTCGGTGTTTTAATTTGTCCTGGATACAATAAGTTATCTATGCCTTCATTTGGTTGGAGTAGGGTTCATGCGTGGTGATCGCCGATGTAGGATAAATAGAACATATACAGTTCCTAGGTTGTTTAGCCTCAGGTGGCTGAAACGCTAGGTTAAGTTACACAAATGTTGCTGACAATATATTTCGCCACAGCTGGCTGATGAGATTGATATAAGTAAATTTGGTAATAGTTCTGGTCCAGTAAATATTATAATTTAATGTTTCTATTCTGATTCTCTCATGGAAATGAGGAAACCTGGACCGCACAGGTCACAGCAAGAAGCTCATCAATATTAAATATTCTTGGATGCTTTTAATATTATAAGTTCGTATGATCATAAGTTCATATGGCCATAAGAAAAGCCGCTAGTACTCAGGTTTGATCAGCCTATATTTTAGGAAAAGAAAATATAAACATTTAACCAAATTATCACTATCAAATCTAACACGTGTTAAAAATAGGACCTCTACACCACTCTGTTATAAATTTGATTTAAAAACGCCCGTGTCTAGCTTATCCTATCGTTCTTTTAACGCGTGATATGAACACTGGGGTTCATTTATAAAATTACATAAAATGGATAGAAGTAAATAATATATGCCGTCAGTAGACAGTTATTTAATGTATGTACTAGTCAATTTAAAACATATCTTACTGGGAAATAGCGAGTAATTAAATTTACTTTACGGCTGGAAAATTTAGCTATAAGTTATTTAATAAGCACAGAAATCTCAGTGAAATATAATGAAAGCTTTAAACACACTAAATCACTTAAAAGCTAGTATATAAATTACCGCAATCAGAAAAATTAAACACTCCACGAAAATCGAATAATTTTCACTCTGTACGAGAAATCTTAAGATAACGAGCTAGTGAATTCAGATAGATTTCTGGGGGCAACTGATCATGGCTATCGGAGAGACATGGTATATATTGATAAATTTCGTTCTATCGTTCTTAATGCGAAAGTCACAACCACTGCCAGACCAGAGCCAATTTGCCGTTCGATTCTGGAATCAAAGGTAGTTTTACCACCTCTTCCTCTCTGGCTTGACTGTCATCATCTCCGATTTGCCGAATATCAGCTACGCAATTACTTCCCTTGAAAGTTTTACAATCCAAGGTCCGTCTCAGACTGAATATCGTGTGTTCCCCTGATCAAAGAATCTATTACGCCATGCTCCGCGCTTTGCACTCTGTTTGACATACGGCTTAATTGCCAGATGGCTCACGTGTTAATTGCACTGGTGAATCCTTCGTTCATGTAGCAAAAAAATTATAAACTAGATGGGGAGGGGTTAAAGTGTATGATTACTGCTGCACTATTTCCATCTGTGACAATTACCTCTTTTACTTTTTCAGATGGCTAGTTTATTATTTCTTTCTTATTCTTTTTAATAAGTGTCGGTGGATGACGAGGACAATATACAAGGTCCGCCATGTTGACCATTGTTGCCAGACTGGTTATCCACATTTACGTTACAGCTAGACGTAACCTAACCCCAACACTGTTTCGAACTTTGTCAAACAGATAGTCTTAACCTAAGATCGCCACTGTTTTGAACTTTGTTAAAATTATTAACATCCAACAAAACCTAAAGCCATTTTTAAAAATTAAAAAAAAATTATTTTAATTCCAACTTGAAGCCAAATACTCAGTTTTTGGTCAGCTTGACAGCTTCCAGCCTACTGTCCCCAACTTGAAGCCAACTATCTACCGTTAACTTATTTTTGTCATTTCTTTACCCCTGGTTATCTAATCAGGGAAACTGAGACACACATACAGCAGAGCTGGAAATATCAATTTACACAGTAATTTTATCAAAGAAACCTTATATGTAAAATATCTGCAAGCATCAACGGCCTTCTTATTATCTCACAGCCCTTTCTTGAAATTAAGGCAATGGATATTTTCCACAATTTGACTTGTTTTGTTCGAGCCATTACAATAAATTTTACATCTTTCCTAGTGCAGTTTGATAGGATTGACTCCATATCAGGGCCACGAGCGGGTGAGAGTCCATTGTAACCGCATATAATTGTTCTTTTTAGTCTATAAGTAAATCTCACGCTAACGCGTGTATTAGGTGGGAGCATCACCCTCTAGCCCCCCCCCCCCTAGTCCCCGAGGGGTGTCTGTGGAGACAAAGAAAGAGCAGCACTTAGTGCTTCCTCAGGCAAACCGTCACAGCCGACTACTGTGAGGTTGGGCATGGGGCTGGCTACCTCAGCATGCACAGTAAATGACTACAGGGACAATCATTGCAAGAGGACACACATGCTTTAGTGTGAATGTCCTATACGGGCACCAGTTGTAATGGTGGTCCCATGCTGCCATAAGGAACGACAAGGAAAAAGATGATGATGATCATGATGATGATTATGATGATGATTATGATGATGATTATG
Organism: Oreohelix idahoensis; assembly: GCA_024509875.1. Lineage (NCBI taxonomy): Eukaryota > Metazoa > Mollusca > Gastropoda > Stylommatophora > Oreohelicidae > Oreohelix > Oreohelix idahoensis. The sequence continues at coordinate 339,070 of JAMPIV010013732.1, read as the reverse complement.
ATTATGATGATGATTATGATCACTCTCTAGGTTCCCCTGGCCTTGTCCCTCTGTCGCATTATTTCTGAAATAATAAGCACATCTCTCGTTATTGCTATTTCACATGGACATGCATATGGCAGCCTCTGTCCCTGAACTTACATATCAGCTATGACTGATATTTGTTCTCCATTCAGAACAACTTGGTAAAGACAGATCACACTAAAGAAGCTTCCGCTTGTGTCGCTATTTTTTTTAAAAGGGGGGAGGGGGGGGGGGGAGCGGCACGGAGTTATCTGCTATTTCTGGCTTTCTTATAACTGGCCCATATGTGTACTGGTAGTAGAAATGTGATTTCATATATATATATATATATGTGTGTGTGGATGTGTGTGGCTCTGCTCATACAGATAAGGGCATGCCACACAAGTTATCATCATCATATCCCTTGTTCCTCCTTATGGAGAATGGAGCCGCCATTTCAGCTGGTGTCCTTGCAGGAAGTCTGCACCAAAGCATCCAAGTGTTCATGCAGCGTGGAATTCTGTAGCAATTATATTTACATGACGAAGTGGCCAGTCCTATACACCACCTCACATTAGTGGTTCCTTACGACATGCTTGAAGGAGAAGTCCTCCTATTCTTCCTTTGTCTTCTCAGAGGGACCCCCCGAACTAAAACGGGCACAGAATATTATCAGTTAAAAGATATTTTGGTCCACTTCCAACCCAGACAAAAAACTCTTAATGGGAAAAATTGTGCAATATTTATTGTTAATTTGAACTTTATAATTATATACGTAAAATATTTATACTCTCAAATAAAGGGGGTAACTTGTGATATAAAACAAAGTATTAAAAAGTACTCAAAATATTGTTAGCCCAGGTTTTGTAACCAGTGCTGCACGGACCCCTGGCGGGTCCATGGATGGATTATAGTAGGTCCGTGAACATCAAATATAAAATTGTTAACTACGCTACTTTTTTTTCCAAGAAGGGGGCCACAGCTTTCATCGGACAATCAAAGGGGCCGACAGCCTTAATCGGGCTGTCAACGGGATCCATGATACAAAAAAAAGGTTAAGACACCCAATGTTAGTGCAAGTCTGGTGAAAGATTTGACTTAAAAACGATTTCATTTCTAAAATTTGAGACACCGCACAGACTTAACGATAAATTAAGAGATAGGCGACTAGACACTATCATTTGCTTCTAAATTCTAAAACCCGAAGCTTAAAGTTGGTTTTACTTGACCAGGGCATGACAGTAAATTGAGAACAACTAACTTTTAATCTGTCTGCATGAACAGTGCTTATCCGAAAATGCAAGAACAGGCTTTTATTAAGTAATCAGTTCTCTGTGGAAATGTTAGCTTCCGGGGAGAAGTTGAGGATGGTTGAGTTAATACTTTCTCTTCTTCTTTATCTTCTCGTCTTGCCGAGTTCTCAAGTATCAAATGATTGAGAAGATCCGGAAGGTGTAGCTAAGTGAAATTATTCAGTTAGACAGGCGCAGTACTCCACTCTGTTCAAAACATAGTTCTGAAGACGTGAATGCAAGATGGAGCGTGTACGCAAGACACGTTTGTGTGTGACATTTCACTTCCTGTGAGCCAGATTTACCAGCAGACTTACAAAGATTACGGTGGCCTTTTTTTTCTTTAAACACTAGCTTAAAAAAAGAGTGTGCCGGGAAATTATGCAAACAGGCAGGTAGACAAACTGGCATTATTGGTTTTGTCACTTGAGCCAGAATTTGCACGCACACATTCCTAGTTACACTAAACGGGAAAAACAATGCACATGCAAGTTTACGTATGATCTGGAATAGTATTCATTACTATGGAAACTCTTTTAGAAGAGTGGGAAACTCATTTAGTGATTCTGAATGAAGTTATTTTACCCAAATTCGTAAAATTTTGAAGAAAACAATTAGCTTGGCTTTGTTTTTGTTTTTGTTTTCAAGGGATGTAATTTACCTTCTGTCCTGTCAAAAAGAAACAATTAAATGGCACAAAAAAATTATAATAACTAGTAAATATACCCGCCAAAATAATGATGAGGAAAAAAAACTAAAGCAAACATTTTAACCTTTCAGTATCTGCAGCACATTTAGAAGACTAGAAAACTCCTTTTGTTGATTCTGAATGAAGTTATTTTATCCATATTGTGCAAAGTTGTGAAAACAAAATGTACTTGATTTTTTTTTAAGGGATGAAAATTATCCCCGTCTTTGTGAAAGGTAAAAAATGAAACGGCCCAAAAAAAAAAATTATAACAATACATTGTAGATTTTTGACACTTTACTACGCGTTTTCTGTTTATTATATAAAATATAACGGCAACTTTTGTGAGGAAAAAGATGCACGTTACATTAAGTATCGTGCAGTTTAGTGCATAGGGCAGAAGCGCACGACTTTTATATAATTTCCCGACAGCAACTTCGGTGGGAAAATTTTTATGAGTGACGTCCGTGACTGCACGCCTGAGAGAATTAAATATATAGGGTATGTCGTAGATTTTCCGATAGGAGTATTAAGACTTGGGTTGGTCCCTTCTGAATAGGTTGGAATGAGTGATAGTCACAGTGAGAGATGGAAATAAAAAAATAGACTTCCACGAGTGAGGTGGTAGAATAGTGATAGATGCTGTCTCTGAGAGCGGAAAATCTTCTCTCTCTCTCACCTATCTTCTACGACAGATCTAAAGTAGTCAGACAGTCTAAACACACACATATATATATATTACCTATATTTCTATCTACTCACGGGCACGCACATACACGTGACGACAGTTAAACACACAGACGTGGGAAATCTATAACAATGAATATATATATATATTATGTCATTAGCTTTGGATTCTAGGATATAAGGAATGTCAGATCGGATTTAAGGAATGTCAGATCGGTGTCTTCTTTCAGGCAGGTACTATATTTGGTCACCACAATACTAGTCACAATCTCTGTCGGAATGTTAATGTTATTATTGTAATATTCTCGCCGCCAGGCAGCATGTACATTTAAATTTGTGGAGCAATATGAACTGGCTCAAAAGCCCAATATATATTTCTAGTCTTTAGACCGTTAGTGGGATTGCTATTACTGTCTCTCTCTCTGATGGCATATGCACTGTCAGACCAGTGTTACTTGAAACAAAAAAACCCACGTGGTTAAAGATAGGAACTGTCTATGCTTCACACAAATATGTCTCTTTACTAAACGCTGGCAAGTTGGGTACCACCGTTTCACTATATAAAATGGAAAGAACACATATCAAATAATTTACATATATGTACTCAATATAACTTACATTTTACACGACAAGCCTACAGCTTGACTTATATTTAAAACTTCCCGTGAAATAAAAAAAGTTAGTTGCTTATCCTTTACAGGACGTGGCAATCAACCCCAGCTTTTATTGGCTGTTTGTGATTTTTCTAGGCAATTTTTTTCATTCAGTAGTTTGCCATTGCTTTCTGAACGGTACGGCGCTTATACCATTGTTAAAAATCCACACAAAGCGATCTGCTACCAAACCGCCTGCAGCAGGTTTCGAACCTGGTATATCTGGATTATGAAACTGCGTTCATATCCATTAGGCCACAGACGCCGACTCCCGTGAAATAAGTTATATAAAAATCAATCATCAGGAATTAGGAATATCTTCGTATTCCGTCAATATTCATTGATGTCGCATCTAGCATTTATAAGTTAGTTATTAAAACAGTTTCGACTGAGTATTTAACAGTTAAATTAAACTCATTTCAGCTACTTGTTTAGTAAGCTAAAAATATAATTTATTTTGTATTTCCACTGCAATTCGTCGATTAAAGAAATAACAAACTATCAAAATATTCACTCTGCACACAGAACTAGTTTAAAATGAAATCGGCGATTTAACACTTAATCACTTCACAAAATACTAGAGATCTATTATATGTAATATTTACCTCAAACACAGAAGTACTAAGAACTTAAACCACTTCGACCAAACTAAAGGCCATCTCTATTTACAGAGATTATTTAGAAATCGAACGAAGGTTGTTCTAGTCTAACTGCAAAGTTACTGAGTGAAATGAAATAGTTTCAAACGTGGGTTAATATTTTAAATCAGACAAAGGATGAACTATCTCCCCCGCCCCGATCTCTCCCCCTTCTCATAACAGCTACGTTTAACTTAGAGGCGTGTCGTAACTGCCACCAGTGCGATTACGCACCTGCGGTAACAAACTGACCGGGAAAAGCGCGTGTCAGTTGCAAATCTCAGACAACCGTCTGAAACTGCGACTATAAGGTGTAAATATTCGCTCCTACTTAAGCGTTCGGCCGATGCCATTCGATGTTGACCGGTGAAAATGCAGACGGATGTCGGCTCTCTCCTAGCATTCTCACGCGTTTACGTCGAGAATCTAACTCAGGAGTGTCGTGTCATCTGAAGGTGCAGACCCAAGTCGGCTCGATGTCTGAGATGGACTGCAACTAAATCGCACTTCACGTCTGACTGACATCTATGTAATAAAATTACGTATCCCAGTATGAGAAAAACACAAGGTAAAGTTTGAGAATACTGAAGAAAATATTTTTCGCAAACGAATGATGCGAAAAATACCGGAAAAAGGTAAAGACAGATAATAAATAATAGAGGTTTCGGGTGAAAAGAAAAAGAAGAGGGAATAGGCAATTTAATGATCAAAACCTACGTGACAGGGTATACAAGTCGTCCACGAGGAAGTTGTTATCTATTAAGGCAAACAAGTTAACTATTGCAGATACAAGTTAGCAAATGTGGATAAAAGTTAACTATTGCGGATTAAAGTTAACTATTGCGGATAAAAGAAGAAACGTAATTTATGTAAGAAGCGACTATGAGTCTTTTATTTTTTGTGTGACATCACATTTTTGCAAACCCCTTCCCTTCCCTCATCGTCACAAAACTTTGACCCCCCCCCCCCCCTTTCCCCTTTTTTTCCTTCACTGGGTAACGTCATATGTGGACGATCCCACAGTTACCAAATACAAAACAGACCCTAAAAATTAGCATTAATTTGAATGTAACCACTTTGTCTATCACAAGTTCTTCAGCAGCTTTGTTTGTTCCCTCTACCTCGTTTTTTTTTTTTTTCAAGGAGCATATAAAAATAATTCTTAATGTGATGAATGTACAGCCTGAACTATTTTACAACTGTGATTCACAATTAGCACATTCCAATGATGCTAACTGTCCTTGATTACAAAGGCCGTGACCTCTGCAAGAACAGCTTCAAAGACAGATTATGCCAGGTTGAGAATGCTACACTAAAAACGCTCGTCCCGTAAGATATTATTCTGTTTCTTCATTCCAGTTCTAAATCTTTCCTATGTTATTTTTGCTTCTGTGTTGAGTGTGAGAGAAAGAGTGTGTGTGTGAGAGAGAGAGAGAGAGAGAGAGAGAGAGAGAGAGAGAGAGAGAGAGTTATCTACATTTCGTGCTGAAACATCGACAACTTGTTATGGCGTCACTGTTAGCAACTAACGCTGCTGAGACTTACAAAGAGAAAAATAAAAATGCACAACTAAATTCATAATCTGAAGAACGTGAAAAGTAGTTGACCTAAAATGTACACTTTCCGCTTTTTGTGTACCTCCTATCTGTGTCCGTCTGTCTATCTATCTGTCTCGCTCTCGCATGTGTGTGTATATATATATATATATATATATATATATATATATATATATATATATATATATATATATATATATATATATATATATATATATATATATATATATATATATATATATATATATATATATATATATATATATATATATATATATATATATATATATATATATATATATATATATATATACATACATATATATATACATATATATATACATGTATATATACATGTATATATACATGTATATATATATGTATATATATATATATGTATATATATATTCTTCTTCTTCTTCCTCGTTCGCCTTCAGACTTCCACATTTATGACTCTAATAAAGGCAGTAGTCAACTCAAGGTTCCCGACATCTCCAAACAGTTTTTCGTTGACAGAAGTGGGTTGTTGCCATATGCTACCCCGTTCATTACTGTAGGTTGGGCAGTACTGCAGCAGGTGTTCGACTGTCATCGGGCTGGTACCGCAGGTGCAGAGATCTGTTGCACCAATTTTGTATTTGTGGTACAGATGGTATCTCAATCTGTTGTGCCCAGTGCGCAGTCGAAAAATGATGATGAGGATGCCGGCACCCCCATTTTCAACTGCATTTGTTGCCGAACCATCAGTATATGCATGTGTCCAAAGCTTCGCTGGAAATCTTTGGTCAATATACTTGGTTGCTATACACTTTCTTTGTGTTTCTGTCTGTGTTCCCTTACCTTCAATGCCTGGAATATCAGATTTTAACTCAGGAAAGCATCTTATTTTCCTCAGTGGGATAGTTGAGCTTGTTGGGATTTTCTTTGCAACTGAGCTAGCTAGTATGGTATTATTGTTAATTTTTTCTTTTGCTTGGGCGACAAAGTTAGTTCGCTTGAGCCTGCCTCTTCCTAGCCTATTCATTCTTTGGTACATGGGGTGTCCTTCGAGCCTCTTAAATTTTTTCAGCTTGTTTTAAGACTCTGCTGTCACGTCTATCCTCCATTGACTGTAGCCCTGTGATGTTTTCCATATGGTTGATTTGTGTAGACTTTAGGGCCCCTGTTATAATACGTGCTGCTTGGTTTTGGAGTCTGTTTACTCTGTCAAAATTTGACTTTGCTGCCGTCGACCAAGCTGTGATGCCATATTCCATAGCAGGTCTGACTCTGCCTGTGTACAGCTTTTTGAGGATATTCTCATCAGCACCCCATGTGGTACCTGCTAACTTTTTCATGATGGCCATGCGAAGTTTTGCCCTTAGCTGTATTTTGTTAATCTGTGATTTCCATGTCATTCGGCGGTCTAGTGTGATTCCTAAGTATGTTGGTGTTTCATCTCCTCGTACTGCCTGTCCATTTAATTGCAGCTTTGCTTGCTGTGGTTTATTTGACAAGGTAAAAATAGTGTGTGTAGTTTTTTTGTTCATTTATTTTGAGCAACCACTTTTTGGACCAACTTTCAAGGGCTAGCAGTGAATCCTGCATGCGCACTCTTGCTGTGGAGATGTATTGTTCTGAAGTCCACATGGCCAGGTCATCAGCGTAGAGGGAGTTGTGGACATTCTTGTGGATGTTTTCTGTTATATCATTTATATATATATATAAATACACACTCACACACACACCGGGTGGGTCAAAAGTCAAGCCCTATAAGCAAAGTATTATGTAGACGGCTTGAGAAACGTACCATGTTCAGCGATGAAGTAGTGTTTCTCGTTACCGGTTCGCTCAACAGACATAGTGCACGATATTGGGCCATTGAAAACCCACAACGGGTAACGGAAAGACGTGCAAAATAATCCACGAATTATGGGATTTGCCATATTTTGGGAAGCAAGATTTTGCCAAGAAACAGTTCGAGCCAAATGGATTGGACGACGTGGGCCTAATGAACGGTCCCCTAGGTCTCCAGACCATACTCCAATAGATTATCTTATGGTGCCACTTCAAATCAGTTGTTTATGGCAACCAATTCGAACATTTAATTTAATTTACATTTAACAAACTGCCTATGGGCCTTGACTTGTGTGTGTGTGTGTGTGTGTGTGTGTGTGTGTGTGTGTGTGTGTGTGTGTGTGTGTGTGTGTGTGTGTGTGTGTGTGTGTGTGTGTGTGTGTGTGTGTGTGTGTGTGTGTGTGTGTGTGTGTGTGTGTGTGTGTGTGTGTGTGTGTGTGTGTGTGTGTGTGTGTGTGTGTGTGTGTGTGTGTGTGTGTGTGTGTGTGTGTGTGTTGTGTGTGTGTGTGTGTGTGTGTGTGTGTGTGTGTGTGTGTGTGTGTGTGTGTGTGTGTGTGTGTGTGTGTGTGTGTGTGTGTGTGTGTGTGTGTGTGTGTGTGTGTGTGTGTGTGTGTGTGTGTGTGTGTGTGTGTGTGTGTGTGTGTGTGTGTGTGTGTGTGTGTGTGTGTGTGTGTGTGTGTGTGTGTGTGTGTTGTGTGTGTGTGTGTGTGTGTGTGTGTGTGTGTGTGTGTGTGTGTGTGTGTGTGTGTGTGTGTGTGTGTGTGTGTGTGTGTGTGTGTGTGTGTGTGTGTGTGTGTGTGTGTGTGTGTGTGTGTGTGTGTAAACTTATGATGTAAAAGACATTGCTACAGACACTACCATTACAAGAGTATCTGAAAGCTTGTTGCAGTCTTCTAGCACGACAGCCAGCTATAATTGTGGCTCTATGCTCCATTTGGAACGAAAATAAAAATGATGATGCTGGTGATACGCGACAGAATGAAAAACACACGGAAAAGAGAACTGGAGAGATATATGAAGGGGATTTTTAAAACAGTCATTAAAAGACCTTGAATGAATGGCATAGGCCAGGATAACGTGGTATGTATTTGTTGAAGGTCTATGCTCCACAGGGAACTAGAGGGCATTTGATACGGTCGTCCATTAGTAGCAGTAATATATATGTGCGGAACAATGTCCATGGCCAAATACAAATATAGGGGTATGACGACAGACACAATTCAACGTTATTTTTCACTGTAAGCCAAACTCCTCTTGAACGTTAACAGGATACACTTTATTTAGGTACAATGACATAGCTCCATTAAACATCATAATAGGTTCACGCCCAATGGCAAAAGGCAGTAATATGCAGTCTTCATAATGTCGTAAGGCAGTCCGTTCCACTATGAAGACTCTGTCCTTGCATTCTCACCAGTTTAATATATTGAATACATTCGACACCATAATGAAAAGTACTTCCTGACATTCAAAGAAACTAGGAACACCTCAACAGAGTATATTGGTGCCCTAGTGATGATAAAATTCAGGTAAAACACAGTAGACTGCAGGAGCTAATACACATGCGACCGCTCTCTTCAAAACAAAATCGGCATCTCTCTTTGCAGACGATAGAACCCCACTTCTGCTCAAAATTAGGCGTCTGCTACCGTCCTTTCCCGGCATGACGTCATTTCCGTTAATGTAAGTAAAATCCGTAATAAAATATAAGAAATGAAGCTCGTGTTGAACTTTATAAATATATATACACACACATGGTGGACCAAAAGTCAAGCCCTATAGGCAATTTATTATAAAAATTAAATTAAATGTTCGGATTGGCTGCCATTTTCTTCTAAACACTTTCTAATGACATAATAAATAATGAATAATAAATAATGAAGTCTAATAACACAATAAATAATGAATAATAAATAATGAAGTCTAATGACACAATAAAGAATGAATAATAAATAATGAAGTCTAATGACAATAAATAATGAATAATAAATAATGAAGTCTAATGACACAATAAATAATGAATAATAAATAATGAAGTCTAATGACACAATAAATAATGAATAATAAATAATGAAGTCTAATGACAATAAATAATGAATAATAAATAATGAAGTCTAATGACACAATAAATAATGAATAATAAATAATGAAGTCTAATGACACAATAAAGAATGAATAATAAATAATGAAGTCTAATGACAATAAATAATGAATAATAAATAATGAAGTCTAATGACACAATAAATAATGAATAATAAATAATGAAGTCTAATGACAATAAATAATGAATAATAAATAATGAAGTCTAATGACACAATAAATAATGAATAATAAATAATGAAGTCTAATGACACAATAAAGAATGAATAATAAATAATGAAGTCTAATGACAATAAATAATGAATAATAAATAATGAAGTCTAATGACACAATAAATAATGAATAATAAATAATGAAGTCTAATGACACAATAAAGAATGAATAATAAATAATGAAGTCTAATGACAATAAATAATGAATAATAAATAATGAAGTCTAATGACACAATAAATAATGAATAATAAATAATGAAGTCTAATGACACAATAAATAATGAATAATAAATAATGAAGTCTAATGACAATAAATAATGAATAATAAATAATGAAGTCTAATGACACAATAAATAATGAATAATAAATAATGAAGTCTAATGACACAATAAATAATGAATAATAAATAATGAAGTCTAATGACACAGTAAATAATGAATAATAAATAATGAAGTTGTTACGACTGGAATAAATATAGAGGATCATGCAGGATACGCGAATGATTGCAGGTTTTCATACCGGACATTATGGTCATCATATACAACAAAAGCCGGCAGGTGAACAGGTCCACGGGAAGACATGGTTGACATTTATTGTACGTTCATCACTGGAAGACATCCATCAAAATATATACATGGCATAGTATATGGCAGGAAAACATGAAAATGCGATAACCAGTTACGTCAGTCAATAACGAGCCTCAATCATTAGGTCTTCTTTATCTCCACAGTTAATAGTAGAGTAAACATATAGATATATCCTTAAATCTTTCATCAATCCAGGCCGTGTACTAATAGGTAGTGCAAATTTCCGGCACCCAAGTAATGTGGCGGAAAAACTGATGATGGCGACCTAAACTCAGTTACCTCAATAGCCTTGAGATACTCCTTACGAAAATATCAAAAGGGGTTGTGCAAGACTTCTCAATAAGTTTCCTTCCCCATCTAGAACGTTCTTAACAAGGTGGCGGCCTTTGAAAAATACATTTAATGTCCCAGTTAGAAAAACACACTCTCCATAAAAATCCTGGAGCTTAGAAGAAATCACGTCCACTTCAAACCAGTGAACGAATACGAAAGGCCCAAATAATTAACACTTCGAACCCACGACATGTGACAAAACTACGTCACTAGTGACTGTCGCTCACCACGGGTGAACGCTTCGTGCAAAAAGTAGTTTGTCTACCGGCGAACACAATCCTCACATAAAATGGACATATGCTAGCGTGTAGTAACATGCTACAATATTTTATCCCCAAATCTATCCTTAACAGAAGTCTAATGACACAGTAAATAATGAATAATAAATAATGAAGTCTAATGACACAATAAATAATGAATAATAAATAATGAAGTCTAATGACACAGTAAATAATGAATAATAAATAATGAAGTCTAATGGCACAATACATACATACATACACACACACACACACACACACACACACACACATTTATAATATATTTATATAACGTTCAACCGCAGTAAGCCAGACAGACTAATGTAGCCATGTCTGACACGAACGTAAAAAGGCTGAAGATCATCCAGATATATAGCAGGGTGTTTGTCTACAGCACAACAAACTTTTACAACAATACATACACCTAAGAAGCTGGGGGGTGGGTGGTGATAACGATGATGGCAAACACTTATCTACTCGAAACATACAAAATCTGTGAGAGCAAAGTACATCAAGTCTGCAGTAAACACAAAATCGAACAGCTATCTCAAAAATACGCACGAAAATCTCCTTCATCAATTCTGTTGTTCACTTTTTTGTCAGTGCAATGTTGCTAGATTCTCTGAACACCTTGTCTTTCCATTCCTCAGTTTTATTTCAATCAATTATTGCTGTTTTCTCAATGTGTTACATTTTTTCTATTCTCATTACAGCCATAACATTTTGCGGCCTTTTCCTGACCTATGCAACACTTTTCCACTACAAACCGCCCTTTCTCATTCAATCAATCAATACTTTTCAGCTACACCCCGCCCCTCCCCCAAGGAGAATTAAGACTAGGTTTGGTCCCTTCTGAATAGGTTTGAATAGGTGATAGACTCAGTGAGAGTTAGTGAAAGGTAATAGAATTTCCACACACGTGAGATGATAGATTTTGATATAGTGGCTGTCTCTGAAAGCGAAAAGAATTCTTCTCTCTCTCACCTATCTTCTACAACAGTTGTTACAGCGTCAGACAGACTACACCAATATACATATTACGTATATTTCTATCACTCACAGGCACGCACATACACGTGACGACAGGTAAACACACAGACGTGGGAAAACTATAACAATGATATATATATTATCTAGAACGAGCTGACCAAACACGATTATTAAGTTCAAGAGCGATTTTATTATCAGGAAAAATCGGCTCACAACATCAAAGAAAGTACATCAAGGAAAATACATATACACATAGTCATAAAAAATCAAGGAAATGTTGCAAGGATGATAGCCCCGTTATAGTGTTAACTCTAGGTTTAGCCCGGCCCCGTTAAGAGAACAGATGATGGCGCCCGAGTCACAGATACATAGGGTTTGAGTCTAAGAGTTTTTCTTTGTTTTATCTCGTAATTATATGCACAGAGTTTGAAAAAAAAAATCTGATTTAACCTAAGACAAAAACACAAGAACTCTAGCCTTAGCAACAAATTATGCAGATTGAAAAAAAAACAAATAGGACAGCAACAGGGTGTCAAAGATAAAATAGTGAAAAATATCACTCAAACCAGCGTACACTCATTCATTCCGCCATGGCTTCTCATACTTGTACTCACGACTTTGCTTGCTGCCTCTTGGAACACATTTGATTTTAGATTTTCACACAGACTCAAAAAATGCAGTCTTCTGCCAAGAAGTCCCCAGTTCCAAAAGACGTATTTAACTTGGAGTCTCCGGGAACGACTACTTGGGTATGCAAATTTGTTCAAATGTCTGATTAAGTCACCTAACAATTATTCCAGGCGCGGGAGTTAGCAGAGCACAGTGTCAATAGCGTAGGTTTCTAAAAAATGATGAATGTCAGGTCGGTGCCTTCCCTCAGTATAGGATTCACTTTAGTCACACCACAGATTTGTCCACAAGATATAATCTAGTCGGGAAATGATTGTTAATATTCACGCCACCAGGCAGCAAATTATATAGAGTTTCTAGAAGAAATTAAGTGCTGGCTCCAAGGTCCAGTATTTTTCATTACAGTCTTTGAAAACCCGTTATAGGGATATTAGTATTTCTGTCTAACTTGCACCGTCAGATCAGTGTTACTTGAGAAAACCCACGTGGTTCAAAATAAGGACTGTCTATTTCTTCACAAGTATGGAAACTACTACTAGGTGCTGGTAAAGTTAGGGTCACCCCAAAACTTTCACTGTGTGGAGGAAAAATAACACATATAATATAATAAACAGAATCTGTACTGGTTAAAACTTACATTTAAACTTGCAAGCAGAGAGAGCTTTGCTTATCATTTAAACTTCCCGTGACGTAAGTTATATTTAAAAATCAGCAATCCTCATAAATTAAGAACACGTGCGTATTCCGTCACCATTCATGAGGCTGGATTCTAGAGTTTATACGTTAGTTTAGAAAAATACACTCGACTGAGTATTAGCAGTTAAATTAAATTTATAAATAGCTACAATTGCCGTTATAAGCTAGAAATTTTAATTTTATTCTGCTTTCCACTGAATGCTTCCCTAGAAAATATAATAGCCTACCACTTTATTTCTCTTCTGCGCTAAAGAAATAGATTTAAAATGAATTAAGCGATTTAACACTTTAACACTCACAAAATCTATATATCTATCATATTAATTACCTCAACCACAGAATTACAGGTAGTCGCACAACTTAAGAATAAAAATGCTGAAAATATTTCTGGAAGTCTAGAAGTTCGACAAATTGCCGAAACAAACTGAGATCTTCGCTAACAGCTATTCTGTTTTCGAGCGACCTATCTACTGTGGAGTCTATGAGCGAGAATGAAATTAAAGTTTCAAACTTGGCCAATATCTTAAAATCAGACAAAGGGCCCAAACTTACTTCGCCAAGCGAAATTATCTCCCTCCCCTACTCCCAACATTTACGTCCGCTTAACGCGTGTCGTAACTGTCACCTACTGACCACGATGTACGCGTGTCAGTTTCAAATCCCAGACAGCCTGACTCCATTGCAGGGCAGTTTTCACACTACAGCTGACCATGGCCCAAGTGAGCGCCGTGTCAGTTTGGGATTTTCCAGACAAATGTCTGGATACTGACCGGTGCAGATGTAAAGTATCACACCTCACCGGGACTTATGCCGAGAAGAAGCTCGCGCGCTCGGTGAGAATGTAGACGATTTGCTACGTCCTGTGTTCAGCGAACCGACTTATCACGCCTTCTGACGCCCTGCAGCCCTGACATCTACGTAATATCGTCCTAGCGCGATTCTCAGTTTAAGAGAAAGGAAAACAGGTAAAGTTTGCGAATTATATGAAAATAATATTCGCAAAACGAATGGATGAAAAATATACAGGAAAAAAATGAAATACAGAGATAATAAAGAGAGAATTTGGTGAAAGAATAGGAAGAAAATGTAGGAAATTAAATGAATATAAAACCTACGTGACAGAGCCTCCCCCCTTTAAGATATGGAAGCACTCCATGTCTACGTTATGGAGTTTAATTTCCTATAACCGTAGCTTCGGGGTGTCTGTCCTCTTCCCTCTCATCTTCCCCCTCCATCTCTGTCCAATTCCTACTCAAGTCCACTCCTCAAAGTTTCCTTCCCCTGGAATGTCTCATATGCGCGCTTGAAAGAGCGTCGCCGCTGCTGACATTTTTGAAAGATTTCCTGTGATAGCGGTGGAATATCCCTGCCACTATCATCATCTTCGTCAGTTTTGGCGATCGTCAGGAGATGGTCGGAGGTTGGCACTGGTTTTTCCAAGTATCTCTTTAAGAGATTTAAATGGAAAAACCTTCTCCTTTCCTTCAATAGAGATCTGGTAGTTAGCCTTAGAAATCTTTTTCAGGACGGTAAACGGCCCTTGCCATCCGATCTTCAGTTGGCTGTTCTCAGTAGGGAGTAACACCAAAACTTTCTCTCCTGCTTCCAGTTCTCTCTCTTCCGCGACTTTCCTGTATCGGTTAGCGTGCTTTGTGCAAGCTCGCTTAAAGTTAGTCGTTGCTAGGTCCCACCCTAGTTTCAACCTTTCCTTTAAAACCGACACATATTTACTTGCTGAGACGACTGTCTCATCCGCCTTCTCGTCTGTCAGAGACTGAAGTAAGGCTTCAAGCGGGCCCTTAATGGGTCTGCCAAATAAGAGTGTAGCTGGCGGAAATCCTGTGGAAGTATGAGGAGATTCTCTGTAGCCAAATAATGCTGCAGGAATACAGAGATCCCAATCTTCAGGTTTCACTTGTGCCAGCTTACTTAGCATCATGGTGAGGTTTCCATTAGCACGTTCCACGAGCCCATTTCCCGCCGGAGTATATGGCTTAGTGTGGATGTGTTGGGTCCTCAAGATCTTAACGATCTCATCCATCAACAGGTTTCGGTATGGAGATCCATTATCCGTCAACACTTGCTGAGGGAATCCCAACCGAGTGAAAATCTGCACGAGGGCTTCTGCGACATGCTTGGCATCTGCGCATGTTAGCGGGATAGCTTCTGCCCATAAAGTGCATGTATCGACTAAGGTCAGGATGAACCTGTTCCTTCTTTTAGTCCTTTCGAAAGGCCCTAAAATGTCGATCACAACCCGTTCGAATGGTGTACCCACTATTGGCATTTCACCCAAAGAAACTGGGGGGGTCCGTTGCTTGGGTGGCACACGTTGGCACTGGGCACAGGATTTGACATATCTGATAATATCAGTATTTACTCCTGGCCACCAATAATGAGTGGTTATACGTTGGTTTGTGGCGTTCTGTCCCATATGTCCGCTAAAGGGAAGAGAGTGCCCCATTTCTAGGATTTGGCTTCTGTACTGTTTCGGTACTAGGAGCTGGTTGTAACCTTGGTCAGGCTTGCCCGTTCTCCGATAAAGTACGCCATCCTCAGAAAAAATGTCCCCGTGCTGTTTGGGTTCCTTCGCCATGGGCAGTTTCCTAAAGCTGGGTGCCAAAGTAGGGTCCTTGTATTGCGCTTCTTTAAGTTCCATAGGTAACAAATTTGGCGCAGGCTCCCGTTCCTTCTTGGTTTGCCCTCTTGTAGTTACTGCTGCCACAATCGGCTCTTCCGGTTTCCCAATACACACGTATCTCCCGCCAAGTATGACTGGGTAGATGGGATCATCCATAACAGCCGCTTTGATCACACCTCTGACAAAGTCAGAGTGTATCTCCACCAATGCGATGGGAAGCGCTGTAGGTACATCACTCTTACGAACTCCACAAAGTTTGACGGTCTCTCCTGTCTCTTGACCGGGTTTAACCAGGTTTCTGGCAACAATGCAATCGTAAGAAAGCCCCGTGTCAAATAAGCAAGAAGTTTGAGAACCGTTCAAAATAACAATACCTCGCGTTGAGGGTCTATCCCCAAGAGGTTGGGAATCACTGTCAATAATTCCGCCTTGCGAGACTGTTAATAAGCATCCGATGCGTTTAGGCTCGGTGTGCTCGGTCTGATCATATGTCCCGTGCTCGGGGGTTCTCCCTTTGCCACCTTGTCCTTTCTGGCTACGCTGCCATGTAGGGCGGTCGGGTTGATCAGACTGTTTGGGGTGGTTGGGGTACTTGTTCTTGTAGAACTTGGATTTTTTCAGGAGGGGGGTTTTGAGGTCCAGTTTCTCTGTGGTTGTTTTGGTTAGAAGCCTGAGAAGATTGCTCTAGGTTATGTTTTCGAAAATGCTCCTCTGTCGGTTTCCGCTTTGTGGCCGGTAGTTCAGCCAGCGCATTGTGATAACGCTCAGACTTTTCCAAAATGTCTTCAAGTTTTTCTGCCCCCTGCTCAGCGAGAAATCTCCGGGTATCAGCAGACAAAGTGTTCTTTATTTGTTCAGTTAGAACAAGTTCCTCAAGACCTTCATAGGTAGAGGGGAGCTGCGAAAGCTCAAGGCACTTTGTTAGATATCCCTTAAGACGAGATGAGAACTGGTGAAAAGTTTCAGAATTCTCTTTCCGGCTGTTGCGAAACAGTTGCAAAAACTTGCGAGCGTTCATTTCAAAGCGCTCCAGTAACGCTTTCTTCAACACATCGTAGTCGTCTTGTTGGCTACTTTCCAGCTTAGAATAAACATCATAAGCAGAACCTTTTAGGGCCTGGGAAAGTTTCATATTCCAACGCGACCTCTCTAAACCGTACAGAGTTGCAATTTTCTCAAATTTTTCTAGCCAAGTGTCAATCTTCTCATTTGGACAAGGGAAAGACTCAAGGGTGAAAGACATAGCGTTGAGTTGAAGAGATTGAGTGTTAGAAGGATCAGTTAAGGAAGAATGAGGAGAAGACTCTCCATTGCTGGAGGTAGAGGCAGCGCCAAGACTTTGGACTTCTAGAGCCTTAAGAGCCAACTCATGCTGTCTCTGTTTCTCTTTTTCTCTTTCCTCATGCTGCATCCTGCGAATTTCCATTTCCTCGTCCATCTTCTTCTGCTGTAATAGCCGGTCTTCCGCTTCTTTCCTCTTTAGTTCTTCTTCTTTCCTCTCCGCATCATATCTCTCAAGTTCGTCCCTGACAAAAGCTTTCGCTTCTTCTCCTTCCAGTCCCTCCTCTCTCGCTTCGTCCCTGAGAAGTTGTCTAAGCTTTGCCCTCTCGGCATTATTATGTCAGTGACTGAGACTAGTGGAGAACGAAAATAGGAAAAAGGATACACTGGTTCCTACCACTTACGAGAAAAAAAATTTACCAAAAATCAAAAGATGATATATTTAACCCTGGGATACCTCCTCCAAAATAAAATCTAACTATCGCTGCTATTATCGGCAATAAAGCACTCAATGCAAAACACGACTACGCCAAATAAATGGTAGTTAAGATTACAACTGAAAAATAAGTTGCTACAGTGGAAAAGCAAAAGAATATTGCAAACATTAAAGAGAAAAATAATCCCTTAATTTTTAAAAATCCACTATAAGTTCGCCCCTGAAGTCAGATCGGGTAAGGGAGGGAATTAATCTGGACAAAAAGTCCGAAACACACTCCTTAACTTAGTTCAAACGCCGTTCTGCCTCAGTACCCAGTGAATGTTATACACTCACCACTTTACCAGCATTTAGTATTACAATCAGCAGTTAACATATATCCCGACAAAATCAACCTATAACCAAAATGTATATTATTCAAAGATGCTGTGGAAAAAAAAAACTTATTAGTTTGTGTGGTCAGCACGCCCGTAAACAGATCGCTAGTCTAGGGGGTAATTATTAAAGATATAACAACTCACAAGACATCACACTCTTACTCTATATCAGAATACAGAATCTTAAGTACAAAATCCAGATAGACGAGTCCACGTTTGTCGTACTCGTCTTCCTATTCTAAGTTCAAAGACCGGAAACGAGCCCTCATTTGTCGTAGATTTCCGATAGGAGAATTAAGACTAGGTTTGGTCCCTTCTGAATAGGTTTGAATGGGTGATAGACTCAGTGAGAGTTAGTGAAAGGTAATAGAATTTCCACACACGTGAGATGATAGATTTTGATATAGTGGCTGTCTCTGAAAGCGAAAAGAATTCTTCTCTCTCTCACCTATCTTCTACAACAGTTGTTACAGCGTCAGACAGACTACACCAATATACGTATTACGTATATTTCTATCACTCACAGGCACGCACATACACGTGACGACAGGTAAACACACAGACGTGGGAAAACTATAACAATGATATATATATTATCTAGAACGAGCTGACCAAACACGATTATTTAAGTTCAAGAGCGATTTTATTATCAGGAAAAAAAAATCGGCTCACAACATCAAAGAAAGTACATCAAGGAAAATACATATACACATAGTCATAAAAAATCAAGGAAATGTTGCAAGGATGATAGCCCCGTTATAGTGTTAACTCTAGGTTTAGCCCGGCCCCGTTAAGAGAACAGATGATGGCGCCCGAGTCACAGATACATAGGGTTTGAGTCTAAGAGTTTTTCTTTGTTTTATCTCGTAATTATATGCACAGAGTTTGAAAAACATCTGATTTAACCTAAGACAAAAACACAAGAACTCTAGCCTTAGCAACAAATTATGCAGATTGAAAAAAAATTAGGACAGCAACAGGGTGTCAAAGATAAAATAGTGAAAAATATCACTCAAACCAGCGTACACTCATTCATTCCGCCATGGCTTCTCATACTAGTACTCACGACTTTGCTTGCTGCCTCTTGGAACACATTGATTTTAGATTTTCACACAGACTCAAAAAATGCAGTCTTCTGCCAAGAAGTCCCCAGTTCCAAAAGACGTATTTAACTTGGAGTCTCCGGAAACGACTACTTGGGTATGCAAATTTGTTCAAATGTCTGATTAAGTCACCTAACAATTATTCCAGGCGCGGGAGTTAGCAGAGCACAGTGTCAATAGCGTAGGTTTCTAAAAAATGATGAATGTCAGGTCGGTGCCTTCCCTCAGTATAGGATTCACTTTAGTCACACCACAGATTTGTCCACAAGATATAATCTAGTCGGGAAATGATTGTTAATATTCACGCCACCAGGCAGCAAATTATATAGAGTTTCTGGAAGAAATTAAGTGCTGGCTCCAAGGTCCAGTATTTATCATTACAGTCTTTGAAAACCCGTTATAGGGATATTAGTATTTCTGTCTAACTTGCACCGTCAGATCAGTGTTACTTGAGAAAACCCACGTGGTTCAAAATAAGGACTGTCTATTTCTTCACAAGTATGGAAACTACTACTAGGTGCTGGTAAAGTTAGGGTCACCCCAAAACTTTCACTGTGTGGAGGAAAAATAACACATATAATATAATAAACAGAATCTGTACTGGTTAAAACTTACATTTAAACTTGCAAGCAGAGAGCTTTGCTTATCATTTAAACTTCCCGTGACGTAAGTTATATAAAAAAAATCAGCAATCCTCATAAATTAAGAACACGTGCGTATTCCGTCACCATTCATGAGGCTGGATTCTAGAGTTTATACGTTAGTTTAGAAAAATACACTCGACTGAGTATTAGCAGTTAAATTAAATTTATAAATAGCTACAATTGCCGTTATAAGCTAGAAATTTTAATTTTATTCTGCTTTCCACTGAATGCTTCCCTAGAAAATATAATAGCCTACCACTTTATTTCTCTTCTGCGCTAAAGAAATAGATTAAAATGAATTAAGCGATTTAACACTTTAACACTCACAAAATCTATATATCTATCATATTAATTACCTCAACCACAGAATTACAGGTAGTCGCACAACTTAAGAATAAAAATGCTGAAAATATTTCTGGAAGTCTAGAAGTTCGACAAATTGCCGAAACAAACTGAGATCTTCGCTAACAGCTATTCTGTTTTCGAGCGACCTATCTACTGTGGAGTCTATGAGCGAGAATGAAATTAAAGTTTCAAACTTGGCCAATATCTTAAAATCAGACAAAGGGCCCAAACTTACTTCGGCAAGGAAAATTATCTCCCCTACTCCCAACATTTACGTCCGCTTAACGCGTGTCGTAACTGTCACCTACTGACCACGATGTACGCGTGTCAGTTTCAAATCCCAGACAGCCTGACTCCATTGCAGGGCAGTTTTCACACTACAGCTGACCATGGCCCAAGTGAGCGCCGTGTCAGTTTGGGATTTTCCAGACAAATGTCTGGATACTGACCGGTGCAGATGTAAAGTATCACACCTCACCGGGACTTATGCCGAGAAGAAGCTCGCGCGCTCGGTGAGAATGTAGACGATTTGCTACGTCCTGTGTTCAGCGAACCGACTTATCACGCCTTCTGACGCCCTGCAGCCCTGACATCTACGTAATATCGTCCTAGCGCGATTCTCAGTTTAAGAGAAAGGAAAACAGGTAAAGTTTGCGAATTATATGAAAATAATATTCGCAAAACGAATGGATGAAAAATATACAGGAAAAAGGAAATACAGAGATAATAAAGAGAGAATTTGGTGAAAGAATAGGAAGAAAATGTAGGAAATTAAATGAATATAAACCCTACGTGACACTAGGAACAGATCTACTGAGGCCTGTTTTTGCAAGGAACTCATCACTTCCCGTGCTCTTCGAGAGCGTTCCAGCCCTTTTCAGGTCTTGACCGTGCTAGTTGATGGGAACTAGCAGTCCTTTTCAGTGCTTGGTATTTATCAAGATTCAAAGATGTGTGCAAGAGACATTAGGGCATAAATCCAGCAACCTATCTGCAGCGCCACCTTAGTTTGGGCGAAAAGAAGCTCACACAACAAGCAGAAGAGAGGAGAAAACGTCGAAATTCTTTTCGACCAGGAACACCAGGAAAATAAGCAGATGAGGACTGTCATCTCAGGGGTGCATTCCCATTGTCAAATATGACTGAAGGGGCTATTATTATTATTATTTATCAACACAGTTGATTTTTGTAATGGCCACTGCTCTCTGATATGACCGACGGACTTTGGTCTAATTTGAAAGGACGTGCCTCGCAACAAGAAAGCAACAGCTTCAGCAGCACAAAAAAACCAAACAAACAAAATGCATGATAAAGACAGCCCCGTGTAGTTTCTGGATGTCTCGCTAGAAGACAAAGAAACTATAGGACTAAAACTGCCTCACGTGTGCCATAAAAAACGACTAATATTAGGCTGTAAAGCATGTGGCTGGCAATCTCATCACGTCAAACAACTTGCTATAGAAATCACGCCTGCAAGAGGTTGTGCTTTGGCACAGGCACGTGGGTTATCTGTTATTGTGGCTTCATACTCTGTAATTAGCGAAGAAGAAGATGATGATGACAAAAACAAGATTGGTTAAACAAAAATGCAAGAAGAAGAGAAAAAGAAAGAAAGATTAGATGACGAGGAATAAGGGTAATAATAATAACATGAATACAAAAAGATGATGAAACAGAAGAAGAACAAAATACGATGAGGAAGAAAATATTGATGATTATAATAATAAGATCCAATTAAATATAATTCTTGTTCAATACCGACATTAGAAATTCAGTAGCCAAACAAAGAAGCCAATCCTTTACGTCGTTAGCCAAAAACGGTGGCCGTATATTTAACATATTGGAGGGGTTCAACTCATCCCATTTACGGTTTTCACGTTTCGCGTGCAGAGTTCCTCCCGTGGGATATACACTCTATCCCAGTATTATCCAACCCAACCCTACCATACCCCCTCTCTCTCTCTCTCTCTCTCTCTCTCTCTCTCTCTCTCTCTCTCTCTGTGTGTGTCTTTCTCATTATGGTGCTCTGAATCGAGCAGAATTACAAAATCGTAAAACTAGAAAGAAACGTGTTTTTCTTTCACTGGCAAGATGTCAAAATAAATTACGTGTCTTCTATCTAGCATATATATATGTGTATACATGTGAAATTATGAAACCTTGCATGCCTCTATTTCGTCGTGAATAAATAGGCGCCAATGGAATGACGATATAAATGATCTGGTTAACGTGTTAATGTTTGTTCTCTTGATGTATTCCTGCTGTATGCTGCCATTGTTGTGTTGTAACTTCGAATTTCTAGTTGGGTGGATGTATGGATAGATGGATGAATGGGTAGGAGGGTGTGTGGATGGATGCATGTTTGGATCGGTAGGTGAATGGATAGATGTGGGAGGGAACGGATGGGTGGATAGATGGGTGGATGAAAGGATGATGCATGAATGGACTGATAGGTGGATGGATAAATTGTGGGTGGGATGGTGGATGGGTGGATGGATGGATGGGTGACTGGATGGTTGGGTGGATCGATCGAAAGACAGACAGACACAGAAACACACACACACACGGAAAAAGACAGACACACACACACAGAGAAGAAGACAGGCACACACACACACAGAAAAAAGACAGACAGACAGACACACACACACACACACACAGAAAAAGACAGACAGAAAGACACATTCAGAAAGACAGGCAGGCAGCAAGACAGACAGAAAGACAAACAACCAGACATCATTTATTCAGGGACCATGAGTGCTCATGGCGTGACAGGTTCTGCAAGAGACTACCACAGTCGCTAGCCCCCTCCAACTTGTCCCCACTGACTCTCATTAATTTAACATTATTCTATTTTTCTGCTTTGTCACTCCACGCCTCTTTAGTTATATTTTGTTTTAATCCGTTGAATAAGGGATACGATCAGTTACCACGACAGCATGGGAAACCAAGAGCCATGGATCACGACCCCCAGGACGACCCAGAGTCCGCTGGGAGGACAACATTAGACAATCTTTGAAGGACAAAGGACTAGAGTGGAAACAGGCCAGGAGGAAGACAGCTGATAGGATAGTCTGACGCTCTCTCTTCCAAACCTCTACACCTCACGGTAGAAGGGGAACGACTAAGTAAGTAAGTAAGAATAAGGGATAAAATAAAAACCGTATTCTGCTAACAAACGATCAAACTACTGCGCCGTTGGCCCCTCCACTGACAAGTATATCGCTAAGCAAATATACATTTGACACCTACGTGTCATTATAATCTGCTTCTTCTTCACGTGCCACGGCTGGTGGCGTCGACAATCATATCTGCCTACAACCTTCCGACTCCAGTAATGTTTTATTAGTTGTGTTGATGACGTATTTCTATGCCATCATTTCAAACTGACCAGCATCTTCTGCCTTTGTCATTTTCTATTTTCTTTTCCTTTAATCATTCATGTCGTCACAATATATTCCATCGTTCTTTTTCTCATAATATTCCCGAGGAAAGTCGATTGCTTCCTTCTAACGTGACCAATAAGCGTCTTATGCGCACTGGCCTCCGCGTTGGCCTCCTCATTGCGCATCCCCATTACCCTTGTTAGCTGTCCATTGTATTTTTTAACATTCTTTTGCAAAACTACATCTCTGTGGTTTCTAGGGCTTTTCCTACTTATTGACTAATTGTGCATGCTCACTTCCGTATGTCAAGATTGGTTTTACATAACAATGAAGAACTCTCTTCATCACTCCCATTGGCAAAGACCTGTTGTGAAAAATGCTTTAAATTAATTTTACGAAATACTGTTTCTGTCTGGGCTATTCTACTCTTCACTTCCGAGATGCAGCTTCCATCCGAAGATATTAACATGCCTAGGTATTTAAATCTATTGACTTATTTTAAAACTGTTCGATTTTCCTCTCTCAACTCTCCACCTCCCTCCTCCAAGCCCTTAACACGATCAGTTATAATCACTAATAAAATTCATGCTTTTAATTAAACGACACAGTAATCTTAATTATAGGTTTTTACTGTGAATCTCTATTACATACTTAATCTGTGGGGAAATTGAAGAGGGAATAAACCAAAACGCATACAAACACACATAAAATGTGTGTTCTTTCCTGGACTATATCACAACTAAATCCCCTTAAAAGATAACACATCTGTATCGCAGATGACACGTTAAATTTTAGGTGTTAACGTTAACAAATTCTTCTTCCTTCTTCGCTCTTAAATAACCACGTGCATTTCTATCATCAAGTTGGCGGTCTGTCTCACGCTTCTCTCCTGACCATACTTCTCTTCCTCAAAGGTGTGGGTGCTGGCTATCAGAACGTTTCTCTCGTGGAGCCGACATTCTTGAGAAAATAACGTCTATCTTCCCCACATGGACACACGTCTGCCTTTCCGATTTTTAATTGGTTGAACAGATGGTATCTGAGTCTGCAGCGGCCAGTTCTTAGTATTCAAAATTATCACTCGATCCGTTCCTGGTAAGAAGTCGTATGCGTCTGTTCAGTGTATCTGCTTTCTTATTTTTACACATATCTCTGCCGTGGACAGGAATCTGCAGTCCTTTCATTTTGTTGAATGTATAGTTTGTTTCCTTTACAACTTCTGACAGGCTGCCTAATTCCTTCTTTTTATGGTTTCGTAGGTTTCGCGAGCATGGAAATAGAGAATGACTGAATTTAGACAGAATATGAATGATTAATGTGGAAATAGAGAAAATTAAAGTCACTAATGAAAATATGGAGAGAGGTAGGACTTCTGGAGAGAATATAATCAAATATCGCGGGTATACTTCCCAGCCATACTCGGACTCTGTTTAAGATGCCGTACCCTCGTCCGTCCTCCAATGCTAAATAAAATAATCTACTACAGTAAGGACTACAACAGCAAACATTAAGTGATAGTTAGAATAGAGTGAATTCTGACCGTGAAGTAACACGGGATCTCTATTATATTAGATTAAGCTAACACCCCAATGAATTAACCCTTTGAACCCGCAGTCCCGGTATTTCGGTTTCTTTAGCAATTCCTAATCCCCGCAGTCCCGGTCAGTTTACATCAATGGATTTTCACACGTACCTGAATTCCCATAAACGGGCTATAAAGCTGCGCTACGGTTGGGTGGTAATTAGTACCTGACTGGACGGGCTAGATGGTAATGTCTGAATCGATAAATAGTCATTTGCTTCAGAAGTAGTTCGTTCTTTCGTGAAAGGAAAATTAGTGGAACATACGCTTTGTGTTAGTAAAATAGTGAAGATGTCTAAAAGGGAAAGAAACTGTGCCGGTGTAGACAAACTTTATAATTTAGAGGAAGCCAGAAATATGTTATTAGATAGTGACAGCAGTGAAAGTTTGTTGAGTGACAATGAAATTAGCCCAGAAATTGATATTGAAACAAACAGCGACCGTGAAAACGATGTTGACTATCAGGGGTCAATGACTTTGAACGACGGTAAGCGTAAACGGCTAACATGCCATAATCCTAGTACTTAGAGCAAAGCCATCAATATTTTAGAAGCATCCTTCCTTCCTTCAGATACTGTTGGTGTGCGAAATGTAGACCATCTTGGCGTTGACATTACGGCATTAGACTTTCTTTCATTATTTTGGAGTGAAAGTACTTGGAAAAACATGGTTGGGATGACAAATCTCCGTGCTGCTCGGACATTAGAAGAAAAAGCCAATGATTATTATGCTCGACAATGGACTGAAATAACTATTGATGAATTAAAAGCATTCTTTGGGGTGAGAATTTCAATGGAGAATGCGGTCATCAAACGTCGATATGAACATTACTTTAGTGATTCAACTGATTTCTTGTTCTTCACCCCTGTATATAAGAAAGTGTTACAACGCGATAGATTTATGGCAATATGGAAGTTTCTTCACGTTGTTGATGAAAAGAATTAAACACTTGACAAATCAGACAGCCTGTATAAAGTGCGACCTGTGTTGTCTGATATTACGCAGAAATTTCGACATTTCTATGTCCCGTCACAGAACATGTCTCTTGACGAGGGAATGATTCCTGCGAAGAACCGCCTTGGTATAAAACAATATATCAAGTCAAAACCAGTGAAATGGGGTATAAAAACATTTTTACTATGTGAAAGCAGCACTGGGTACATTTATAACATTGAAGTTTATACCGGTAAAACTGATGGTCTGTACGTAACTAAGATAGGTGCATCAGGGAACGTGGTTGCCAGGTTGACGTCTGTCTTACAAAACCAAAACTACCATTTATATATGGACAGATTCTATAACTCTCCAGCACTATGCACGTACCTACTATCTAAAGGTATTTGTTCGTGTGGCACCATTCAGACGAACATGAAGAATTTTCCAAAACAACTTATACCATTAAAAAAAAAAAAACAGTTGAAACGTGGTGAGTCGGACTACCTGTGTCTTGATAATATGTCTATAGTAGTCTGGTGTGATCGCTCCCCAATATATTTTATATCCATCTTACACAATCCACAACAGCAATTTAGCGTGTCTCGGAAGAATAAAGATGGTACATCATTACAACTGACTTGTCCACAAGTGGTGAGAGATTACACGCACAACATGGGAGGCTGTGATATCAACGATCAAATGACCAGAATCTATCACACGCGCAGACATTACAGATGGCCTCGTCGTTTACTGATGAAGGCTATGTTCTGGTGTCTATTTAATGCATATATTGTGGAGAAAACAGTCACGAGCGTCACAAGGCAAGCGGACCAAAACCTTGTATGACTTTGTTGATGAGATATGTATGCAGCTTGTAGGTGACTTCAGGTGAACATCATTTAGCAAGCAATATGTATCTCATGATTGCGGACGCCGCATGTCTAATGTTGGACTGCATCATCCAGAAAGACCAGCTGAAGCAACAGGAAATAATACATGCATTGCCTGTCGTGAAAAGATGCATCACTTTAGTCGGGATAATCCAGACAAGGTAAAACATGATAATCCATTCAAGATGACAAAAACAGTTTTCCGTTGCACTGAATGTCAAGTGTATTTGTGCATTCGCCAGAATTCCACCTGCTGGAAGGATTATCACTTGAAGAATGAATATTGGAGATAACTTGACAATCTCTTAGGACATTTTATTTTGTCGACTGTTGTATAACCCGAAGCAGTAAACTTTTGCATTGAAATTACTGCCGTTTTATAGAATATTGTTGCATGTTGTACAGCACTATGGAGGGGAGCTCTAGAATAAAATGTCGGCCTTTCTTAGAACATTTTATTTTGTTTCAAATTTTACATAGCTTTAGGGGGGAGGAGATTTCGAGTGAAAAGGTGCCTTTCTTAGTGCGGTGTAATGTATCAAGTGTATAGCACTAAAGTGGGAAATACTGGAGTGGAATAACTGCCCCTCTAAGAACATTGTAACTTGTCAAATGTTTTTGTAGCATGAGGAAGGAATGTTCTGGAGTGAAATGTCTACCTTTCTGAGAGCATTGTAATTTATTAAATGTATAACATGGAGAAGAAATGTTCTGGAGTGAAACGACTGCCTTTACTATAATATTGTTACTTGTGAAATGATGCATAACAAAACGTGTGAGAGGTCTTGTGTGAAGTGACTGCCTTCACTATAATATTGTAACTTGTCAAATGTTATTTAGCGCTAGGGAGAGAAGTCTGGGGTAAAATTACTGCCAATACTATAATATTGTAACTTGACAAGGGAGAGATGTCCTGGGAAAAATTGCTTGCCATATATATACTGTCTAAACTTGACAAATGTTGCATAGCACCAGAGATGGGAAGTCTAGGGTGACATTACGGCCTTTACTATAATTTTACAATTTGTCAAGTGTTCCATAGCACCAGGGATGGGAAGTCTGGATTAGGATTACTACCTTTGCTATAATAGTGTAATACGTGAACTGATGTTCAGCACTAGAGAGAGAAATCTGGAGTAAAATTGCTGCCATTACTATATTATTGTAACTTGTCAAATGTTCTTTAGCACTAAGGATTTGGGATTCTATAGTGAAATGACTGCCTTAGAATGGTGTAGTTTATTAAATTTTGTTTAGCACTTAGTAGGGAAGATCTGGAGTAAACTTACTGCCTTTCTCAGAATATTGAAACTTGTCAGACTTATCATTGCAGATGGAGGTTGTGCTAAGAAATGAATGTTTATCCTAGTCTGCAGAGTACATGATGATGACGATAATGATAATGCTTATAAAAGTGGTGCAATTTTGTTTTGTCCGTGCAGTTCTCGGGGATCTCCGAGAAGACAAAGAGGGAATATTTTTATTTCTCCCTTTCATGTCCAAAGAGATGAGTAATATGAGGTTTATGTATGGGGCTGGCAACCTTATCATGCACAATAATGTACTACAAAAACTATCACCAAAGGAACACATTCATGCTTTAGTGTTAGGTTCCTGTAAGATGACCTGCTACAACTGTGGGTCTGTGCTCCCTAGGGAGCCACATCTGGTCCTCTTACATGGAGCCTACACCAAACATTGACATGTTCTTACAGCAGTGATATCTGTAGCAATTCTGTTTACTAGAACGGGTTGCCAGCTGCATACATAACCTCATGTTATTGGCCTTGTACGACATGCCTGAGGGAGCAGTATTACAATTCTTTATTTGTCTCGTCAGAGACCCCGAGAAACACACGAGACAATTTGTAGAACTGTGACTGGTAATTATTCAACCATTTCAAACGGCGATATTTGCTGTTCTCATGGGGTGACAAAATTTTAGACCACTCTGTGAACTGTGGGCATTCAGAACTCTTGTTTCATTTGAGACTGTAATCTCATAAAAGCAGAACGGGGAAATTTACCTTTGTGACAGATAAGGGAACGAATAATGAAAATCAGATATAGGAAATTCTAGATAGAGTAGAAAAAGGGGATGCGCAAATAAGAATGTGCATGAGACGGGGATCGAAAAAGAGGTGAACACAAATCCGGTTAGGCACGCTTTTCAGCTAGAATCAGAAGCGTGAGTCAGGCAGTGCAGGCCACAGATACCCGAGAGAGACGAGGGTAGCCATGTTGAAGGCAATACTAAAGTAGAATGTGTTGTGAAAATTCTTGACTAGGATGGAAAAACGATGGAGCGAGTTAGGCTCCACTCAGTATATTAAAAAGGGTACGTAGAGTGAAACTATTTACATATATACAGTAATCTTATTCCTCGTCAAACATTAGTGGCCATCTATCAGAAAAAGGGAAAAGGAACAACCCTAGAGGAGCCCGGTATCACATAGATAACCTGAACCCAGAGCGACATAATGTGTAGTTTCAATACTGAACGAGAGTTGAGGAAGGAAGGGTGACGGACCAAGATTGTGGAGGTCCAAGTAACAGCAGTGGTCCACACAGTGTAAATAAATAGTATTTTCAGTTGACTGTGGCGTTGACTAGTTATATGGAAGCTCTGTTTGGCGTTGTGTCGTCGCTCGCTGTGTGTGTGTGACTGTTGTAATAATTCATCATGTCATCGCTAGCTACTGAGGCAAAGAACCTGGGCATGCAACGGCCATGTGAGGTAACCACCTGTTAGCGCAGGCGGCCACATTATACATTAATTGGCGCCGTGACTAACCTCAGGCAATATTGACATTGCTATCTACCAAGGCAAGCTGCCACACCTTTTACCGCGATGGATTTTACCTAAATTGTAATAAGGCTGTAGCAGAGCAGTTACTAGTAAATATTAAAATGGTTAGGAATACATTTGCGGACGCAAAATTCGATACCACACCGTAAATCTCTTCTGGTCTGAAAATGAAATAACAGCGCGTCGCGGTTTGATCCCTTTGAGTCACCTCTCCGACACGGTCCGTGACATTTGATTGCAATTTTCCTCGCGTAGGTGACAAACCGTTAATAATGTCATAATGGAACTGCGGTTTTTATGATACCTCCTAGGAACGTCGGGGAGGGGTTTTGGGCTCTACGAGCGACCGGTGTTCGCGAGACGAGACGAGGGCGGCACAAATAAAACGGTAGAAGTTTTTACCCGTGCTCACGATTCTCTGTAAATTAAAGAATAGTGGGAACTAGCCGTCAACTACTAGAAAGGCAGAATGACCTTTAGCTAGATGCCGATGTTCACGTGCAAAGGGGTGGAATTCGTCTGTCAAACGTAAGATTGACATGACCAATGCCAGAAATAGCGCTATTAGGAGCTATACGACAGAAAAGTAGGCCTAGACAAAAATTAGAGAACAAGACAGGGCAGACCACTCAGCTACAAATGACAGAAATTTCTCCGAATCACGACGTTAGGGAAGTTATGACTGATAGAGGAATGTGCCGGAACACTAATTTGGATTTAGCATAACCCATGTTTTCTACGATGGTGTAGTAGCTATTTTAGTGCTACTTCTTTTGCTTTGAAGGTTTCGGTGTGCACTGAGATATGGTAAACAAGGTAAAGGATCCCGTTAGACACCCATTGAGGTATATTGGGAATATGGTGTTAGGCCCATATTTTCTTGACCATCGGCACACTAGGGGTGATGTGGTCAGCATTACGCCGGCCGCCTTAACCTTCCCAGAGTTGCTCTGGTACCCAATTGGGGCTGGGTCGACCCAGGAGCCGTTTGCGGCCTAAAAAAATCCCACCTCATCTGGGGATCGAACCATAGACCACTGAGCGATGAAGCCAGTGCACTAACCACTTTGCTACCGCGGCTCCCACTGAGATATGGGTTTCCTATCTATTCTTTAGTTTCTGGAGTTTATCTGTTCGTTCATTCTTATTTGTTTTTTTTTCAGCCCTAATGCGCCTCTCTCTCTCTCTCTCTCTCTCTCTCTCTCTCTCTCTCTCTCTCTCTCTCTCTCTCTATCTATCTATCTATCTATCTATCTATCTAATCAATATAATCTATTTATCTATCTGAAACTAAAATACTTGCCAATGAGAATCTTCATATGAAAGCTACAATCCTCCAATTATACCAGATTTACACAGTATGCCGTGACAAAGGGATGTTTCAATGTACATAACTCGTGTTGCTCGTCACGTCGATTTCCGCCTCGACCAAAGTTCGTCGATTATATCACAGCGCAATGACCATTTAAAACAAAAGTGAACTCTGTAACTCAAGGGCAGAGTTGATAAATGCTAATCCCTGAAAAGGACTACCGAAGTCTATCAGCTATCGTGAGGTAGCTCTGATAAGGACAAGTCCTGACAAGGACTGTGATGCGTGATGCCATATGATGATGGATGGCATCCGCATGTCTGGTTTTGTGTAGTGTGTAGATGTGTTCAGTCAAAACAATGTTCATGCAACAATAACAGGGCAATCCACATATAACGTCAGTAAACTCACGACGTATAAAGTCAATGAGTCTTGAAACAGCCGTTGACGTTTTTCTTCATTATTTATTGTGGACGCCACAGTGACAAAATGGTTACGCAAATGTGTAGGCACATCAAACAGTCATTATCACAGCAACATTCAATACAGCAATAAACGGTAGACAGCATTACAATGATGAGTCAGATGCATGTTATATTTCAAAGTGCTGTAAATGTAGTCAGATGAACAACTCCATCCTTTCTATAACAGCCAGGAGATAACCAGATGTATGAGATCAGTTCACTCTCCTTAGTTTGACTTCAGCAAGACAGACACGTCTGCCGAAGTATAAATAATGTCCTCAAAAATATCCTCTAGATAATAAAGGTTTTCCAAACCTAGTTCATTTAACAAAGTAGCAAGTAATGGTCCTTGGTACCTGCATCAACCGATGCAGTACAATGCAGCGACATGTGAGCTGGGAAAAAACATCTCGTGACGACGACTTTCGCAGACAGGCTATGAATCGAAATCGCTCACGACCCAAAATCAATAGAGTTAATGAAAAAGTCAATTCACCTTGCTTTCATGAAATACACAGAAATATCACGCCTCCCGACATGTGGGAAAACACTAGAGGTATTATCTCGACTAAACGAAATATCCATAAGAGGACTACACATCCCTGACAGAACAAAAAAAGCGGAGATCCCCTCTTCAACGAGGCATCTCTTTCGCCATTCCAAATCGCTCACCCCCACTAGTGGTGGGCGGAAACCGATCGACCAAACAACAAGACAAGTCATGCGCAGTCCAGCGCAAAAATGACCACAGCTCAAAAGTTAACTGCATTCGATACTAACGCGAGAAGACAAATGCTTACCGAGAAAAGTGACTATAGATTTCAAGCAGTTGTTGCCCTTGCGTTATAAAACAGATATTGAAATAAAACGATGTTGCGAGAATTTATCACGCAACATATCACCACCTCCTCCCAATAAAAAAAAAATGTGGAACATATTTTTTTTTCAATATCAAAGAGCAAGCGATAAGCGGCTCAAAACGCACGAATTATGCGCTGATAATTAATTAAATTGCCAAACAATAGGCTAATTATAGAGTGTCTGGTGAGGATATACCTCAACAGAAAAATAAATATGTCTCAAAAAATATTCACATCGGGGAGGTGTCACCAACACACATCACGTTAGCATGTAAACACAATATACGTATGCAAGTTACTATAATCATCATTAAACAGCATACTCTAATATTGTCTTTAAAAATGGATGTACAAATCTGATAGGAAAATTTAAATAGTACATTCTTTGACATGTAATGACATAAGTACATAGCAAAGTTAAACTACATGACGATCCAGGACATATGCTCTGGTATTCCGAGGGTAAGTACACAATCTAGAACTCGTAAGGTAAGTCCTCAGCTCAACAATGACATTCTGAGAAAGTACAAGCAATATAATGCTAATTAATAACTAATATGCTTCATAAGGTACAATACATTATTAATAATTGTGGCTGTTTAGTAAACTAACGGCCCTTATATTAACTACTCAGTCCTCCTCTATCATTTTAAAAAACGAACAGAAGAAGATGACAACAAAGCACGATAGTGTGTACATATAAAGTAAGTACAGATGTGCTAATCTATTGTAGAAATATAGGTGTGTTATGACTCTGTAATATATAGAAATATAGGACAGAAGTATTAGTTGGAGTCATGTGGGCATCTAGACAAAATGTCAGCCATCACATTATCCGCACCACGGATAGCTCGTACCGTGAAGTGAAAAGGTTGAAGAGCTATAGCATATCGAGTGGATCTCGAACTCTTCAAATTCTTAGTCTGAATAGCTGTAAGAGCTTTCTGATCAGTCTCTAGAATGAAATGTGCGCCCAGGAGGAATCTTTGTAGCTTTAGAATTGACCAAACCATCGCTAACAACTCACGGTCTAAAACCGAGTAGTTCCTCTCTGCCGCATTTAGTTTTCTAGAAATGTACATAACAGGATGCAGAGTATTTGCATATTCTTGCATCAGTGCTACTCCAATCCCAGTGGATGAAGCATCACTCCGAAGAACAAAAGTCCTATCAAGAGTAGGTAATCTTAAGATGGGAGGAGAAGAAAATATATTCTTGATTTGGTCTAGTGAAGATTGGCATTCTTCAGACCAACGGACCAGATTAGGCGAACCTTTCTTCAACAATGTTGAGAGAGGTGCCATGATCGAAGATAAATTTGGAATAAATCTCCCATAAAATTGAATTAAACCTAAGAGACTCCTAACTTGTTTCTTCGTTTTAGGAACAGAGATGTTCAGTATTTTGGAAGTATTGTGGTCTTCTGTCTTCAAGAGACCATGACCAACACGATGACCCAGGAAAGAGATTTCACCAAAACCAACAAAAGCTTTAGAAGGTTTTGCTGTCAAATTATTCTCACGTAGAGTGGACAGTAAGTCATATAACCCTAAATAGTGATCTTCCCAGGTATCACTGAAGAGACAGATGTCATCTAAGTATGCGATGACATCCGAACGATGTGACAGAATTCGACGCATCATGCGAACGAAAGTGGCAGGGGCGTTCATGAGACCAAAAGGCATAACATTCCATTGAAATAGACCCCTAGGTGTAGAAAAAGCAGTAAGAGGTTTGGCATGCTCTGCTAAAGGCACTTGCCAATAACCTTTAGACAAGTCAAGTTTAGTGAAGAATCTAGAATTAGAAAGTCTAATCAGTAGATCTTCTAACAAAGGCATCGGTTCAGCGTCGAACTTTGTGACCTGATTCAATTTGCGATAATCAACGCAAATTCGTATGTTCTTATCCTTCTTCCGGACAATAACCATGGAAGAAGAATATGGTGAAGTCGATGGTTCAATTATATTTAATTGAATCATTTCATCCAATTCCTTTTCCACTTGCGACTGAAAGTGTATAGGAATAGGATACGGCCTAACCCTAATTGGATTATTGTCGGTAAGAATTATGTCATGTTCTATGACATCTGTGTGTCCAGGAATGTCAGTGAGAACATCCTGAAATGTTTGTAACATCGACGAGACTTGTCGATGTTCGTCACCAGAAAGATTAGGAGAAACAGAAACGTTTTTCCAAGATTCCGTAGAATGTAATGGAACCACTGGAAGGGGAAGGTTGACATCAGAGAAGGTAGCTTCCTCATCCTGAATGACAGACAGGGATGAATAATGACCGTGAGGTGCAGGAGCATCATCCGTTGCCTGGAAAATAGGCAGCAAATAGTCCGGACGTTCGTGAAATTCCGAAAGCATGTTTATGTGGAAAGTTTTATGCTTTCCATCAATATCGACCACATAGTCAACATCGGAAATCCGAGAGACTATTGCATACGGACCTTTCCATGCAATAAGAAGTCTATTTTCCCTACTGGGGAGTAGGACGAATGCTTTGTCACCTGGACAAAGTTGTCGTAGACATCTATTCTTGTTAGCAAACTGTCTTGCCTTCTCTTTAGCAATTTCTGATGAAGCAGTTGCTAGCTTACATGCCTCAATGATCTTTTGTCTAAGAGCAATGACATACTCATATGAGGATTGGTTTCATCGCTAATATCATCGGCAGTGATGAGATCGTGTAATAAAGACATAGGGCCGCGTGGACGCGCGCCAAAGACAAGTTCGAAGGGAGAAAATCCTGTGTGTTCATTAGGGACTTCTCTATAGGCAAAGAGAGCCGCGGGTAAAACCCTGTCCCAATCTTGAGGATGATCTTCAGTTATCTTACCAAGCAAAGTCTTGAGCGTTCTATTCAGACGCTCAACTAACCCATTAGACATAGGATGGTAGATACTACTGAGAGATCGTTCAATATGTAAGGTAGACATTACCTGTGACATAGTGTCAGATATGAGTTGAGTGCCATGGTCTGACAATATTTCTCTGGGGAACCCCAAGCGAGAAAATATCAACCAAAGAGCATCTGCGATATCTGTAGTAGATATGCTCTTAAGAGGAATAGCCTCTGGCCAACGTGTGCACATATCGACACATGTAAGGATAAACTGATGTCCTCTGGCCGACTTGACCTTAAAAGGGCCAATAATATCTATGGCCATTTTCTGAAACGGCCGAATAGGAATGTCAGCAGCCTGGATAGGCGCAGCATGTCGTGGTCCTCTAGATTTGACCTCCTGACATACCTTGCATGATCGGCAGTAAATACGAATGTCCTTATTGACAAAAGGCCAAAAGAAAGCCGCAAGGACTCTCGACTTCGTACGGGCAAAACCCATATGTCCAGCACATTGCGAGTCATGAGCATGTTGTAATATTTGGACTCTCATGCTCTTGGGAACAAGAATTTGCGAATGTGCCGACGTAGTCGAATCTTGTACCATACGTACAAGTACGCCGTTTCTCATTGCAATCCAAGATTTTCTATTTGTATCCTGATTCGGATCACCTTTCTTCGCAAGAACGAAGAATTTTTTTAAAGAAGGATCTTCTTCTTGCAATTTTATGAAAGAGTCACGAGTAATTACTAAGTGACTATCTTGGCTATCAACTTCATTATCACTATTCAGTGAAGTTTCGGGTGTTTGTAGAGCTTGTGCTCTTGTAACTACTGCATTTGTAGCTTGCATGTTATTATCTTCCCAAGCAGCAATCTGCTGTGGGGTACACTCCCTAACTCCGTGAATACGACCAATAATAAGGTCCGCAATAGGATTAGGTAAGAGACAAGCATGCACATCTCCAGTAAAGAAAGGAGTGGCAATGCGAATTACAGCAGTAGGATATTTTTCTAGAGTGCCGCCAAATGTGACACATTTAATAACCCTTCCTGTAGCACAAGATGGATCTACAAGCGATTGTCTAACACCAATAGTGGTGCATCCGGAATCGAAAAGTAGTGAGACCGGAGTATCATTAACAAGACCCTTATGTAGAATTAAAGAACCCCTCCCGTCATGCGCAACAGCAGCAGGAAGAGCGGGAAGTGGGTGACCACAACTCAAAGTAGTTATGGTACCCGGTTCGAATAAAGTACTGCATTGGGGGCATTTGTTTGCTCTCTCAAAGTCAAAAGCAGAACTAGTGACAGCGTCAAAGTTTTTACTATCAACAACATGATTACAGGCTCCCTCAGTTTCCTGTTGTACAGCATTAGCCTGCTGATATCTCTTTTTTTTTGTGTTGAGATCTACCCCGACTATTATTACCTCTGAAGTTATCAGAGTTATTATTATCTCTGCAGTTATTATTGTCTCTATTGTAATTGTTATACTGGTTCGAATTCCAGTTTCCACGATTACTATCATGTTCACATTGATGCGAACATCTATTTGTTTGGTTCTGAGGTCTTCGGCAGGAATAACCTCTATTACCATATCCTCTTTTGAAATGCTTATAATTATTAGGGTGATAGTAACGACCACTATCAGGTTGTCTCCAATTCTTCGAAGAAGAATCACCATGAAATTGGTTTCCATGATTTTGACAGAAATTACCGCTGCCCTTTCTATCAAAATTTTGTTGGGATCTACGAGCAAAGTTTTGACCATACGGAGCTGCCGAAGCAACTGGTAAACCTTCTTTCACCTTAGAGTTACCCATGGTTATGTGTGGGTGCGCAGTTACGTATTGGCAACAGAAATCTTCCATTTCTTTTATTGTTTTAGGTTTACGTTCATGAAGGAAAGCAAGGAAAGACTCATTGACAGACGACATGACTTTGTCTCTAAGTATTAAGTCCATAAGTCCTTCATAAGTTTTTTTCCGTCTTAGATAGTTCAACCCATCGTGAGAAAGTAATGCGTATTCTTGCAATAAACTCGGAGAATTCAACTCCATTTTCAGGTAACATGTTTTTAAATTGTAGACGATAGCCGTCTTCGTTAAGCTGATATTTCTTTAACAAAGCGGCCCTGACAACCTCATAATTGCTCTTGTCAGGTTCATCCACCATATTTAATATACTTAGAGCTTTACCTGTCAGTATCCCTGATAACTGATAAACATATTTTGCTTTGTCTATGTTATGAGCTGTACATGCTTGTTCAAATCTGTCCAGATAGAACATTATGTCATCACTGGAAGGACTAAATGTTGGTAACTTAATCTTAAAAGTATCATTATTAGCCTTCCCAGAAGATGAACCCTTGTTTGAATCATTACCATTACTCATGCTCGTCAATTTCAATTTCTCCAACTCTAAAGCTAAGAGTTTTTCTTCATGTTCCATTTTTGCTTTCCTCTCATCAGACTCTCTTTGTAACTTCCTTTCTTCAGCTTGAGCCTGCATTTGAAGTCTTTCATTTTCAGCTTCTTTTTCAAGTCTTTTATTTTCAGCTTCTTTTTCAAGTCTTTTATTTTCAGCCTCTTTTTCAAGTCTTTTATTCTCAGCCTCTTTTTCAAGTCTTTTATTCTCAGCCTCTTTTTGAAGTCTTTCAGCTTCTAGCTGTAGCTGGAGTTTTCTCTCCTCAGCTTCTGATTCCCTTTTTTGTTTTTCCATTTCCATTTGGAATCTCTTTTCATCCACCTGCATCTGCAGTTTCTTTTGTTCAGCTTCCATATGCAGTTTCTTTTGTTCAGCTTCCATTGCTTTATCATATCGAGCAGTTGCAAATTCTTCTAACTTATCACCAGTCTTCCCAAGCAATTTACCCTGCTCAATAAAGTGCTCAAATGTAGACATGTTGTCTAACATATGAGTCCAAAACCTGAAATAATTAACTAATTTATTTCAAACCTAAGTGTAACAAGTCTTAATTAAGCACTTGTATATTCACATCACATTATATTATCCCAGTCTCTGTGGGAAACAAGTCTCCAATCAAAGAACTTGTATATGAAATATCAGCACTCAAATCTTGATCATAAGTGCACTTCTCATTCAATAGTGCACGACACTATTCATCATTCATTTATCATCAGTATAGTAGTAACAGTGCATTAGCATAGCCCATTAACTAATTACTATAACTGTAAACAATGACTATGTAAACACATGCAGAATGTAAACATTGAAAATGTAAACAATACAAACAATGTAAACAATAACAATGTAAACAATAACAAAGATCAGCAACAATACAAAAACTTTCGCAGAAATCAACTAAAAATAAAGCAGAAATTAATGAAATATCACAAAAAATGTGACGATATCTGCGATAGAATTAAACAAAATACATGACACCACAGTGTATAAACAAAAATGTTGTATGAAACTAAATTATAGACAAGAGTAGGCTAACAAATACAAACAAATCACAACAAAAACTAAAGAATGTGAAATAATAACGAAAACAATATTAAAACATGTCATCACAGCTAACATAAATAGCAACAGAAGTCGCTTAGCAAATTCCAGTATCGGAAATTTGCAAACCCTACAGAAAACGCTCACAATAGACGACCTCTATGACGTGGCATAATCTAACGGAGACACCACCCAACCGAGAACCCGCTGAAATATAAACATATAAATATACAAATAACATATAGACATATAATATATAGAATGAGATGATACACAGAAGACTCAGCAGAAGTATAAGGGCACAGTTTACATACAAACAGGCCACTTAACTTAAAGGCTTCCAATCGTAGAACAGCAGAAAAACGGATGTCAATCAACGTCCTAAAGAGCGAAGCTCCAACGATGATGGCACTTCTGAACTGCTTCCACTGCTAACACGATGGTACAAGAGCTTCTGAAATACTGTGTGTTGATTTGTTTCGGCACTTGACCTTCTAATCCAAAAGTAAGTTGATGGAAATCGGTACTTGGCCTTCTTCAGAAAACAACCCGTTTCAACCGGCACTTGACCTTCTCAAAAAACGACAGCACTGGAACCTTGACAGCAGCAACTTGCTTGACTTGCGTAAAAGATAACAGCAGTCCGAGTTATCCGGCAACATGTAACAACGCCGGGTACTGTCAAATTCTTGTTTCCGTCAAAAGGTTGAAATTTTGACTTTTACCGGGCAACGCCGAGTACTTTGAAAATTTTGAAGATGTTGACTGTATTGAAGAATGTTAATTTCTTGAAGGATGCTGATGAATTCTTGTTGAAAATGAAGTGGGTAAGGGACCCCGTGTTTGCTAGTACCAGAATCAAACCAGCTTATGGCCACCAAATGATGCGTGATGCCATATGATGATGGATGGCATCCGCATGTCTGGTTTTGTGTAGTGTGTAGATGTGTTCAGTCAAAACAATGTTCATGCAACAATAACAGGGCAATCCACATATAACGTCAGTAAACTCACGACGTATAAAGTCAATGAGTCTTGAAACAGCCGTTGACGTTTTTCTTCATTATTTATTGTGGACGCCACAGTGACAAAATGGTTACGCAAATGTGTAGGCACATCAAACAGTCATTATCACAGCAACATTCAATACAGCAATAAACGGTAGACAGCATTACAATGATGAGTCAGATGCATGTTATATTTCAAAGTGCTGTAAATGTAGTCAGATGAACAACTCCATCCTTTCTATAACAGCCAGGAGATAACCAGATGTATGAGATCAGTTCACTCTCCTTAGTTTGACTTCAGCAAGACAGACACGTCTGCCGAAGTATAAATAATGTCCTCAAAAATATCCTCTAGATAATAAAGGTTTTCCAAACCTAGTTCATTTAACAAAGTAGCAAGTAATGGTCCTTGGTACCTGCATCAACCGATGCAGTACAATGCAGCGACATGTGAGCTGGGAAAAAACATCTCGTGACGACGACTTTCGCAGACAGGCTATGAATCGAAATCGCTCACGACCCAAAATCAATAGAGTTAATGAAAAAGTCAATTCACCTTGCTTTCATGAAATACACAGAAATATCACGCCTCCCGACATGTGGGAAAACACTAGAGGTATTATCTCGACTAAACGAAATATCCATAAGAGGACTACACATCCCTGACAGAACAAAAAAAAAAGCGGAGATCCCCTCTTCAACGAGGCATCTCTTTCGCCATTCCAAATCGCTCACTCCACTAGTGGTGGGCGGAAACCGATCGACCAAACAACAAGACAAGTCATGCGCAGTCCAGCGCAAAAATGACCACAGCTCAAAAGTTAACTGCATTCGATACTAACGCGAGAAGACAAATGCTTACCGAGAAAAGTGACTATAGATTTCAAGCAGTTGTTGCCCTTACGTTATAAAACAGATATTGAAATAAAACGATGTTGCGAGAATTTATCACGCAACAGACTGCTACCACTTGCAGCGTTGCTAATACTAAGCCATGAAAACTACTAGTTTATGTCAGCTAGCAAGATGTAGCCCTAGGCATATCCTAAAAAGAACTGCCAGCTACGCCTACGCTGCGCCACCTACAAAATGAATTTCTGGTAATTTTCTTCTCCCTCAGACTTTGTCTGCTATTTGGCGTACGTACTTCCAGCACTGCAACTTTTCTGCTATTTCGCGTACGTACTTCCAGCACTGCAACGTGTCTGCTATTTGGCGTACGTACTTCCAGCACTGAAAGTCATAGTGGATTGGTTTGATTCGGTTTTAAGGACCACCTTCATTCCACAAGGACAACTCCATCAGTGGTCCGATCTCCTCCCTTAAATCACACACGGAGGAACTCAGTACAGTGCACGAACACCGTAGCACCGGCGAGGATCCCAGTGCGCGGATACAGGAATCACACATTCTATAAGTATTTTTGTGGTGGGTAGGCTGCCTAATTTTGTAAATTTAGCCAAGGCAGCGGCAGATGGCCTACTCTTTAGGATTTCCAACTGCCGAGGGATTTTTAAAGTGCGCAACTTGCACATGGGACCTATTTTTCCCCCTTATCCGAGAAGGTTATGCATCCGATCTCACTACCCACGAGATCGCGTGATTTCAGACATTATCATTAGGACCCACTGGGTCTGAAAAAAAATGCCATCAAATATAGTCCCTGTACTGGGAACCGAACCCGCTACCTTTAGAATTAGAGGGGGACGCCATACCTCTTAGCCACTCGGACCCCCCAAACCATAGCTGAGAAATGATATAATCGACGAGGTAATATCCAGTGCACACCAACTAACGGATACTTCTAATTAAGCCAATCTACTCAGGGCAAATGTTAATCAAACAATTATCGCCCCCAGATACACCAATTTGTGTGTAAGTGATCATAAACGTTGTTTCATTTGGTAATGGTCCTAGAAGCAATTTAATTGAAATGGATAGATTTCTTAGCTAAATCTCAAAACGTAGTAATCACCCATAAGCATTCCTTGAGTTAAATGCTTTCCAACACAAGAATATTTTCTACTCTACATGGTTTGAGGTGTAAGACTATTTTTTTGCAAATTGACTCAAATCCTCGAACCTAGTTCTGCTGCGACTAGGGTTGGGAGCTCTATTCAAAATACATATTTAATGATTGTCACTACTTACGCCAGTAAGAAATATAAAACCACTCAATGTCCTGAAATACACATTTTATAATAAATGTTGAAGTTTGATTTCCTCAAACTAAGAAATATGTAGAGCTGGACCAGATACGACCTCTTGAGTTGCGCTCTTTCATTCTACTGCCTAATGGCGTCGTTGTTCCACTTTCCCCGGGGTAAATCTGAGCTATCCGATTGGTCAGGGGAAATCACCCAATTATTAGAAAT
This sequence comes from Oreohelix idahoensis, assembly GCA_024509875.1. Classification (NCBI taxonomy): domain Eukaryota; kingdom Metazoa; phylum Mollusca; class Gastropoda; order Stylommatophora; family Oreohelicidae; genus Oreohelix; species Oreohelix idahoensis. The sequence goes on along the minus strand of JAMPIV010013732.1, from coordinate 297,137 downwards.
GGCGTGTAGAAGCGACTCTACCCTAAATATGTGACACTATTTATTATTTTCTGTTTCTCATAAAATATGAAATTATGGGGTGGTCTGTGCTTCCTCTGTCTTGTAAGAATATAGTCTGTTTCCAAAGGAACAACTATGTACACGGCCACATATAGATCCCGGGGCTCCGCAAATGTATCCCGTAGGGAGACATTTGAGTACTATCAATAACAAAAATCCATCCCCAAAAATGTCTAAGTTCAAAAACTTTTTCAGAAAAATTTAAAGTCCAAAAATATTTCCAAAAAATTTAATTTAATTCCTATACTGGGGTCCTATGTCTATATGAGGTCGTCTGCTATGTAAAAAAAACTAGTAGTGGACATCAACTTCAAAAAGTGTAATTTATTCATCACATCATAATATTTTTCACCAAATTTACAAATTTGCAACACTGCCCAACAAAATCTGCAAAACACTCATAAGGTCATCACTAAAAAAATGTGACGAGTGGCAACACTGGGGAATGAACAATAAACTATCTTATTTGCAGAACTTGGCTGGATTATCATAATCTATTACATTTCATTCAAAAATATAGTTGATTACATTCTCTTGGATGTGGTAGGGGTGTTATCTCTTTTCTGTACTGTTATTTGCTCCATATTAAAAGCCAGCAAGTACTAAAAAAAATCTTTCTTTTTTTTTTTTTTTTTTTTTCTTGGCGTACTTATTTATTCTATTTCCCAAGTAGGGCCTACTCTGCAATATTCCAAGAAATGTCCAAAATCTCTAATTCCTATGGTAATGGCAATCCACTTTCATAGAATAGCCAATGTTTTCATGGGTACTCATCATCTTCTTCTTCTTCTTTTTTTTTTTTCTAGTGAATGAGCCACTTGCTCATTATTACATGTAGAAAATATCTCTAGACATAATATGCATATTTATCAGACGATAATACAACCAGCATTATTTTTATAAGTAATCATTTTTCACAATAAAAGCATTAAAACCTCATGGCTTATCCTTATTTATTTATTTGTATGTTTCCTTGTTATAGACATTTTCTAAATGGTAAGTGTATAAATTCGTTCTAAGTCCGTCACTGTAGAAAAAAATGTTCTATATTACATTTTTTTTTCTTCAAAATATGTGATGTTTGTCTCCAATATCCGTACGTCTGGTGGTGATCCTGTCCATTAGTCAGTTATTTCTAATCATTCCTTCTTTTCTGTCAATACAGTATTTTTTTTTTGTGAACTCTTTCCTAGAAATATTATTTTATATATATATATATTCTTCAAAGATCTTCTTTGACTTACCATACATCAATTTTCAAACATCAAATTATTCAGCAACCAACAGACGAATGTGTTACTATCATATTATGAAATATAAGGGAAAAGAAAAATATAGTTTCCAAATCATCATGAATTTTCTACATTGGGTTCCGTATTACTTTATTTTCTCTTTTAAGACAACTGCTTATACTCTTGACAATATGTATCCATGTTGTCACTCTCGAGGCATCCTTGTATACAATTTATATTTGTCTCCTTTTTTTTTTTTTTTTATAACACCAATGTATCATTTATGGTGTTCCAATATCATTGTATCTATTCTTGTCCTCCTGTTATCTTGAGAATTCATCCTTAGTAACTCCCTATGTACCTTATCTAGCAATACCTTTATGCAAAACACATCAAACAATTATTTATGGAACTATCAACTGAGATGTAAGAACTTTTGACAATATGAGATGAAAAAATTTTTTGGGGTCATCACTCAAAAAATGTGACATAGAAAGGAAGAAAATAATCAATTGATCGTGAGGAATCTACAATATTCTCGTAAGACAAAGTTCCTGGCACTCTGACTACTATTTATCCATATTATTTCTGGTTATCCTTGCATACAGCGTACCATTTCCATTTTCTTTGTAAGTCCAATTCCTCGCTCATGGTGCTCCAATATTTAAAATGTGGATCCTTCCTATTCCTCTTATTCTGTACTGGAAATATATCCTTATTAATTGTCCATGTACTATATCTGCGAATATTTATCATCAATATATCAACTAATCATTTATAGAACCATTAACATAAATGTCTAGACTTTACCAAAACATGAACAAAAACATGTCTTTTTACATATGTGCAAAATTTCGACACCAACTCTGCTTTCGCTGGTCGAGGGTTAGTCAGAGTTATGTGGTGCCTGTAACATCCGCTGACTACAGCCAGATGGGTGACTTATGGTACTTATAATTCAAAAATCTCATCCGTCAGTTATCTTAAGTGTGGGGCGGGGGTCTATTTCCTGGTGTCCTTGACAAAGTTTGTTGCATTTCCAATCTAGGTATATATATATTTTTTTTTTTTCATAATATCTCCATGATATATCTGTGACATGTCTGTCCTTGGGATAACGTTATTTTCTTATCCAATATCCTCGGGGTGAGCAAGATCTCAGTATGTCCAATTTCATCAATCATTTATTTATTTTCTCTCCTGTAATTCTGGGTATGTTATGAGTATAGTACATTGTCAATTTATTCCAACTATCTTACAACATTCTGTAATTCGTGATAAGGAATAGTCATTTGTTGTACAACAATGTTCATATTACAAAGGCAATAAGCAAAAATCAAAGAGATATCTTCTCCAAAATGCGGATGTATCTCTATTTCCTTTACCTCTGGGCGTAGCAATTATTCAGTCATTATTTTTTTTCTCCATTATTTAATCTCCATTTTGTGTCCTTAGTATCTGTGGTTCCATGGGATTATCATACTTCATTTATGTCTCTTGTCTACTGATAATCCTTCAATAATGACTTCAAATATGGTCCTCATATGTGCAACAATCATCTGCTCTGATTTGTTCCATGGTATTCATCAAATATTCTATTATATCCTTGTCTTATCTCGTAACCACGAAAGACTAAGATTATTCCTCCTCCAATGTTAATGTGGGGGATTTTGTGCATAAACATTACAACAAAATCTCAGCTGTGACAACATAAAGTTTCACCTTAATATAAAATGTCATCTTCATCATACATAACCTGTTGCTTCTTCATCTCATGTGTCATTAGTGGTTATCATGCGGTAATGGGGTATTTCATTTGCTAGGTCAGCATGTGCAAATGCTATTTCTTTAACATGGGCAAAGGCATCATCAACAAATAGGTGCAATTTGTTCAATCTGGGGTTAGCATATACTAATGCTCTCAAGGGATTGTTCATTTGCAGAAAATCAGCATGCACAAATGTCATTGGGGTACTTGTGATATCAACAAAATATTGTTGGAATATCAGGGATCAAGCTGGTGGGGGTATGAGTGGCATAGGGTGATTTATTTATTTTCTTCTTCATCTGCTAACCTCAGGGCAGTCAATGTTTTACAATATTGTCTTATCATCATCAAATGTGTGTGGGTGGCATATAAACATATAGCATCTTATATAAAAAAAAACATTCTAATTGTTTTTTTCTTTTATGTCTTTTCTGTTTTCTTGGAATTCCTTTTTTCTTTTCTTGTTTTACATTTCATTTTCTTCTTCTTTTTTCCATTTCTTTTTTTTTTTTTTTTTTTTTTTTTTTTTTTTTTTTTTTTTTTTTCAAGTACTAAAGAATGATAAAAATCAATTCACTAAACACTAGATATTCTAATAGTAAATCCTAACCAATAGGGCTGCAAGTAATAGTTTAGGTTAGAATAGAAGGAATGTTGTAGCAGTGTCTGTTGTCAATAAGTGGCGAGGAAAGGGTACATCAAGGATCTCCTGATTACAACATGATTGTAATTCCAAGGAATGAATATGATTGGGATTATACCTCTGAAATCGGCGAGTATCTGCCTGAATGGCGAGGGACACCTGTCTCTGTACAAGAAAAGGGATACTCACGTAAAATCAATGTCAGGTTAGACATTAACAATAACCTGAGATTTCGCCTCGAGTATTAGCGGGCGTACGAAAAAAAAAAAAAAAAAAAAAAAAAAATTGGGATTTAAAAGATCACAAGTCTAGAATGTCGTCTCAATATAGTGGAAAGGAAAAATAGTAAGTTAAAGATGTTGTAACAGTGGAGTGAAGAAAATCTTACTATAGAGAGTCAAGGTTGGGATATGGAATCTCTTTAGGAGAATGTTTAAAATTCTTGACAGTACTAATATACATCTGGGTCTAAAATATTAATGTACATTTGAAAATAAATAATCCTGTGGAGAAAAATAGCATAACCTACAATACTAGTTTTGGGTATGAATTATGTGCTGTTAAGAGATGTCATAGTAGGAACAGTATGATTGATCAAGGTGGCAGATATCAAGGAGTTTAGCATAATATAGATCAAAGAAATATTAGTATGAGGTAAGAAAAAAAAAACTACTGGTGTAAAGTGTCTGCATGAAAATGCTGGTGAATGGAGCGTGGAATATGATCAGTTACAAAAGTGGAGATGAATGTTACAACAGAATAGTGTGACACATGTGTTATAGGTAAAGTTGTGTAACATTCTAAATATTAAGAAAATGTATGTAACTAAATAAGGGTGTCTGTAAACTCGTAACACCGTGTGTTATCAATTGTTTTAACATTTTTATTTCACAATTATGCTATCTAAAGAAAATCCTCCGTGGGCTGGTCTTGATTTCTTTCTGGGCATCAGTATTCTAAGGCTGGAAAAAATAACTTTCTCAGTGAGGCTTTGACATCTTAGTCTGTAAGCAAGTCATTTGAACTGTCAAAAACTGAAAATAGAGTACATGGGGAGAGTTAGTACATTGTTAAAAAGGTTTTTTTTCACATATGCGTTGACCGTGTTCGGATTTGCGAACACATAAAACACCTGGGCGTGTTTTTCAGAACAGCTTCGCTAGTTCCTTCACCATCTCTAACCTTGCAATGTCCCGACTGCTTAGGCGAGCATCATACTGAGTAGCAGTGGTGACGGGGGTGCGAGGCGACGACACTGCATTTGCTGATTGTTGGGACACTGAGGACATTGACGAATGCGGTGATGGCTTAACATCATTTGATTGCGGTGATGGTTTCACTGTGGTTAGGGTTTGTATGGCTGGAACATCTGTTGGTTTTGAGGCAGGTATATGTTTCGCCTTGATTTTTCTTCTGACCTGGTTGTGCTGAACGTTAGCACGGTTTACAATGGGCACAGTAATTTGCACACTGTTGTTTTTGACTAGTAGAGCTGAGGCTAATACTTCTCGGCTTGGTTTGGGAACATGATAGCGTTTCGCCTTGACTATTCGTCTGATCTCATTTTGTGGCAATTTCATGCATTTAATGACAGGAGATGATGCGTCTGATGAAGAAAAACAGGTACGTTTGCCAGCTGCTTGAATCTCCGGGGATGACGTACTAGCGAATGATGTATCAGTTGTGCAACTAGGACCAGGCGAATCTATACCAGAGTCTCTTTCATACTTGTTGGTTACTATCTCACCGTATGTTTGAACAGGGCAGATATTGGATATTTCGTCAGTGTGAAAACTTTGGTCTATTGGTTCTTGTGTGTCCATGTGTCAGAATCTGTGTCGTTAAAGGGGACCGAACATGTGGAGCGATAACAATATTTTGTCCTTCTAATGGGTCGGATGGATACTTCTGTAGAATTCTTCTCTTGTAGGGTAATCTTGCTGTCATCCCGATCTAACGTGCTGGTATAGTGTTCAAGAGTGCCATCATCCTGTTGAACCGTGTTTATTACTAAACAACGTATCTCATCTTGTTTGGCAGACAAGTTCACAGCAAATTTATCCTCTAGTAATTCATACACCAATTTGACCGTGAGAACGCTGAAATCACCCTTCCTCAAGATGTCATTTATTTCTTCCTGCAGCCTCTCTGTGCTCAGTGCAGTAACTGGGATAGCATTGAAGGATTTCTGTTGGGCGAACTGTTTCACTGGTGCTACGGGGTCGCAAACTTGACTTGGTGTGTCAGTGTCTGTCTGTGTTGCTGAAACTGCAGCTCTATTCTCTGTTTGTGTCGCGACAGAGGTCGTCTTTGGTTCATTCATAAATTCTTCTTGTTTGTGCACGATTCGGGTTAGTCTATTATGAGGGGGGGTATGTAGCGTCGTGTTTACTTTCACCGAACTGACCTATCTTCGCCATGGATGTAGTGGTTTTATAACAGCACGAAAACCTTCATCTGTGGTGACAATGCATGCCCTGTCAGATGCATGGAGATTCTTTATTTCGTAGGTCCTATGACTTTTGACATTGGTGAATAGGCTTCGGTTAAACTCGTCCAGTGATTCTTAGCACGTCTGTTAAAATGATACAGCGTAGGCCTACTATCTGTGTCCTCGGTATGATGTGTTGGTAGACATGGGTATCGTAGGTTTCTTAAATTTTCGACAGAGTAACTTTCCGCATCCGCGTGTGTTGTTACTGCATTCCTCCTGATAGAGGTGTGATTACAATACTTTATATCTGCCCCATGAATAATGGGATGTAAGCTCAAGGATTTACGTTTGGGATAACCTCCCGTCAGAAAACGATTTTTTTCCTTGTCAGAGTCAGAGGGGCGGCGTGGGTTGGAGAAACTTGGGGAGGGGAACTGATGGGCAAAGCTCTGACACAGTGATGGCTCATGCTGCATAGGGTAACTTCCCGTCAGCAAATATTTCTTAGTCATGTCAATCGGTGGGCTGCAATGGTTGTGCACGCGTTTGCTGCTGCCGTTGCACTCCTGGTGTGGGCATTTCCTCCTTAGGTCCATCTTCGCTATTTTCTGTTTGACTTATAGTGGTGGGTTTTTGCTTTTTAAAGAGAAGTGGTCACGGCATCATTTTACCATACGCTTTCATCCCTTCAGATTAGTCCTTTTTATGCCAATGGTCATAGGTATTCCTTGAGTTAAATGCTTTCCAACACAAGAATATTTTCTACTCTACATGGTTTGAGGTGTAAGACTATTTTTTTTGCAAATTGACTCAAATCCTCGAACCTAGTTCTGCTGCGACTAGGGTTGGGAGCTCTATTCAAAATACATATTTAATGATTGTCACTACTTACGCCGGTAAGAAATATAAAACCACTCAATGTCCTGAAATACACATTTTATAATAAATGTTGAAGTTTGATTTCCTCAAACTAAGAAATATGTAGAGCTGGACCAGATACGACCTCTTGAGTTGCGCTCTTTCATTCTACTGCCAAATGGCGTCGTTGTTCCACTTTCCCCGGGGTAAATCTGAGCTATCCGATTGGTCAGGGGAAATCACCCAATTATTAGAAATGGCGTGTAGAAGCGACTCTACCCTAAATATGTGACACTATTTATTATTTTCTGTTTCTCATAAAATATAAAATTATGGGGTGGTCTGTGCTTCCTCTGTCTTGTAAGAATATAGTCTGTTTCCAAAGGAACAACTATGTACACGGCCACAGTTGTATGTAAATTTTTTTTCAAGAAGGGGTCAATAGCTTTCAGTGGACAATTGAGGTGGTCCACGTCATAAAAAAAGGTCAAGAAACTCTGCTATAGAATTTCAAAATACAAAAAAATTTGAATAGAACCGGTCTTTTATTCTTCATAATAATTATATTATAGTTGAAACCGGCAAACGTGCACTCAATAGAAGAAGAAGGAAAAACAAACAAGGGGGGGGGGGGGGGCTTGATCTACTTTTACAGATTTTAAAGGTTATATTGGTAAAAATATTTGTGTTTTTTGAGTGGGGATGAAAAAAATAAGACTTCATTTTCTCTGGGGAACTCTGATGTTGTTTGTTTGTTTGGTTCTTATTTTTTTAAGGAGGCCGAGAATACCATTCCTTGCATTCACAGTCTAAACACAAAAACGTCAAAGGTCGTCAGCAATTCAGCAACGCTTATTACCAATAAACACGAGTCAACAACCAAAATGTACCAGAAATGAAAATAGCTGATCTTAACTAATTTTGGTGTGCTGAAAACGAAAATGACATTAAAAAATGTTGATTGGCTCTAGTTTTCAAGATATATGCTACTAGTTTATTAAATTACGGTCAATTTACTCGTATATATATGACGCAACTGTTGTGGGCGATTGCATAATTTTTTCTAATGACCAATAAAAATATAACTAGAAGTTGATGATGCAATCTTACCTATGATTACATCACCTTTGTGTATAAATATCTTATCTCTGATAAAATTTTGCCATTAGTTAGTGCATTTGTCCTTATCAAAAGTATCATAGTTAGAAATGCCTAGGACATGTGTAAAAAGTGCTAATAATTTATGTTATATATGTGGTGAGGTGACATTTCTATCACAAAAACGAAATATAACTAAAGTGATTAAGAAGGCGTACAGTTTGTATTTTGGCTGCAGAATAGGAGATCAAGATAAGAGCTGGGCGCCACACATATGCTGCAATACATGTGCAGCACATCTTAAACTGTGGTGACTGGCAAAAGGCAAGCTATGCCTTTTGCAGTCCCAATGATTTGGAGAGAGCCCACTGATCATCTCAACAACTGTTACTTTCGCATGGTCCCTCCAATTGGGAAAGGCATATCAAAGAAGAAAAAATGGACTCTGGAATATCCAAACATCCAATCTGCAATACGTCCGGTACCACATGGCGATGACCTACCAGTTCCCAAAGTACCAGAATCATTTTCAGCTGCTTCCACTGATGAAGAAGAGGACATTGGTGGTCCTGAACTATCAACCTCAAGCGACCCAGATTTTGAGCAAACTACATCCACTAAACCACACTTAATAACCCAAGGTGAACTGAATGATTTTGTAAGAGATCTGAATTTACCGAAGAACAAGGCCGAGCTTTTGGGTTCCAGATTGCAACAGTGGAATCTCCTGGCAGAAGATGTTACAATTTCTGTGTATAGGAACCGCCAGAAGCCACTTATTACATTCTTTTTCAAAGAGGGTGACCTTTCTGCGTGCCACAACATTTCTGGTTTAATGGCAGCCCTCAAAATCAATTACATACCGGAAGAGTGGAAGCTTTTCATTGATTCATCCAAGACGAGTCTTAAAGCTGTTTTGTTGAATAATGGTAATGTGTTACCGTCAATTCCAGTTGGTCACGCAGTTCATATGAAAGAAACTTATGAAAACATTAAGCAGCTTTTGAAGTGTATGAACTACGATCATCATCATTGGTCACTTTGCGGTGACTTAAAAGTGGTCGCTCTTTTGCTTGGACTACAGGGTGGATACACCAAGTACTGTTGCTTTCTCTGTGAGTGGGATAGCCGTGCACGAAGTGACCATTACATCAGAAGAAATTGGCCAATCAGGCAGTCATTGCAGCCTGGCAGTAAGAACGTTGAGAACCCAGCACTTGTCGACACCAGCAAGATTTTGTTGCCACCCTTGCACATTAAGATGGGTCTCATGAAAAACTTTGTCAAGGCAATGGAGAAAACAGATGAGGCTTTCAAATACCTCATCAGAAAATTTCCAAGACTGAGTGAAGCTAAAATAAGAGAGGGAGTATTTGTTGGTCCGCAAATTCGAAAACTTCTTCATGATGACGAGTTTCTTTGCGTGTTGCATGGCAAGGAAAAAGCAGCATGGCTAGCATTTAAGTCAGTGGTGGACAATTTTCTTGGAAACAACAGATATGATAATTACAATGAAATTGTAGAAAATCTCCTTCTGAAGTACAAGAGTCTTGGCTGCAACATGTCTTTGAAAATTCATTTTCTGGATTCTCATCTGGATTTCTTTACGTCAAACTGTGGAGCGGTCAGTGATGAGCATGGTGAACGATTTCACCAGGACATTGCTGCTATGGAGACAAGGTATCAAGGCGATTGGAGCCCTTCAATGCTTGCTGATTACTGTTGGACTGTGACAAGAGACACCTCATCGATTGACTACAGGAAGGAAGCAAAGAGAGCTCGAACAGCGACTGAATAATGACGGAATGGGTACAAATGTGCCTTTTTAAAACATGATATGTGAACTTTAAATAATGTTTTTATTTTTTCTATCATTTTATGTTGAAATATCAATTAATTGAGTATGTAACCACAATTTTTATAATGCTAAAGTAGAAAGACTAGCTGTTCACCCCAGAGAATTAAACAAGCATACATTATTTGTATTACTGTAATGTAAATTCATCCTTTAAAAAAAAACCCAGAGCCAATTGGTGAATTTCATTATGATATTTGAAATCAGCATGTCAAAATCAATAAGAAATGGTATATTTAATTTCTGGTACAAAAAAACTTTTGAAAATTTGTTGACTAGTGTAATTTGACTTTTACATCAGCGTGACGATATAAGCCCACACAATAAAACGTAAGACTAAAGAAGCAGCCGCGGGAACACTGTGGGCATTAGCATTGCGACAATATTGTCCAATGGTTTAATTGCATTATTGCACAGCCGTCATCAAGTCCACAGTGAGAGAAGCTATATGGCGATGAGAAAAGCCTGAGATGCATCACCTGTATGTGGTTTAACGAGACTAATATGAGATTGGACATGGGGCTGGCAACCTCAGCATGTAAAACAAATTGCTACACAAGAATGTGACTGCCTGTATAGGCTTCCTGCGGGACCAGCTGCAGTGGTGGCTCCACAATAAAATGATGATGATGTGAGAGTGAACAACAAGAATAAAGATCGTTCTTTGGTCGGAGAGTGGGGGTGGGAGGGAAGGAAGGTATTACATTTTTGTCATTATGCACAACCAATCAAAATGCCCTGGGAAATCGCAAGTCTATTTTGGAAAAAAAAGAGTTAACGCTGAAGTTTAAGTATCATAGAAGCATGCATCAGCAAAAGCTAGTGTTTCCAACACAAGAACAGGACGCTTAACAGATCCTGTCTGAAATAAACTCATTTTGACAGAACCAGAAAATACAAACCAAAACTCGTTCAGCCATCCGTGAAGAAAAGCTTCGGGGTAAAGGAAAATAGGCAATGCATCTATACTGGGGCAAAGGACAAAGAACATGCCAAAGTTTCGGGCACAAAGCCTTCGTCAGCGACACACAAACGAAAACGCAACAGGAAGAAAGTAAGAACTTAGTTAGATACATTGACATGAATAAAAATGGTACGACTCAAAACAGATATATATGACGTCACTGTCACAGATTCTAGAATGACTAGCGGGCGTAGGTACAGTAAAAAAAAAAAAAAGAGAGAGAGAGAGAGAGAAACGAAAAAAATGACAAAATATGAAAAAAATAAATAAATCGAAGGAGTAACTAGGGAGATGCACGAGCAAGGCAGACACAAAATTGTAACAGAAATCGAGAAATAAATAATACATAAATATAGAAGATAGAGAAATGCTGGTTGTTAAAGCCGTCGGGTTTAAGGCATGGCATAAGGTGGATTAAAAGTTGTTCACGGTGAAATCAACTTGCGTCATCGGATGAACAGGTTCAGTCGAGGTTAACTTTATGGAGTTCTTTTCACGAAAGCCACCAAATATCCTTGAACAAGACATTTTTTTTAACAAAAGCATTGACAGATAGTCCTTGTTCTGGGATGCCCAGGGTAAGAGTGGTAGAGTTTGACCAACGAAGACACGAAGAAGAGAAATGCTCGAGACAGACATGAAGGGGATGGCGAAGACACGGAATAACTTAGAGCTGATGGCACGTGACAGGAAGACTTGGTATAAGTTTGTTGAAAGCCTATGCTCCTTGGGGAGTTGACTGTTATTGTTATACAGACTTGACATCATTGCACTCCGGGCAAACCCATAGGTGCTCAGTCTCTATCAGTATATGTCGAAGTGTGTGAATGCTAACTGTTCCTGTAGCTCGCTGGGTTGTAAACACGACGGATGCATCCTCTCATACGTCTATCTCTAGTAGCCTTACGTTGGGGAGTTGAAAAGTGAAGAAGAAGACGATAAGGGCACATGTAATGACGTAATATTTGTAAAGTTTAATAAAGGGTTGTCGAGGTTACTGCCATCAACACTCACATCAGATTTAACCACAAGACAAGAAAATTGAAGATTGAACAATCAATAATGATGAAAACAATACTAGATGTCAGAAGCACAAGCACCTGCTCTGCGTCTGGCTTCATAGACTCTCCAGTTTGAACACAAATAGTTATTTGGTTTACAGTTTAACTGTGGTTTGTTTTAAACATGACACAGATTAATGTCAACAGATTTCAGGAATCGCAGAAAGAAAACATCTCCATCATCATAACCCTTCATCTCCATACATAGGGCAGTGTCAGGTACCCATTTACAGCTGGGTAGACTGGAACGTGACGCTAACACGTTTCGAACTCGGAACCTTTACCGCGACAGGCCAACGCACTAAGCACTCTACCAATCGGACGCCCTCAGCTAAGCTAGCATGGGAACAAAAACAGAGAAGAGATAGAGAGCATATCTCTGCCACGGTCAAAGTATACGACAGGCAATTTCCTGCTTGAATTTCGGAACTAACAGGCAACATTCGAAGTTAACATTCAAAGCGGATACAGATACAAGAAAACGTCAAACAATAGCAGTCTGGTGTGAGATGGTGTACATCACAGATTTCCTGAGGACAACTTAAGGGTTTCCCACGAGAAACAGCGAGACGCATAAGAAAAGAAGAAGTGAGAGAACGAAAGAACGGACGAACGAACGAACTTTATTTTCCACGCGTTGAGAACTTGCTGCGTAGGCCCGTCTAACATTCTGAGAGAGACATAGAGACAGAGAGAGACATAGAGAGAGACAGAGAGATATTAGATATGTTGAGAGTGTGAAACAATAACATCAGCTAACTGCAAATATACAAAGTTTACATTTAATATTAGCCAGAAGGGTGCCATATTTTGGACAAACCGGAAACAAAACCTTCAAATTCAGGCTAAAGTGTAACAGTAAACAAAAGTCACGTGAACCAAACGAAGACATGCGTACAAAGCGAACTTTACAAGGGAACTTAACTCCTGCAATGAATGACGTCACTAAACGCTGCGTGCTGTTCGCACCAAATGGCTCCAGCATGACATAAAACTTGTAATTTGGTTAGGTTCTGCTGAGCACATGAATGCTAGTCTAATCGATGTTCACGTATATTTTTTTGGGTAAAGAAATTATGTAGTAAATTCAGCAATATTCACCATCACTGCGGCTTATTAACGCAAACTTTATGTTCCTGAATTCCAATATCCTATAACCGATATCGAATTTTCTAGTTGACTCCATACAAATGAAATAATTACCCACCTAAACGCTCAGGTTTTCACTGCTGAATACAACAAAGTTAACGACCTCAATGAAATTATTTCAGGAACATAGAAAGCAGGGCTGAAGTAATAGAAATAGCAGAATTGCTCAGACAGCCAAAGTGCCGCTAAAAGCAGTATGGCCGATGTTGTTTTCCCATCTTCCTAATACATTTAAAATTGCTTGTGGCAGATTTTCGGGTTTTCCCTGAAGCACAGCGTCCTATGAAGGTCTTCAGTCTAATAATATACTCCACTGCAGCATGTAAATATAATGGAAAATGCTGCTGGGACATTGGTTGTCTTCTCTTGACTTTGATCCACCATCTCTGAACGTTAGCTCTTTGTGATTTTAATATCATAATGAGATGTGACGGTTACTGCACCATTTCCATAACTGTGTCAGTACAGGTTCTATTTCCAACCTGTGACAGTGCAGTTACTTATTAATATCAATTTTTACTCTGTTTGTATACTCCAAGTAAAATCTTGACTGGCTTGAAGTCCGCCAGAGGTTGTTCTTTCTTGGTTTAAATTTAATTGGTTTCAGGTTCGTTCGTTCCTCTTATAAGATGTAACGATAGGAGAGAATAGTGCTGAGGGTGTATCAAACTTGTACATCACATCTAACTATCCACTTGTTAAGCAATTCATCAATAGCATTGACAGTTAAAAGGAAGTTTATTTGAACAGAACTGTTAAAGATCAACAGGCAATTATTTCAACAATGGTTCATGTATTCACATCAAGGCATCTTTTTCATCATGTACGATAATTCTTCTTTCCTTTACTTCTATCCAAGGTGGTTTATAAAATTCCTCAACATTATCCAAATACTCCAAGTTCTTAGTGATTATTGTTTCATAGTTAGGCACTTCGTTTGAAGGAATCTCTACAGTATTTATTTCTTCCTTTAACAGCTTCATTTGTTTTCAAATATCATTACGAAAAACTGAGCTGAAATAAAAAGCAATATAGTTCATTGGAACGTACTTACGTAGATGAACCACTAAGATAAAATCTGCATGTACAGATATCACAGCAAATGAAATCTCTTCCTGCAAACCGCATAACTACAGATGAATGTGAAAAATGCACTAAGTTTTAAGTTGAATGTCTCAACGTAGGAGCAAGACTGGTGTGTTTGACCGGAATACATATCTTCACACGGTCACAAACACGTCTTTAGGCAATGCTCAACTCCGTACAACTAACTTTTAGAAAATTATCTTTGAGCCGGTTTAGTAGTGCGCGCTGCTGGCTACTTTTCATTGGTTACAGCTTTATTCTATTCATTTATTTATTGGTCATTCCATCATGTTGTCTTACAGGGAGTGAGGCCATTCCTATCTACGTCACTAATCTCTATGGCAACTTCCGCCGATTACCAGCGTGGGTTATGTCAAAACTGACAGTTAATTTCACCTTACTTCACCCTGTACTCAGTGTGTCTCGGTCTTTTTTTTTAAATATTTGTTTCTTTTTTATTTGTAAAAAAATCTTGCTTGCTTCTTTTCTATAATAGTGAATGATAATTCTATTATTTTATTATATTTAGTCTCTAGCACGAATAAATGCTGTGTGAGTAGGTCATACGGCCACAGAGAAACTGTTGTCTGCTGTATAGGGTATTTTCAATGGTTGAGTTCTTCTCCTACACAATTAACTTATACACCACTAAATCCTACTCCACTGAATTCTGCAGAACTAACTCAGAGACTCTCCTCTAAGTATTATCTATCTAACTCTACTCTCTCCCCTCTACTTCAGTTCAGTGCCTTCCTGACGCTATCGTCTTCGTCTGAGGCTCAGCTACGTTACCCTTCGTCAGGTACCTCCTCCCATTAGCATTTAGAAAGGTATGATTTCCCTCTCTCCTCTCCAGAATAACTGATGACGGGGCCCTTAGTGACTATATATTTTTGCTTCTGGCTGTAGATCTAGCAATGATGATGGCAACTAAATTCTTCACACACAAACGACGATTTAACCGCTTCGGGTTATGGCCTACTGCTTTATTGTGGCAGTATGTAAACAATACCAGGCAATATAGCCTGTTCTGTATTGGGTCGTACGAGCTAAGAGCTCCAATTTCTAGGCAATTCCACGCTGAGGAACATGTTTCCTCACGTCAGGAGAATTCTCAATGCTTCTACGTCTTGCAGACGTAACTAGGGGCGCCAGTTACTTTGCGCGTACCCCAGTTTTTTTCGCAATTACACCGGTCTCTTGCCTCCCTCTCCGAGAAGGCAAAGTCCGTTGCAGGCTTAGGGACCTACAACGCCGTGAATCGCTGTAAAACAAAATAACAACTTATGTACATCAATCCACAAAATACATAATTCAAACACATTAACAAAGATTTACATACATCCCGCTTTCCCATACCATAATAAAACTGCACTCAATACAAGCCCTCATGCTCTACCCTATTTCTGCCCTCGGGTCAGACTTAACAGCTCACTCTTTCCCCTCTCTTTTTTACTGACAACAGGTTGTCTATTACGCTTAACACAGACGCGGGCTGACCTGATTGCTTCTGAGGTCAGCTCGTGACCGAGTCAGTTACCCGTCACAACACCGCTTCGCTGTACCCCGATAAAATAACTTTTACTTAAATAATTTCCCAGCACTATTCTTATATTAAAAGGCAGCCCATTGAGGGTTATCAAAATAGCACAAATATCTACGCACAACTGCATACCCCATATCATAATACTAAACTGCCTTTACCACTCTTTTTTCACCGACAAACTTAAATACCCATGGCCACTTTAGTTAAACCAAACTCCCGAGTTCATATACTATTATCTTCAAAGTTACCATAACATAGTCTGGTACTCTTAATATATTACACCATACTACACCAGCCGTACTCCTAAATTCATATAGATATATATTAATTAATAATACCACCAAACTTTTTACACAGAACTACACTGGCTATACTTCGTATGATTACCACTGAAACTTACAATACACTGGCAGAAGTCAGGTAATTGATGACAAACTACCGACTAAAATAAAATTGAATCCCAGCAGAAAGCTTACTCTGACTTGTTAAAATGCTTTAGCTAAATTTTTACACCACTAATTTATTAGGACTTCGTACATACCCAGACTTTATCAGAATATCCACTAACCAGGCAGACTGGATTTATGTCTGGCACTATTCACGGCAATAATAATCCAGGACTTGGGAGCCCCGACTGATAATTTGGCCCTGTATATATATAGTGCCAATATTCTGATGCAAGGCAGACGCGGTGAGTCATAGCTTTCTAGAATTATCTCCCAAAAAACAGCTTCTACCCTACTTTGACGTAATCTAATGACTGCTACATAAATTTTAAAAAAATCGAAACCAATCGTCAGAGCTTCCCGTTAAGAATCATAACATTATCTTAACATCTGACTAATCGTTAACCGAACGACGATGAGTTGGGGGGGGGGGGGAGAGATCAAAGAACGTAAATTCCCCACGAAGCCTGCTGCCCTGCTGAAAAATGTACTCATTGTGACGTAAACATATCTGACCGTCTATCAACAAGAATGATTCACCACCCCACGCTCTCTCTCAGGTAGAGGTTTACACCTACCCCCGAAAAGGGACGGGCTGGTGGGGTTGATCCTACACTTATCAGAACCCTGACAAGAAATGAAAAATATCAACAAATCCGAAAACAGGATAAAAATTAAAGAGAAAAGAATCACCCTTAATAATAAAACAAGAACGGGCGGGTTGAAATTAAAAATTAAGTCATTTTGCCACAGAGTTGTCTCATCTCTTGCAGTGCTAGGCAAAGCCACAAGTGATGTTCCACTGTTTCATATGGGTATCGGCAGTGTCTACAGTTTGAACTGTTTTTGGGATCAACTGTATTTTTATGGGGCAGTGCCCCACTCGTAATGTTAAAATTTCCGATTAATGTTTACCTCCAAGATGATTTAAAGCATATTTCTTAGATGGTGATAGTAGATGCTTCAAGAGACGTCTTCTTGTGTTAGCCATTGCCCAGTTGTTCAGCTAATCCTCTTTACAGCTGTTTGAAATTATTTGTTTTGCTGTAGTGACATTGACTGGCTGATCAGTTTGTGGCATCGAGGTTCATCTGTTTGCTGAGACATTGGTAATAGAACGTTAAAAGATGAAGGGTAGTACTGGAGTAGGATTTACATTATTAACAATATACTAGAAAAGCGGGAAACTTCTGGATAGACTTTCCTCAACCCTGTTTGTGACTATTGCTGGCAAAGGGTTATCCCGTAACGTCCGGTATTTCGATTATATTGTTCAGTTTGTAACATGTCAATAGCATTTATTTGTTCACTTCTTTGACAAGTTCAAGCAATTCAAGATGTTTTCCCAACACCCGCTCGGTTTATATTTTTCTCTTACATACATGTCATCCCTATCTCAATGTGTGTGTGGATATGGATGCTCAGACCTGGATTTTTTTAAGGTGGTTTTAGGTCTCATTTTGGCGCCCCGCCCCCTTTTCCTTACTGTATTGTTCTTCTGTGAAGGACAGTTTCATACTATTGAGTTGAATCACTCTATAATTTCCTTTATTTATTTTAAATGTCCCCCCCCCCCCCCTTTTTTTTAAAGACGGCAACAGGAACGGCCGCACCGCTCATAATGCCCAGGAGGCGGTTCTGTGCTTGCTTATACTGTCTTGTCTCTGGAATAATATTTAGGCTCTAAATATAATGCCAGATAAAGCCCCCGCAGACCCGGTCGTACGTGATCCTTGTCAACGAGGGCCCCTAAATGTAAAGTTGCTGGTCTCCGTCTTTTACTTAACTTAACTTAACTTAACTGCCTCGAGACAGCATTATGACAGTACATTATAAGATTTCTTGTCCGTTGGCTTTCAATTTTTTGGTTCTTTTACTGTACATTTTATTATTTTATAAAATCTAATGTCCAAGTCTACACATTTTTTTCTATCTTATATATTGTAAAGGGGTCGTAGTGGCTAAGAGGTATGGCGTCTGCCTCTAATTCTGAAGGTCCCGGGTTCGCTCCCAGTACAGGGAATATAATTAATGGACATTTTTTTTCCTCGGAACCAGTGGTTCCTAATGATGTCATACTCCCCCCCCCCCTAATCTCCTGGGTAGTGAAATCGGATGCCTAGCCTTCTTGGATAAGGGCGAAATAATAGGAGGTCCTATGTGCAAGTTGCGCACACTAGAAATCCCTCGGCAGTTGGAAATCGTAAAGAGTGGGCCATACGGTAACATTTAAAAATTAGGAAACCTATCCACCACATAAATATTTATAGAATGTGTTATTCCTGTATTCACACATTGGGATCATAGCTGGTGCTACGGAGTTCGTGCACTGTGCTGAGATCCTCCTTGTGTGATCTAAGGGAGGATGTCGGAGCAATGATGGAGTTGTCCGTGTTCAATGAAGATAGTCCTTAAAATCTAAACCAAACCAATTATTATTGTATTTCCTTTCTCTTCTTCTAACCTGATAATTTTTGTGTCTTTTATTACTTTACAACTTCCGTTTCTTGCCTGTATTGTCATCGCATTTAGTATTTGTTGGAAAAGACAGCATTTTGTATCAAGAAAAGAATTTAGTTCTACTCCCTAACTAGATCATACTGTGGCCCATCCCATTATCCTCCACCAACTTTCTAGTAGTTTCTCAAGCCGGCAAGGTACAGCCGAACAGCCCATTGCTTGACATTTCTTCGTTTGTTTTGTCCGTCAAGGCTAACTTGCTTTACACGCTTGACGTCGTCATATGGGTTGGCTTGTTAAGAGTTAAAAGATCTCTGCGAGATAACCAGCCAGCATGTTTTGGACATTCAATACCAAACATACACACACTCACATAAACAGCTGGTCCTTCGACATTCCATCGCTCGACCTCTGTCTGTCGTTCATGCTTTTGTGTAAAAAAACACAGACCGTTAACAAAGTACAAGTGTTCAAACACAGACCGTTAACAAAGTACAAGTGTTCAAACACAGACCGTTAACAAAGTACAGGTGTTCAAACACAGACCGTTAACAAAGTACAATTGTTCAAACACAGACCGTTAACAAAGTACAGGTGTTCAAACACAGACCGTTAACAGAGTACAAGTGTTCAAACACAGACCGGTAACAAAGTACAAGTGTTCAAACACAGACCGTTAACAAAGTGCAAGTGTTCAAACACAGACCGTTAACAAAGTACAAGTGTTCAAACACAGACCGTTAACAAAGTACAAGTGTAAGCGACTGGGTTGTGGAGTTAACCTAAAAGATTTTTTGACTCCGACTCGTGAAATGTTAAAAGTCCGACTCCCAACTCCGACTCTGGCTACAGTTGTTTACTAGTCCTATAGCATAACATTCGGAGTCCGAATCCGGACATTTTTTTCCGACTCCACTTAAAAAAACCCACTGAATCCACAACTCCACAGCCCTGGTAAGCACAATGAAAAACTACACACACTCGCCACGCCCCCTGTTCTTCATTTTAGAAGAAAAAACACAACAACAACAGACACACATACAGACAATACCACACCACATTTAACACCCAGAAACAAAGACACATCAACAAAACATCACACAAAGTGGACTTTAAAATTTGCTCTCTGTACACATGATACAGTTTCACCACAAGCAACTAACATTCCCGCCATAAAATAGTAGTTCCAGTGGGTCTCTGATGAGACGAATAAAGACTAGGATGCCGCTCAATCTAGCATGTCGTACAAGGCGACTAATATAAGGTTATGCCGTCAGTATGTTGCGTTAGAGACTTCACTATACTAAGTCTCAACTTTACGAGGTTGGCGTGACCAGTTTCTATCCTTGCTGCCTTTGCCTTCCCGACCTCACAGGCAGAGTCAGGTATCCATTTATACAGCTGGATATGCCGGAATGTTAGGCGACGTGGTTTCAAGCCCGGTTCCTTTTGCCTCGAGAAGCAAGGGCTTTAACCACGCTGAGAGACAAAGAGAGAGACAAAAAGAGACAAAGAACGAGACAAAGAGAGAGAGAGAGAGAGAGAGAGGCAAAGAGAGGCAAAGAGAGAGGCAAATAGAGAGAGACAAGGAGAGAGACAGAAACTTCAACTCGCATGCCAAGTCAGTCCTATTGTGTGACTGTGAAACATGGACAAAAACAAAAATGACAATCAGGAAGATACAGACTTTTATAGAATGGGTGCTTGCTCAGAAAAAAAAGATTGAAATAGTATAGCAAGATGACCAATGTAGAACCGATGGAAAGATCCTGACAAGCAACACTGGAACAAGAGGTGATGAGAAGATTCTGGCGTTGGACAGGAAACAAACAAAATCAGTTTATAGCATTACAAGGTAATACTTTTTATGGAATCCCCAGGATATGAGAAATAAAGGGAGACCAAAGATCACATGGAGAAGAGAACTGGAGACAGATATGAAAGAGAGATACATAGCATGGACAGACTTCGACCGATTGACACAGAACAGGAAGGCTTGGCATATTTTTGTTGAGAGTCTGTGCTCCACGGTGAGCTGAAATATATATACGTACATACTGTGACGAAAAACGTCCTATTCGTTGATCCATTTGTGCTTTCTACACTCCTCTCCGTCAGTTTTCATTTGATCATTCTTTGTTTTCTCTTCATCCGGTCATTATGTTACTTGTACGGCTCCATTAACCAATATTATCTTATCCTCAGTAGGTCACATCTCGACACACCCACACATTTTAGGCTTGAACGCACATGTCATGTTATCATTTGTACGTGGACGGTCATCGCCAGCCAAGCGGGGGACAATACGATTAAGTCAACATTTGGTCTATCATTTGTCGCCAGATTACTGTCTTTCCAGACTGGCTATTGATAGATAAGCAAGTATTGGGATTTTTGTTGGAAATGTATTTGTCAGAGTATGAGGTATTAAGACACCACATTTAGATTGCATAAGTATTTCCGGTCAGACTGGTTGAAAACAGCGAATTAAAGATAACATGCGGGCAAGACTTGCAGAAAATGCAACGGTTAGGTTGACTATAACAATCTGGACACTACACATCGTATTAGCTTCCATCTACGGTGTCTACGCAACATCCTTGGTGTTTCGTGTAAGGACAATGTGACAAATCCTGAGGTGCTATCACGTGCTGGTCTTCTGAGCTTTTAAACACCTGCCAATATAAATATCTACCTGAGACTCCCTGAAATAGAAGCACCAAACTTCTCTTTATATCTCTGCCAAGAGTAATTTGGGGAGAAGGTTGCTACCTTTGTAAAAACTCATTTCATTTGCTCGAATTTTGGCCATTATTGGACCACTACTGAAGAGCAAGGGGAGACAACCCGCGACACATGTATACATCTATACTTGCATATATATATATATATATATATATATATATATATATATATATATATATATATATATATATATATATATATATATATATATATATATATATATATATATATATATATATATATAGAGAGAGAGAGAGAGAGAGAGAGAGAGAGAGAGAGAGATCTATTATTTTTGGGTTTTATTTTTACTAAGAACTCTGAAAGGAATAAACGTCATCTTGTTAAGACCTACATGTTAAATGATAATGTTTTCCCTAAAAATCAATTTCCTTTGGAGATGGTATTCCAGTTTCTAGCATTAACGGACCCGCCACCAACATGTAACAGGAGGCCCTAGCTCCTACACTCAGACCGACAAATAAAATGATTACATACAGTTTTATTAGTTTTCTTCAATTTTTCCTAAGCTGGGACATTCCCGTGAGATATTCACGGAATAAGCTGGCCACGAACTAATGCTCAGCATTTTTGTGTTGTTTGTTTTAATACTGTTTAATATTAAACAGCGTAATAGCTATTGATTATACATTTTCGTTGGGAATTCTGTTTTTATGAACTTATAAAACTAATAGCAGACAATACAGTATTTACGAAAGAAATGGGGTTAACTATCCCCGGTTTTCCCCCTATACTTTCGTCAAATTTAGTGCAAGGGACGGCCTAACATCATCACAAGGAATTTTAAGGTAACGATGTTAAAGACAAGCTTTAGTCAAAGAGAAAGTGCGGATAACAAAAAAATTTTCACTCAAAATAAGGTACGAAGATACGCATTAAGGAAGTTAACAATTTGAGACTTCGCTGATGAAAACACTAACTTACGTGTTCTTGTATAATGTTTATATTAAGTTTGCTTATTTAAATCATACTTTGTTATTAAGTATAACAGAATAACTGGTTACTCAGTATGAAAAACAAATTGTTACTGTAAAGAAATAATTAATGAGGGAAGATATAAAGCCAACGTCTTAATTTGTCACAACTGCAGCATATTAGACGACTGACGCTCTTCCTAGGATCTAATGTTGATTCTGAAGTAATCTACTTTAAATATTTTTTTCTTGTCAGATATTCCTGCACTAATGGCTCCAGCAAATAGTTCACCAAGAAATAAAGGAAAGAACTATGGTGTGTGCTTTTTTTTGCCTCATGTCCTAAGGACGGAACCATGTCTCCTTCAGTTTCCTCCTGTACATTTCCTTCCAGCTTTCACTTTCGGCTGATCAAGTAAACCCGTCAACAGACAGACACTTGCAAACCATAATTAAAATAACAAAAAGATAAATATATTCAAACTGTGAAGTCTGTTTAATAATTTAGTTTTATTATTTAATAGCCATTTTCTACCGTTTGAGTGCTTTATTAATTTTAGCTGTCAGTGAAAATTTCAGAAGGTTCAATCAATAGCTTCCCAAAGAGAATAGGCCTTCAACAAACACATGCCAAATCCTCCAGTCACGTGCCAACAGATCAAGTTCTTTTCACGTTTTCGCATCACTTTCACTTCTGTCTCCATTTGATTCAGGTCTGCATCTGCCTCCTTTTCCCTGGCGATTCCAGAACAAGGACTGTCTTGTAATGCTATCAACAAGTTTGCTCAATGTGTGCCTATATATCGCAAGCATCTTCTTCTCATCTCTTGTACACCTGGCACTTGTCTGGTTCTTGTCATCAGTTCCACATTTGTGACTTTGTCATACCATTTCAGTCCTTCTAGTCTACGCACCCACCCATTAATGAAATTCTCTAACATGTTTTGTTTTTGTTGTTCTCCATGTCACAGAGCCATACAATAGGACTGACTTGACATTTGAGTTGAAGATTCTTATTTTCGTGTTGAACTTGATTTCTCCTGATCTCCATATATTTCCCAATGCAATGAAAGCTCCTCTTGCTTTTTGTATTCTTATTTTGATATCACTGTCTGTCCCTCCAACTTTGTCTATATTTCTGTCAAGATATGTGTACGATTCCACATCTTGGTGTGGTATTTCTTCAAGTTCAACCTTGTTATCATTTCTTGCATTTATTATCTTAATCTTTGTCTTTTCCCGGTGTATTTTCACACCCCCTTCTTGTGACCTCTCATCAAGTATTTCCATTTTGTCTTGTATCTGATTATGGTTATCTGCCAAGTCATCTGCAAAATCTAGATTATCAAGCTGTTTAGTCATATTCCATTTATGTTGTGTAATGTCGATGGTTTCATAACCCAATCTATTGCTAGTAAGAACAGAAATGGAGACAAGAGGCATCCCTATCGCACTCCCGGGGAAAAAACTGCAATACCTCAGCAGGGAATCGAAACCAGATCGATGATTCCAAGATAAGAAATTGTTTCACCTCCTTTAAAAGAATTTTAATTACAACCTCTCAGCTCAGTTTATTTATTTATTTTATTTCATTTTAATTGTATTTTAAATTATTTTTTATTTTTTTTTATTATTTGCAAGAGATGTAATTTATTCCCTCTCATTTCCAAGGGAAACAATCAGACCAAACAAAAACCCCAATGATTAGATGCAATTATATAACATTTACTAAACAATTCTAGCTTTTGTTTAAAATAAACATAATAAGTATGTTTTTAAATCTGATTTTAAAAAGTAAGGCTAAATGTTATCTTTGTTTACCAACGAGCCGACTTGTAATAAAAATGAAACGCACCACGAAATAATCGAAACAGGAAGGCGGCGTTTTGCACGGCAAGAAAATTGTATTGTAGTTATTTCGACCAAGCTAGTAATAATTTGTGCTTATTTTGTTTCATTTCTGTTACGTTTTTTTAAAATGTGAACACAGCAAGAAACGCAATCGAAATAATACACAGTACTAGGGACTCGAGCCTGTGAAGACGCATGTTCCTATGCGCCTTTCGGAAGGGCGCCTGCTAGAGAAATTTATACCCAGTTCAGATCAAGCCGTACTAATGTTTTATTACTATCTGGACAAAAACATATGGTCTATCATACTTACTTGGACAGGTGTATTTTTAATGGAAACTGTAGTGAACAAATCAACGACATATCAGTCTCAGATCGATCACTAAAGACAATGATCTCCACTGGTACGACCACCAGCTTTGTCCACGCCTGTAATGAACTAGAAAATTGAACCTTTAACACAGGAGAGCAAATTGACAGCCGTCTGACGGTTGCTTGCTTTTTCTTTTTTCTTTTTTTACTTTTTATTTTGTGTAACCGTGTAACTAACGGAATGCCACAGACTATGATTTTCCTTCAATTCTTAGCCTCAAAATTATTCTACAATGGGGAAAGACTCCACAGTTTTGACAACATAATGGTGTTGTAACCTGATTTCGCGTATAATGAAAATATATTCAAAATAGCAGGTAAACTGTCAAGAAATGGCGGCAAATAGTTATGGTGTGTTATTTCCGTCTCATGTTCTGAGGATAACACCGTTTCGCCTGTATTCAGTTTTTTACTTTCCATTTTCGTAAACAATTTACCTCCAACCGAGAAAGCCAATCAACACACACGGACACTTGGGAACTATAATTGACAAAAACGCATTTTGACTATAGCCAGATGACTGAATTAAAATCAAGTTTTTTAAAACAAAAAACGTTGCCGAGAATCGAACACGGAACATTTGATTAGAATACAAACGTTGTAACCACAAAACCACCAACGCACCTGGATTTATGCAGTTAGCGTTTAAGAACTGCGTGTTAATTGTTTGTTTCGTTGTTTCTCTCTCTCTCTGTCTCTCTGTCTCTGTCTCTGTCTCTCTCTCTCTCTCTCTCTCTCTCTCTCTCTCTCTCTCTCTCTCTCTCTCTCTCTCTCTCTCTCTCTTTGCCACGACTATTAAAATTTGTGTTGACATATTTTATAACTATTACATTATATGGTCTCAAAATCTTGCTTTTTTTATCATTTGACATTCAACATCTTCGACTACTGCAACAAGTACTGCTGGTCTTTCACGGTTGTTTCTGTTATCCGTTTGTGGTCTTCCGTCCTCACAGAGTCCATTGTTGTAATTTGATCATCTTTTTTGTTTCTTAATGTTTTTTTACAATACCCTTAATCATAACAACGTTCCCTCGTTTTATTTCAAGCTTCAAGTGCCTGTTTGTGTTCCTCGTCCTGTTAATTCTTTTATTTTCACGCAAGCCTACTGTTACGTACATTTATTACCTAAAAGGGGGTAGTCTTCGGTCCTGCCAAATGTACGCACCAGTCTTAAAATAGTTATATTATTTGTGCGTTCGATTGATTCACGCACTGACGTGCACAATGCAGTGTGAGTTGCTTTGGACGCACGGGTAACCTAGTTAGGGAATTCTGACGTCATGTTTTGAACGGGGCAGTTCGGACCATGTTTATGTCCGATATATATTTCTTGGATTTTTCTGGCAAGTTTGAAGAAGCCATTATTTTGTAATGATATCTACTGGTATTCATGATGAAGCCAATAGTGGAAGTATCAAGTAAGTGTCGCCCCATGTCACATCGAATGTTTATTGAGTTAAATTAAAGTATCAGGCCGCTCCTAGTTTTGGTCTAGCGGGAATTCATCGTAGTATGTCATTCCTAGAATGGACAGACGGAGTCGTTAGCCCTTTTGAATTACCGTAGAGGGAGGATACCTACGAGTAAACGAAGTTAATTGATTTGTATGCTTCACATGTTTTATATGCCGTATTTTCGTCAATGCCAAAGTCGTGGCATGGATATAGAGAGGTTAGTCAACACAGAAATCTAACCTGGTCGTATTGTCGTGGATGACTTTGTTTGAATTTTATATATATATGCTACCTAAGTATCGTATGGAAAAAGTCTGGAATTGTTACAAGTATGATAAGAAGTATTGCTCCTTGAGAATGAATCCGTTGGCCATAAGATACGTCCTTGAAAGAAGGTCAACGGACTTGACTGCAATACATATGATATGGTAGAGGAAGTGACCCTTAGTCACTTGAATAAGAGGACTTAATTGTTAGAGAATCTTCATGAACTTGAAAAGTAATTATCAACATTTTTTTGACGTATGACCCTTTTGCACCTGTAACTATGATCGTCTTGTTCCACTCCGTATGTGTCACGTTAAATAAAATATATGTACAGTCATCACAGACTTGTGTGCTGCCAGTAAGTGACCAGTTAAACACTACTTGTTGGAGTTCGTTTTGAAGAACATTTTCTGACATTTTTGTTCCTTTGCAACCATTCGCGTAATGAAGTTCTTTACCATTAGAATGAACACCCAACAGTAAATGGTATGCCAGTGTGGTCTGGAAATAAATAATTTCACAGGAACGTACTCAATCCAAGTATCGGTTGAAAAGAAGATTTGAACTTTCAAGGCGACAACATCTCAAACTTGGAACCTAGTGTGATGATGAATCAGAATCAACTTACGGTTACCAAATGCTCAAGGTCATCAATCAACCTCCACGTCAAGTTTTACAGTGACTGACTGCCTTGGGATCACCTATTCGTCATTATTACGTGCGAGCTGTTGTTATATACGCAGAGCGAAGTATTTTATCCTCAGACGTACATCCACGGAGACGAGGCACATTGTTTTCTCCCGGCACACGCGAGATGAGTATAACGTGCTTTCGTTGTACATTTTATTACTTTTAGCTGTGCCTTCTATAGTTATGTCCATCTTTACATTTTCCATGTTATATGTTATATGTTGTACATTCGTCGTGGGAGGTAGGGAGGTTGATCTGACGAACGAGATCCATCTCGAAGCCAATCCGGGCTCTTCGTCAGACGTTCTGTAGGGCTCAACTTGTAAGTTTCAATTGAGCGATAATTCCGGTCCAAGGCTAGAAACCTTGCCGAAGTTCCGATCGCTAATTGTTCCTTATGATAGTATCTGTTTAGCTGTTTCGTCACGTTTACTTGTTGTTTTTGGTAGTTATTTTTTACTCGTATTTAGTTTTATGATGAATTTTGTTTGTATTATGCGTCCGTCTCACCTTTCCTGTCGTTCAGTTTTTTTACAAAACCTATGTTTTTTACACTGTGTTGTCAATTGTCCTGTTGAGTATCTGATCGTAGTTGTCATCGTAAATTTTTACGATATTCTATTTTAGTTACACATTTCTATTTTTGTTGATTTCTACGATTGTGTTCACTCGTCTTTGATTATCGTGTCTTGTCGGTAATGTTTCTATTGTCTTTGACGTTGTTGCTTTCATGACATTTCATTACATAAATTACTATATTGATTATTGATATATTTCATAACTATATGATAACAAAAGATACCGTTCTAGGACAGGAACGACGTACACTTGGCAAAGTAACAAGGTTAATTAATTTACATTGATTAATTATCATTTTATAAATCAAGAGTATTGTGACTACTTATAAAGCATAATGTATTCACTAGATTATTTCATTAAGCAAGCAAAAGCTCTTCAGATGGCTGCTGATGAAGCAAAAGCATTTGCACTTGCAGAATATAAGAAAGCTCAAGAAATAGAAGCCGAACAGAGAAAGCTAGAAAATTTAAGATTACAAAATTTGAAATTTGAGGCGGAGGAGAATGAGAAACGATTTCAGCGAGAGGCAGAACAGAAACAAAAGGAAATGGAAGAAAGAAGATTAATAGCTGAACAACCCGCTGAATTAGAAGAGAAACGATTTCAGCGAGAGGCAGAACAGAAGCAAAGGGAGGCTGAAGAAAGACTTAAAATTGAGATGGAAGTTAAACAAAAGGAAATGGAAGAAAGAAGATTAATAGCTGAACAAAATACAAAACGACTTCAGCTTGAGATGGAAGAGAATGATAGAAAACGACAGCATGAACTAAAATTAGCAGAGTCAGAATATGAGAGACTTAGGTTAACTCAGGAAGCTAATTCTCAGAGAACTTTTGAAAGCCAAACTTCATCCAGACATGATCATTTTAAGGAAATTCACCTTAAATTACCTAAATTTAATCCCCCGTCGGATGACGTAATATTTTTCCTAGATAGATTTGAGGCCACTTGTAGGTCTTATAACGTGGATAAAACACTGTATTGCACATATTTATCCAGGTTACTTACTGGGGATGCTTTAGCAGTTTATCATACTACCAGTATTAATGAGAAGAATGATTATAATGCTCTTAGAGCCGCACTTCTGAAGAAATTTCAAATGACAGAAGATGAATACCGATTAAGATTTCGTACATTGCTACCGCAATCAAGCAGAAATTTCAGTGATTTTCTGTCACAAATACGACTAACCCTAGAAAGATGGATCGAATTATCCAAAATTGAAAAGTCGTATGAAGGTCTCTTCGATTTACTGATGCGCGATAAGGTACTATCGTCTGTAAATCCTACATTTCTCGCATTTTTTACACGAACGGAAACCTTTATCTGTGAAAGACTTAGAAGAACATGCAAAAAATTTCTGCACTGCTCACCCAACCATGGATCTAAGTAATGCACAGATTAAGAATGAATTGCCTGTTGCTTTTGCAGCACAACAAAACAATTTTTCACGAAATCGTTCCTTTAGTGCTGACAGGTATGTCAATAAGGGAAATAATTACAATTTTAACAATGATAACTTTTACAAAGGGAAGCAATTTCAACAATCTGCTCCATTTAATGTTTCTTGGAACCAAGCTCACAGATCGCGAGATTTTGGTAACAATAATTTTAAAAAATAATCAAGGACATTATAATAAACAAAACTGGAGATCAAGATCTCAGGGTCCGCAAAACAGACAAGGTTCTTGGAATAAAAATTTTAAAGAACATCATAACTTTAATTATACAAATTATCGGACTCATCCAAATTTTAACTCAAGCAGAAACGACAATTATGGCAATTTTAATGCAAATAATCAAAATCGATCGCGTCGTAGAGATAGATCGTCGAGTAATACGGGTAGACATTCTAATGTCGCTTTAAGTGATACACAGGCTAACATTGAACAGGGTAAAGTAGCTGAAACTCACAATGCTATGTCTTGTTCTCTTGATTGTACCCAGGTGAAAGACTGTCCAGAATGCTCGACTCTTTTCCAGCCTAAGGCGATCACGACGCTGCGTTGCGGACATACCTTGCCTAGTCTACCTGTAGTCTGTACGGCCACTGCTGCGTCAGTACACCAGGGACAGGGCTCTCTTAAGTTTAACAAGGGATTTGTCAACAACATTTCATGCTCTCTCCTATTTGACTCAGGTTGTAGTACTGTGGGCGTCCGGACTTCGCTGATCAACCCAAGTTGTGCCACGGGCAGGGTTGTCAAGTGTGTGACTTTTGGTGGCACCGTTGAAATATTTCCCACTGCTATTATTGACCTTAATACACCATTTTTTTCAGGAAAGATCCAGGCATGTCTCCTTCCGAATCCAATTTGTGATGTAATACTTGGTCGCATACATGGTATTAAAGAGTGTACACCACAGCAAATAGCTGAATGGGAAGAGCGACATATTCAAACTGCAAATGCAGTAGTGACTAGAGCGCAAGCTACTAATATGTCGCATGATACACCTATTGAACCTACAGTTCATACCACTTGTGATGATGATGCTCCTATTTCACGGGAGTTGTTTGCAACATTGCAAAAGAATGATGATTCATCAAAAAAAAATTTTCAGTATGTGAACAAAAAGAATACCAGCAACAAACTTGCAAAATCTAGACATGACTTTATACTTAAAAATGGGATTTTGGTTAGAGTAATACGGGAAAAGGATTCATCCTTATGTTATCAGATCTTAGTCCCATCCTCTATGAGATCTCGTATATTACGACATGCGCATGACTCGCAAAGTGCGGGCCATATGGGTTTTTCGCGTACCAAATCCAGAGTGCTTTCGGCATTCTACTGGCCAGGCGTCCATAGGGACATCACTCTCTATTGTCGGTCCTGTTTGATATGTCAGGAAGTTAAGGTACGGGGTCCATTTCATGCGGCTCCTATTCAAGCTGCGGACATCCCGATTAGACCATTTGATAAAATGGCTATAGACATTATTGGTCCGATGCTTCCATCTGCTAGAGGGCATACGCATATTCTTACGTGCATTGATATGTGCACTCGTTGGCCTGAGGCCATCCCTCTCAAGAACACTTCATCTGCCAGTGTAGCAGAGGCATTGATGTTAATCTTCTCACGCATTGGTTTTCCACGGAAAATCTTGTCGGATCATGGGGTTCAGTTCATTTCTGAATCCATGTCTCAAGTTATGAAGACATTAGGTATAGACAGATCTCTTAGTTCTATTTATCATCCGATGTCAAATGGGTTAATTGAGCGTCTCAATAGGACACTCAAGCAGTTGTTGGGTAAGATGACCCAAGACCATCCCCAAG
This sequence comes from Oreohelix idahoensis, assembly GCA_024509875.1. NCBI lineage: Eukaryota > Metazoa > Mollusca > Gastropoda > Stylommatophora > Oreohelicidae > Oreohelix > Oreohelix idahoensis. Next base: position 266,304 of record JAMPIV010013732.1, on the reverse strand, counting down.
ACTGGGATCGGGTCATACCCGCTGCTCTGTTCGCGTATCGCGAAGTACAAAATCAAGCCACGGGGTTTTCTCCATTCCAGCTAGTTTTTGGCATGCAACCACGCGGTCCGATGTCGTTAATCCACGACTTATTGGTTGACGAGAATATTGAAGAGGAAACTCAATCCTCTTATGAGTATGTGATCTCTCTGAGAAAGAGAATCATAGATGCTTGTAGACTAGCTACTGCATCATCCGAACAAGCCAAAGAAAAAGCTCGTCTATTTGCAAACAAGTATAGACGTCTTCGCCAGCTTATTCCTGGTGACGAAGCTTTTGTATTACTCCCTGCGCATAACAATCGTCTTTTAATTACATGGAGAGGTCCTTTCAGGATCATCTCAAGAATATCCGATGTCGACTACATCGTTGATGTTAATGGTAAACATAAAACCTTCCACATTAACATGTTGAAGGAGTATTACTCACGTCCTGATTATCTACAGTCAGTGTTCCAGGCAACTGACGATCCTACACCTCCTATTCAACACTATTCTAGTTTGTCAGTCATCCAAGAAGAAGAATCTTCTTTCGATGATGTACAACTACCAATACCAGTTGTACCACTCCATTCCACTGAGAAATGGAATGATGTTACAATCTCATCTACTCTTTCGGCTGATCAACGTCAGCAAGTCTCTAATATTCTACACTCGTATGAGGATGTCCTCACTGACATCCCAGGTCATACGTCAGTCATCCAACATGACATTATTCTGACTGACGATACGCCTATTCGAGTTCGCCCATATCCTATCCCTTTACACTTTCGTGATAAGGTTGATAAGGAATTGGATGAGATGCTTCAATTAAATATAATTGAACCATCTTCATCACCATATTCTTCTTCTATGGTAATCATTAGGAAGAAGGACAACAATATACGTCTTTGCGTAGATTACAGGAAATTAAACAAAGTTACAAAATTCGATGCGGAACCTTTACCTCTTTTAGACGACTTATTGGAGAAATTATCTCATGCCACATTCTTTTCGAAATTTGACCTTTCAAAGGGCTATTGGCAAGTGCCACTCACTCCTAAAGCAAAGCCATTCACCGCTTTCTCGACGCCACGGGGTCTTTTTCAATGGAATTTTATGCCATTCGGATTAATGAATGCGCCAGCTACCTTTGTACGCATGATGCGCCGCATATTGTCTCATCGTCCCGATGTCATTACTTATATAGATGACATCTGTCTTTTCAGTGACTCTTGGGATGAACATATTCATGGATTAAAAGCTTTACTTTCTACCTTACGGGATTATAACTTAACAGCGAAACCTTCAAAGGCTTTTGTCGGTTTTCATGACATCTCATTTCTGGGTCACCGCATAGGTCATGGTTTCATGTATACAGAAGACAGTAACGTCTCTAAAATTTTAAACATCTCGGCACCTAAGACAAAAAAACAAGTTAGATCTCTTTTAGGACTAATACAGTTCTATTCAAAATTCATCCCTCATTTGTCTACTATAACTGCACCTTTTTCGTCTCTACTGAAGAAAGGCACATCTAATGTAATAAAGTGGTCGCAGGATCACCAAACGGCGTTAGACTATATAAAAACGATTTTTTTCAAATGAACCTTTTTTGAGGTTGCCTAACAAAAATCTCACTTTCATTCTTCGCAGTGATGCATCTTCTTACGCTATTGCTGCAGTTTTGATGCAGGAATATAACGGCACCTTATTTCCGGTGATGTACGTGTCCAGAAAACTTACGGAGAGCCGGTGTGTCGTGTAAAACTTACGAAGCGAACAAAATACTCCGTTCTGGATAAAGAGCTCCTCGCATTAGTATGGGCAATCACAAAACTGGAACGTTACCTCCTCGGCTCACACTTTGTGGTGGAATCTGACCAAAAAGCTCTTACCGCACTGAACACGAAGAACGTTAAATCATCGAAGTCAGCGCGTTACGCTATAGCGCTTCAACCATTCAATTTTGAAATACGAGCTATTCCTGGAGTGAAGAATGTGTTCGCAGACTGTTTGTCGAGATGCCAAGCGAACTTGTCGAAACTAAACCACTTCCAGATGTTGAAACATCCTCACCGATAACATGAATAACTTTGTACATTATCATTGATTGTACATCTATAAAGACTGTTTATATAACTGAAGTATTCGTATAAGTATAACTTTCAGGATATACTTACTTATAGATTATAACATTACTTCTTGTGTAGTAACATTTTATTAGTACGGGAACATTGATACTATAGTAACGTTTTATTAGAACGGGAACAGTGGTATTAGAGTAACATTTTATTAGTACGGGAACATTGGTACTACAGTAACTTTTTATTAGTATGGAAACATTGTTAAGAGCGACAAATATACATTTGTTATTCCTATGGAACATATTATTACACTACATATCGTGTTCGAGAATATATTTTATCGTGTATGGAACATTGAGAACATCGTCTCGTCGATTACTAACTAGTTGTAACTGAACATTGACATATTGATAGTGATATTGGAATTACTTAGAATATATTAGTAACTGGTTATTTGTTAGTAATTAAGAAATATATAAATTAGAATAATTCAATTTAATCTATTTAATTGATTATGGATCACACACATACTAACTTTCTTAGTTGTCACGTAATACCTGCATTCACGGGCCTTAGTTATGATATCTCACTGTTAGATCACTAGTCAACCGTACTAGTGTTAGAAAACATTAAGGGTGTTGATTCTTAAAGTGTTTAATTTTGCATTGCTTCATTTTTGCACATTGTATTTTCAATTTTTCTGTTTTATTGATTCTCTTGTCATTGATCATCATCAGTGTTGCTGTTCATTTTCATTTTTGAAATCATATGTTTCAAATTTTTATTTTTTTTTTTGAAAACTTAGTTGAATTTTATTATCATCTCTTTTTTTATGGTTTTTTCATTTTTCATTTTCAACTTGTTTTTACTTCGAATATTACCACATCGTTCCAAAGTAGGTCGAGTGTGGATGTGTGCTTTAATGCATACTATCATTTAGTTATATTGATTTCGTTTAATATTCTTTTCTTAATATGGTATAACTTTATGCATTTCATATATCTTGTGGTAGTTTTGACTCACCTCTCTCGGGTACTAAGTTCAAAAAAAAATTAATAGAATTAATTTTTTTAAGGGGAGGTAATAAGGGAGCTGTTACGTACATTTATTACCTAAAAGGGGGTAGTCTTCGGTCCTGCCAAATGTACGCACCAGTCTTAAAATAGTTATATTATTTGTGCGTTCGATTGATTCACGCACTGACGTGCACAATGCAGTGTGAGTTGCTTTGGACGCACGGGTAACCTAGTTAGGGAATTCTGACGTCATGTTTTGAACGGGGCAGTTCGGACCATGTTTATGTCCGATATATATTTCTTGGATTTTTCTGGCAAGTTTGAAGAAGCCATTATTTTGTAATGATATCTACTGGTATTCATGATGAAGCCAATAGTGGAAGTATCAAGTAAGTGTCGCCCCATGTCACATCGAATGTTTATTGAGTTAAATTAAAGTATCAGGCCGCTCCTAGTTTTGGTCTAGCGGGAATTCATCGTAGTATGTCATTCCTAGAATGGACAGACGGAGTCGTTAGCCCTTTTGAATTACCGTAGAGGGAGGAGGATACCTACGAGTAAACGAAGTTAATTGATTTGTATGCTTCACATGTTTTATATGCCGTATTTTCGTCAATGCCAAAGTCGTGGCATGGATATAGAGAGGTTAGTCAACACAGAACTCTAACCTGGTCGTATTGTCGTGGATGACTTTGTTTGGATTTTATATATATATGCTACCTAAGTATCGTATGGAAAAAGTCTGGAATTGTTACAAGTATGATAAGAAGTATTGCTCCTTGAGAATGAATCCGTTGGCCATAAGATACGTCCTTGAAAGAAGGTCAACGGACTTGACTGCAATACATATGATATGGTAGAGGAAGTGACCCTTAGTCACTTGAATAAGAGGACTTAATTGTTAGAGAATCTTCATGAACTTGAAAAGTAATTATCAACATTTTTTGACGTATGACCCTTTTGCACCTGTAACTATGATCGTCTTGTTCCACTCCGTATGTGTCACGTTAAATAAAATATATGTACAGTCATCACAGACTTGTGTGCTGCCAGTAAGTGACCAGTTAAACACTACTTGTTGGAGTTCGTTTTGAAGAACATTTTCTGACATTTTTGTTCCTTTGCAACCATTCGCGTAATGAAGTTCTTTACCATTAGAATGAACACCCAACACCTACATAGACTGCGCGTCTTTTCTGTGCATGCTCTTCCAGCTCTGAAAAATTGAAACAATGTTTTTCTGAAAAAGTTTTAAATCCGTTCAAAGGAAAAAACAAATTACGTTTTTCATCGACATCCCAGCATATCTGAGATCAAAATGCCTTATATTTTTCTCGGAATAATTCTAAATTCATTTGCATCTTTCTGGTTGAAGATATGCAGCATGTCAAACTTTATAGCGACCGCTTCCCCGACATTTTCTATTCTATGCAGATGGTAATAATAAAAACCCATATTTACATTAAGCGTCAGTCATGTCAGACAGTTTATATAGTAGTAGTTGTATTTATTACATACATTTTAAAGCATGATACCATGCTGTTTACTAACTTGCGGTTGAAACAAACAGGTCTCAAAATAAAATATATTAAACATGCTGTAGGCTTCTAATTAAAGGTCACAAACTGTGCAACAGAAGAGAGATACTGGAGAGCAGAAAGACATATTTGTAGTCCTCCATGTGAGAAAATAACATGTGAGCGAAGTAATGTGACAGTTGTTGTAATCACAATGTTTTACAACTGGAAGAACTCATGTAATGGAAAAATCGACCACCAGAAAATAAAACAAATTCCTATTTCTTGTTTTTTAAATAAACAAAATTTTTGGTCGTCTGATAACTTATATATTGCTTCTTGTCTCCCCCCCCCCCCTTTTTTTGTTTAAAAAACCCCCAGATGAGCATGGGTCCACCACTGACGTTGGCAACTTACAGGAATTGCGGCACAGCGCTGCATGTTATCTTTCAGTGACTGTTTCTGAAACAATGTTGTTTACATGTGGATGATGCTAGCCCGAGGAACGAACCTTCATACCCGTTTTATATAGCATTCCTGGTAAGACGAACTGGCCCAAGTCTTTGCTCCAAAATATGGTCCCCCGGAATTTACAAGGGTGGACAATGACGCAGGTAAGACCCCCGTAGACGCCGCGATCCGTGGGTATCCAACGTTATTTTATTAACAACTATTGGGGGAATAGTCTCAGATAATCGAGTCGTGAGGGGGCCTCGGGTCGGTTATCAACGCCACTGTTTGTGTACGACACTGATCTTCGTATATATGTAATTTCTAATTGAACATGTATTTAAAAAAAGAAGACAAGGAAGACAACGGGAGAAAGACATCGATAGAATAATCACATGGCACGAGATGACACTAAAAACAAATAACCCAAAGACCAGAGAACTCAGAAAACTGACATACTTCATCGCCAACGACTCGTGGCCTGGCACTCGATGATTCTGGCACTCGATGATTCTGGCACTCAAAGTAACTCACTTGTAGTTCCTCGGTGGAGTGATTAATATGCCCACTTTGTGTACACTTACACGACTACAGTAAAAACGGAGTAGCTCCACACTGCGCTTAACAGCCAAGTGCGGTAGATTCTTTACTTTGACTACTTCTATGAATCTCGTTAGCAGATTTCAATAGATTTGCTTCGTGCTGATTATGTGTTCGGTAACAATATGAATCTGAACAATAATCAGTCTTCTATTGAAAAAAAAACAAAAACAGGAGACATAACTAAACATCACCAATACATATTTTAAGAAACAGAGGATTAGTCAGTCTGAACAAACTGTGAGGACTAACCCTGGTCAGCCAGCAGCAAGGGCGTATAACCTATTTTGAATGCGTTCATAAAAAATGAATAAACAACTTACTGGAGCTGTAATGTGGCCACTCACCTTAAACCAAACTTGTATAAGTATATGAGTATGTATATGTATATATATATATATCTATATATATATGTGTGTGTGTGTGTGTGTGTGTGTGTGTGTGTGTGTGGGTGGGTGGGTGTGTATGTGTGTCTGTGTCTGTCATCTTGCATACTGTATCCTTTCAATCGCACATGTATTTTGAGCATTATTTAAGCATGCAACATTACCAAAGTAAAATAATAGCATACATTTATAATTTATAATCATAATTAAATATATATATATATATATATATATATATATATATATATATATATAATATATATATTATATATATATATATATAATATATATATATATATATATATATAATATATATATATATATATATATATATATATATATATATATATATATATATATTAGTAACACACACAAATAACATGCGCAATTTAGTCTTTCTAGAAGTAATAATAACATGTAACAATTATTAAACTCTTACAAATATTCCAAAAGTCACAAAGATTCGATAGGATCAGAATGGCAATACAAGATTACTCAAAGCTTTCCCATGTTCCTATAATGTTCGTGATGAATACAACCTTAGTCTGCAACCTCCAGGTGTTTCCATACGCAAAAGTCAAGTGGTGTAAAACCAGTTTAAACTAGAGGAAGATGTTCTAACAAGCCTCTCTTTGAACCTCTTCAAACCTACCTTGTTAGTGCTGCTTAGATATCAAGTGCAAAGGTGAAAATATCTTAATGCGGTCAACAAGGACGGCAAATATGCTATGTCTTCTTCTTCTTCGTCGTTCATTCTCTTATCATTCATCACATTTCATCTCCCAAAGGAGCATAGGCCTTAGACAAACTTATGTCAAGTCTTCGTGTCACGTGCCATCAGCTCAAGGTCTTTCTATGTTTTCTTCATGTCCTTTATGTCTGTCTTCAGTTCTCTTTTCCGTGTGTTCTTTTCTTTTCTTTTTTTGTGGTCTTTTTCTACTTCTATTACCTTGAGAATTCCAGATCAAGGACTGCCTTGTAATGCTGTCAACAAGTTTCCTCAATGTGTGTCCTATCCATCTCCAGCATCTTCTTCTCATCTCTTGTTCCACTGGCATTTTTCTGGTTCTTGTCAAAAGTTCCCCATTAGTGATCTTGTCATACCGCTTCAATAAATGATATAACAGAAAACATCCACAAGAATGTCCACAACTCTCTCTATGCTGATGACCTGGCCATGTGGACTTCAGAAGTATACATCACCACAGCAAGAGTGCGCATGCAGGATTCACTGCTAGCCCTTGAAAGTTGGTCCAGAAAGTGGTTGCTCAAAATCAATGAACAAAAATCAACACACACTATTTTTACCTTGTCAAATAAACCACAGCAAGCAAAGCTACAACTAAATGGGCAGGCATTACGAGAAGATGAAACTCCAACATACTTAGGAATCACACTAGACCGCCGAATGACGTGTGGAAATCACAGATAAACAAAATACAGCTAAGGGCAAAACTTCGCATGGCCATCATGAAAAAGTTAGCTGGCACCACATGCGGTGCTGATGAGAATATCCTCAAAAAGCTGTACACAGGCAGAGTCAGACCTGCTGTGGAATACGGCATCACAGCTTGGTCGACGGCAGCAAAGTCAAATTTTGACAGAGTAAACAGACCAAAACCAAGCAGCACGTAATATAACAGGGGACCTAAAGTCCACAAAAATTAACTATATGGAAAATATTATACGGCTACAGTCTATGGAGGATAGACGTGACAGCAGAGTCCTACAACAGGCCGAAATATTTAAGAGACTCGAAGGACACCACATGTTCCAAAGTGTGATGAATTTACCGTGATACAACGTTAAAATATCTCCAATTATAAAGAGAACATTGTAGGGATAAAAATAATGCGTAAGATACTAGGAGACATGCTCGCCCATGCCCGCATTTCCTACCGCCATTCAAACTAACTAGTTAGACGTGCAGATGAAACGGTACCCTTGTAGACGGGAGGGAAACGGAGATATAAAAAAGGAAAAATATGACTGAACACGTGTTTGAACCTAAAGGGCAAAAAGACGCAAGTGTAGTTTAAGAAAGGAAAACAAAATTCACGCCACCAGTTGACACAATGTAAGGAAATGGACAGAAAAGACCTTAGCTCTTATTCGAAACAGTCATTTCTTGGACGTTTTACGATACTTGGTTGTTTTATTTGAATTCAGCGGCAAACGCCGTGGAGAAGGTTCGAAAACAAATTTCAAAAACTAACCTTGAGAAAAAATATGTTTTTTCTTAATAATAAAGTTATGAATATAAAACCTAGCTAGTGTGATAGCCCATCTTAAGCAGAGAAATAATATACGTTTAATTATACAGACGGACAGATAACACGGAAGATATTGACAAAAGACCGTATTGTTCCTATCAGACTAGCGACAGTATTGTTGTGCACACTTTCACTAAAGTTTCAAAATTTGCGTCCTTGAGACACGGAAATGAAAAAATCTAGCTGTAATGAACGAGAGGGGGAAGGTTGGAGAATTGTGGCTAAAAATAACTTAGGAGGCAGATTTGTGTAGGTTTTGCGTATAGTTGGTCCAAGAAACACGTGTGATTTTGTGAAAAATCAAGTAGAGACAGACGGACCAACAGACAATAATACATACTTGACTGAGATCTGACTGAAATTTGACTTTTGGTTTGAAGATTTGAAAAAGTTAGGGGGGAAGTCTGTGATTGGACAAATGTATTCATATTAGCGGGATAGAGACGCGCATTTTTGCCTTTTGATATAAGTCTGTCCAGGGACACAGTCAGTTATTTCCAGTGGTGTTTTCCCAGAAGATATTATATACAATTTAGTGGGACGCCATACTATAGCCAGCAGCTCAGCTGAGTTTTGCTAGTATTAACTGTGTTCTCAATTCTGAATTCTGGTAAGAATGAAAGCATTTATCTTGTATATTTTAATATTTTGAGTGATTGATACTGCCATATCATATAGAATGATTACGACAAGTAAGTGCTCGCTCTAGGTCCCAAGCCCAAGTTCAGGGTCTAGAGACAAACAAAAAAATATATGGACGCCTAACTAAGACTATGGAAGGCGGATCTATTATTGAGATCAGTGGGAACATATCACCTATCTTATTGAAGAAAAGAGGAAACTATTGAACATATCTCAGATGCAATGCAGTCTTGGGGAACTGGTACTATATGAAAACAACTGGGTAAGATGTGCTACGTTGGTCAGAGAGATCTGACCCATTCTGTGTAATGTCGTTGTGTTGTGCTGTGTGTAAGAGTGGTGCAGTGGATAGAGTACTGACACATGGCACAAATTTTGTTTCAGAATTGTGAGTTTCTGTTGTGGCACTAAAGGTAGTGCCACATACTTAAGCAAGAATACACAAGCAGATGTGTGTGCCGCCTAACATTTGTGTCGGTGCAGCCTAACCTTGTATTCCAGCTACAGAGAGGAGTGGGCCACAGGAATCCTGTATCAGATCGTCACAGACAAGATGAGTGAATACGTGGCCTGCTGAAGATTCACCAGGATTTAAAACCACCACAAATATTTCCCCATCAAATATAGACTTAATTCTTGGGAAATATAACATTTAACTACAGTCTATAAGACAATGGACAAAGCTTGTTGTAGTCACAGAGTGGGAGTGATGACACCACCTCAACAGCACATCCAGTAATAGTTCTCCCAGAGACAGTATAAATATTATTAATATTAACCAGTCTTATAAAATACCTATGTACACAAATTCCATTTTTTTATGCCATATATTTATGCATTCCATTTATAACTCCATAACATTTCATATGTTCTGACCAAAATAAAACATTGGTTCAGACTAATAAATTTAGAAAAAATTGTTAAAATCAAAACTAAAACAGTCTGAGTTAGTTCAGTGTGTTATAGATTTTATTAATATTATTAGACTTATTAATTACCTGTGTGTGTTTGTATATTCTATTACTACACATTACATTTCAGTACCCTAGACTTTTTTAACGTAGCTAACATTCATGATAGTAGGATAGTCTGTTTGAGGTCGTAGTGGTAGTAAGAAGGGCCTTCTGTAATTCACATAAACTTTTATCTCAGGAGCCTTCACAACTGACCTCATACAGAACCCTAGGTAACATAACAACTATACAATACCATCAAACCCACTACACAAAGAATGAATAGGCTAGGAAGAGGCAGGCTCAAGCGAACTAACTTTGTGGCCCAAGCAAAAGAAACAATTAGCAAAAATACCATGCTAGCAAGCTCAGTTGCAAAGAAAATACCAACAAGTACAGCTATCCCACTGTGGAAAATAATATGCTTTCCTGAGTTAAAATCTGATATTCCAGGCATTGAAAATAAGGGAACACAGGCAGAAACACAAAGAAAGTGTATAGCAACCAAGTATATTGACCAAAAATTCCCAGCAAAGCTTTGGACACATGCATATACTGATGGTTCAGCAAAAATTGCAGTTGAAAATGGGGGTGCCGGCATCCTCATAAAATTAAAGAATAGAATCCACACTTTGGCAATTGCCACTGGCAAATACTGCAATAACTTCAGTGCTGAAGCAGAAGCCCTGAAACAGGCAGCGGAAACTCTAATTGAATGCAAAGCACAGGCAGAAAACAGTAATATCAGCGCTGAAGAGCCACCAAGCTAAAGGATTGAAAGATCTGATAATCTCCCTTGAAAGTCTGGCCAAATGCTTCAACAAGTGCACTATCCAGTGGATACCAGCCCATTGCAACATTCCAGGAAATGAGGAGGCAGACAAACTTGCTATAGAGACAACTTACGCAACGGCAAAGACTACTATAAAGGCTACAATCAAGTCTAAATGGGAAAGACAGCACCCGGGCCATTTGAAAAATGATGCATATCATCAACTATCCAGGAAAGAACAGGTCATCATTTTTCGGCTACGCACTGGACACAACAGATTGAGATACCATCTATACCACAAATACAAAATTGGTGCAACAGATCTCTGCACCTGCGGTACCAGCCCGATGACAGTCGAACACCTGCTGCAGTACTGCCCAACCTACATAAATGAACGGAGTAGCATATGGCTACAACCCACTTGTCAACGAAAAACTGTTTGGAGATGTCGGAAACTTTGAGTTAACTACTGCCTTTATTAGAGTCATAAATGTGGAGGTCTGAAGGCGAACGAGGAAGAAGAAGAAGAAGAAGAAGAAGAAGAAACCGCTTCAGTGCATCTATTCTGCGCTATGAAAGCCTCTAGCTTTTTGGTTGTGATTTTTGTTCCATTCTCATATAACCACATTTATTTCTTCCATAAAGTTGAGGGCTTGTCCCAAGTTTCTCTCATCGCCGTACATTTTCTTCCTCAAAGAGGTCAGTGAAGGTCCAGCTGTAAGTCTGCTATTTTCGTGGACATGACAGGCTTGGAGGACATGTTCTATTATTTATTTGTCTTCCCTACGTGGACATTACAGGCTTGGAGAACATGTTCTATTATTTATTTGTCTTCCCTACGTGGACATGACAGGCTTGGAGGACATGTTCTATTATGTATTTGTCTTCCCTACGTGGACATGACAGGCTTGGAGGACATGTTCTATTATTTATTTGTCTTCCCTACGTGGACATGACAGGCTTGGAGGACATGTTCTATTATTTATTTGTCTTCCCTACGTGGACATGACAGGCTTGGAGGACATTTTCTATTATTTATTTGTCTTCCCTACGTGGACATGACAGGCTTGGAGGACATGTTCTATTATTTATTTGTCTTCCCTACGTGGACATGACAGGCTTGGAGGACATGTTCTATTATTTATTTGTCTTCCCTACGTGGACATGGCAGGCTTGGAGGACATGTTCTATTATTTATTTGTCTTCCCTACGTGGACATGACAGGCTTGGAGGACATGTTCTATTATTTATTTGTCTTCCCTACGTGGACATGACAGGCTTGGAGGACATGTTCTATTATTTATTTGTCTTCCCTACGTGGACATTACAGGCTTGGAGGACATGTTCTATTATTTATTTGTCTTCCCTACGTGGACATTACAGGCTTGGAGGACATGTTCTATTATTTATTTGTCTTCCCTACGTGGACATGACAGGCTTGGAGGACATGTTCTATTATTTATTTGTCTTTCCTACGTGGACACGTCTGTCTCTTGTTGTAGTTGCTGTTATTTAACTAGAACTGCTGAGCTTCTCGCTCTTTTGCAGCCAATACAAAGTTGAAGACTCCTTGGCATTATCTACTGTAGATCTAGGCTTTTCCTGTAGCTTTTCTGCGATTCCGAAACGTGTTGAGTTGAAGTCATGAGTTGCATGTAAAGTTAGAATAGAGGCTTTTTATGATGGAAACAATGCAGCTGGGAATTCCATAAGCGCTCAGTATTTTCCATAGGCTATCCCTGTGTATGCTGTCGAAAACCTTTTCAAAATCAACAAAGTTAATGTATAACTGTCTCTGCGATTCTGAGCACTGCTCTATAATGTTCCTAAGAGTGAATATATGATCTGCACATCTTCTGTTCTTTCCAAACCCCGCTTGTTCTTTCCTCAGTTTATGGTCAACTGCTTTTGAAATTCTCTGGATGATTATCCTGCCTAGTATTTTGCTGGGAACTGAGAGGAGAGTAATTCCTCTCCAGTTGTTGCAGTCTGCAAAGTCGCCCTTCTTGGGCAATGTGTCAATTATTCCGTTACTCCACTCTGTTGGTGTTGTCTCAGTTTCCCAGACTTGTTCAAATAGTGGTTCTAATAGTTCGACTGCTATTTCAGGGTCTGCCTTGAATAACTCAGCATTTAGATTGTCGTGACCAGGCGCTTTTCCATTTTGTAACCCTTTGATAGCTGTGATGATTTCTTCTTTTCGTGGAATTTCTGTATTTACGTCTGTCACTTTCAGCCTCAGGAACATTCATCGGAGTCTCAGGTGGTTCCTTATTCAGTGTTTCTCTGAAGTGCTTTGCCCATCTTGTTTCCTGCCCCTGTGCTGCGGTGATGAGATTTCATTGCTTGACTTACTAACGTTATGTTGTTTGCACCTGTTTTCCACTGATAGTTTTAGTTATTTTATAAACTGTGCTTTGTTCATTTCTCAGTACGTGCTGTAGGACTACCTTTATGATCATAAATGTTTTCTACTAAAGAGTCATATTGGTTTTTAGACCATGAACACATTACTGCTGCTCACAATAATTGTTCAGTGCGCACCAATCTAAAGAATCATTTTAAAACACAAAATGCCAACGGCCTGATGACGCGCCTTCACTGACACGCGTACCTGCAGGATCGATGTCCTTAAGAATCAACATTAAATCAAGATTTAGTTTGGTTTGATTTTAAGGACCATCTTCATTGCACACGGACAGTGCTCCGATCTACTCCTTTAGATCACACAAGGAGGATCTGAGCACAGTGCGCGAACTCCGTAGCACCGGCGAGGATTCCAAAGTGTGTATACAGGAATCACACATTCTATAACTATTTTTGTGGTGGGTAGGTTTCTTAAGTTTTTAATTTTACCAGGGCAGCGGACGTATGGCTTACTCTTTACGATTTCCAACTGCAGACGGATTTCTAATGTACGAAACTTGCACATGAAACCTTCTATTTTATCGCCCTTATCCGAGAAGGTTAGGCATCCGATCTCACTACCCAGGACATCAGGGGGACGTATATCATTAGGAATCACATGCTTCTGAAAACGATTTTCATCAATTATACTCCCTGTAATGGAAACGAATTCAGGACCACAGGCATTTGCAGGAACGATGTTCTTAGGAATCAACAGGAAATAAAGAGAGAAGGAAAGAGATGTTAAAATAAAAAAAATTAAAAGACAGACAAAAAAGGAAAATGTACCCACATCGAGAGAAAGAATAAACAAATACAGAAAGAAGAAACAAGAGCGAAAGAATGCTAAACGATCTGTGTAAAACAAACTGGCTTCAGTCCAAAGAGATGAACATGTCATAACATAAGTGCAACACTATACACGTGCGGTCTCGCGGCACGCTTTAATAAACGTAACCCGCACCTGCAGGACTTTATACCCACTGGATACTTTAATAAAGAGCTTCTGATTCGCTAACCGGTTAGAGCTGTGGTTCTCAACGTAGGCCATATGGCCGCTGAGGGGGCCATGCAATATTTCTAAGGGACCACAGTAAGATGATAATGTACCTTTTTTCCAGCTAACAGCAACTATGAGAGGGGGGGGGGGCGCACCGGGGTAAATGAGGCTCAGCAGGGGGCCATGAGCAAAAAACAAGGTTGAGAACCACTGGATTAGAGCGCTTTCCTATCTTGGCACAGTTAAAAGGTTGAAGAACCCAAATCTTGTAGCATCACGTTCCAGGCACCCCAGCTGTAAAAACCAAACCAAACCTGACTCTGATCTTGAGTTAGGGAAGGCAAGGGCAGCAATGAAGAGGACTGGTCACCTTGCCTCATATAAAAGCTGGGCATGGAATGAAGTCCTAACACTTCATTCCCCTACGGCATTTTTTGCCATTGCACTCAACCGTTACCTTTACTTATATTCTTCCTTCTCCCTCGGTCGTCCACAAAAAGGACGTTGGCTGCGTTGTGTCTGTTTACAGCGATGCTGCGATATCTGCGCCTTTCGGCCGACACATCCGACTTCAGCACGGCATTTTTTGGGACCGGGTTTGCCTTCCCTCTTCGATCCCTACTCTCTCAGCCAGATTGCAGTGATGCAGCCTGTTTCCAGGACCACCACGTGGAGGTGGAGTAGGGTCTTGGTCAGCTCTGGTTCGCTGACCCTGACGCAAGCAGTCAAGCTATGGGTCGCTGACTGCATTCTCTGTTGCTGTGTCTTTGGGTCCCACCTATACTTATATAAAGTAGAGAGTCCACAGCCCGAACATCAATAATTTGAAACGTCAATAATCCGAACGAGCCAGTTTAATAAAAAAGGGTAGTTATTTTCCATAACGGGCTATACATATTTAAAAATTAAAAAAATAACATGTTTCACCTTTTTTGTCATATTTTTTTATTTCCTTCATATTGTTGATTTTTTTTTTAAATGTATATGTTATAACACTGTGCAACTGTGGTTGAAAGTTCCTATTACCTAATTTAAAAATTCGTGTGTACAACTCCTAATTTTCAATCACTAGAACCTTTTTGCTTTTCATCTCCACAACAATATTTCGAATAAGTTAAAGAAATCGAACAAATCGGAAATCCGAACTACCCGCGGTCCCAGTTAGTCCAGGTTCTCGAAAGCTCTGCCATATATTTTCTTGTAATGGATTTTTTTTTTTTAATTGTCGCATGGAGCAGTAAAGACTATACCCATGCGATTTCGTGTAGTTCCTTTTAACGGAAGGAATATACTTTCCCGGAGCACGTAATGAGTAGAAGACAGCTGGAATACATTGTGACAACAGGAAAGGTTGAAAGACAAAAGAGCAGAAGACGATACAGCGAGACGATACTGGACAGTCTGATATCGTGGCGTGGAAAGATGTCAACAACAGAATTGATGAACAGTACTTGGGCCAGGATGTTGTGGAGAGATGTGATCACCTGCGCCAGCAAGCATGGTACTTGATGATGTTGATGATGATGATGATGATGATGATGATGTATACATATTGTCATTCAGCTGCATAAAATAAAGAATAAACGTGGAACTTAATGACAAGAAACACACAAGTGCCAGTAGAACAACATAATGAGAAGAGGAAGATGGAGACAGAAAGGACAAACTTTGGGGAAAACCTTATTTATTGCATTACAAGGCAGTCCTTGTTCTGGAAAACTCAGGATAAGAGAGGTAAATAAAGACAAAAATAAACATGGAGAAATGAACTATTAATAGAAGTTAAAGCGGAGAAAAAAAAACAACAATGGGAAAGACACGGAATTGATCGTATTGGACTGGAGGACTTGGTGTTCGTTGATGGCCTGTGCTCCGTTGGCAACTGAAGGGTAATGATGATTATAATGATATATAAAACACGTAAGTAAAGTTTTCTTGGACGAACGAAAAAATAGATGCAGTTAAACATATATTTGTTTACAACACACACAGCAAACACAAGCTCGCCCTTTTGTGTGTTGTTGGCATACGACAGTGAATGTCAGTTTGTCCATGCATGTTTGTTTTTTAGGCCAGTGGTTCCCAAACGGTGTGGCGCCCTACACTGGTGTGATACGCTACACTGGTGTGATACGCTACACTGGTGTGGCGCGAGAGGATGGCAAGTGTTGCAGAAAGATTCAAAGACAATCAAGGATTTAGAGAGATTTTCAAAAAATTAATGTGCCAAAAATAAATATGAAGGTCACTTTCTTATTTATGTTATTTATTTTGTTGCCTGTGAAATAATATGGGAAATATACTTACTTACTTACTTAGTCGTTCCTCTTCTACCGTGAGATATCATATGTGAAATGTATGTATTGTAACCCATATAATTTCCCACAATTTTATTCAGTAATATAATTTATTTTATATCAAATAGATACAGTTCTCCACGACATATTGTTGTGAACTGGGATTTTCAGCTCTGACAAATATCAACGACCAGAAAAGAGAAATGCTTCTTTGTGTTGATGAGGTGATGAGAGTATGTTTGTCTCAAATAAGACCTAATATTGTCACATAATTATTGGGTCGATCTCTTTTCCTCTACGGAAGTATTTAGTTACATTTTGTGTGTGTACTAAATTACTTGCTTTTCTGCGGTCTTTTCATTCTATCAAACAGATATTTTGTACTTTCAAATCATCTTACACTCCTCTCAGTGATAATTCGTCATGAACCCAGATGGGCTAGTCAGCGACCGAGCGTTGGATAAATTACCCGTCTGTGGACAGATTACAGACACGCACTTATCAGTCGGACACATTTGAGCGGAAATGTTGTAATAGTCCGGGCAGATCTAAGAAGTTATTTGTAAACATTGCCGAGCGAGGATCATATGTTTTCATTCCTATTTTGGGAGGCATGACCTCTGCAGTAACGCGCAGAAATTTCCATGAGGAAATAATTTTAATTACTTCACAAAACACGCATGTTTGAAACGAATGGCAGGCACTCGGAATGAAGGCACAACACCCCTTCCGATTTCAGCCCTGAATAGCATCGTAACAAACAAATGCGGGGGAAGACAGGCAATATAACCTGACACTTCAGCCAGAGGAGAACATTGTGAAAATTCACTCGCGCCACGAAGACAACCAGACCTTGCTAGAGTTAAGACTAAGATCAGCTTTCATTTATCAGACAGGACCTCGTTTGAGCATTCTCATGAATTAAACGCCCAGGAAAAACTACCATTTTAACACGGAAAACCGGAATCCGAGGGAACTGAAAACCAAGTCAAAGTGGGAACTTATTGTTAAAGTAACAACACCCCAGACCAAGTGTAAGAGGCCTCCACATGTGCCTTTATTTCTCTGAGTCAGCAGTCTATGAGCCTAAAGATTGGCGTAAGTTGTACATTTTGAATTCTATATTTTTTCATTATTAACATGTGAACTAAAACGTATATTCTGTCATGTGAATATTAATATGTGAAAGTTGCTAGTAGATGTCCAAGTCATTTGAGGCTGGCAACCTCAGCATATAGAATGATGATTTCATGAACCACCACTGCCAGGGCTGGTGACTGCTTTATTGCGAGTTTCTTATAAAGAACCAAAAGCAGAGGTAGTCCCAAGTTCCATATGGAGCAGGGAGGGAATGATGAAAGAAATGATGCACATACTTGTTATATTATTAACCTTTTCAACCAATGTAAATATAAAACATATTCACTCTAAATGTAATGAAAGTTTTAACCTTTTCAACCAGTGTAAATTTAAAACATATTCACTCTAAATGTAATGAAAGTTTCAACCTTTTCAACCAGTGTAAATGTAAAACATATTCACTCTAAATGTAATGAAAGTTTCAACTTATTCAACTAGTGTAAATGTAAAATATATTCACTCTAAACTGTAATGAAAGTTTACAACGTTTTCAATCAGTGTAAATGTAAAACATATTCACTCTCAATGTAATGAAAGTTTCAACGTTTTCAACCAGTGTAAGTGTAAAACATTTTCACTCTAAATGTAATGAATGTTTCAACTTATTCAACTAGTGTAAATGTAAAACATATTCACTCTAAACTGCAATGAAAGTTTACATCCTTTTCAACCGATGTAAATGTAAACATATTAAAACTATATTGCTAACATTTTCAACTAAAGTTAAATATAAAACTATCAGTTTAAATGTAAAGAAAGTTTTTCGCCCACCGGGATTAAGATTAATTCTCAGATAGGGTAAAAAATTCATTCTGAAGATAGATGGGTTGCTGGAATAGGAAGATGGGGACACATACGTATTGGTCGGGAAACCCAATACTCAGAGGGTATTTGTTTCTCTTTTGCCATACTAGTTGGTGGTACCAGTTGAAGGTACTATTTCTGGAACAAGTGAGGGTATAAGTGGCCTGGTCGACGCTAGACACCATCATCCGACTGGTCTTAGAGACGCGGGACCAGCTTTGCAGTTACTCCCTGATTCTACTTGGAACGTGTTGCAACTCTTAATCTTGACCAAGAACGTGAGCAATTCAGTCACCTATCTGCGAAGAACCAAAACATCAGCTGGAGCAGAAACTTCATTGGTAGCTAAGTAGTCAAATATAAGCTGCCAAGTGAAACTTCACCTTATATAATTCCCCATTAACATCATATGATGATGATCAATTTTTTGTTAAAGAATATTCAATGTTTAATAACTGTTAAAACCTAAGTGATTATTAAATTTGTTATTTATATCTATCCAAATTTAAAGTTGATTTAATCATTTTTAATGTGTTGTATCCGTATGTCTCAGACAATTTCTTAAATACACTCAGTCTGAGCTACTAAATAATAATAAGAGACAATTCGCTGAATTAACTCAGCTGGGGGCTTGTACGAGCTAAAATTATATTACATAAACCTTCACAAAAGTTGTCGGCAGATCCTAGTGTTAACGTGCTCAGCCAATGCAGCATTGTTCTCGCTTGTCTGAATATTTTGTGGATACTCCCTGGAGGTAGAATCATCATTATCCTTCTACCTACAACTCTGCCAAGAGTAATCTTGTGCAAAGGTAGACACCTTTGAAGACCCACATTAGTATTCTTGAGTTTTGGCCACTGTTGGACCACAACCGCAGAGCTAAGGGAAGGCAACCCGTGACAAACATAAATGAGATTACCCGACAAAAACAAGCTCACACCTCTCACTGAATT
Organism: Oreohelix idahoensis; assembly: GCA_024509875.1. Taxonomy (NCBI): domain Eukaryota; kingdom Metazoa; phylum Mollusca; class Gastropoda; order Stylommatophora; family Oreohelicidae; genus Oreohelix; species Oreohelix idahoensis. Next base: position 246,988 of record JAMPIV010013732.1, on the reverse strand, counting down.
TATATATTTTGTGAATGAATCATGGTTTTATGTAGCTGTATTGTTTTCTACTTTCTGGATGTCTCATGACCATTTTATAAAGTAGCTGTGTTCTATTTTATGAATAAAGCACCGCTGATCGTTGATTTTTTTTAGCTTCTGAAGGTATTTTTTATGAATGAAAAATTCGGTGTGATGCGATCAAATTTTCATTCTGAAAGTGTGGCCCAGAAAAAAGAAGTTTGGGAACCACTGTATTAGGATGTAAATACTGTATTTGGTTGTATGTCATGCGGACACGATGTGCTGCGAAGAAAGTTTATAACTTACGTGTTGTAGACTGCAGTTCCGATCACAAAATAAGTCGCTTCCGCCCCCGTTGGAGATTATCTGTTTAAGAAAAGAAAAATTAAATAGCAAATGCATTGACAAATTAATGGAGATATAATGAGGTCATTCAACTAACACCACGCATATCTATCTATCTATCTATCTATCTATCTATCTATCTATCTATCTATCTATCTATCTATCTATCTATCTATCTATCTATCTATCTGTCTATCTGTCTATCTGTCTGTCTGTCTGTCTGTCTGTCTATCTATCTAACTATCCATCCATCCCTCCCTCTATCTATCTATCTATCTATCTATCTATCTATCTATCTATCTATCTATCTATCTATCTATCTATCTATCTATCTATCTATCTATCTATCTATCTATCTATCTATCTATCTATCTATCTATCTATCTATCTATCTATCTATCTATCTATCTATCTATCTATCCATCTATCTAATGATAGACTGCATTCGTTATTCCGAAGTGGTTAATACATGTCATGACAGCATACACTCTCGCAGTAATGGTTCCTGAAAAAATTTATTTGATATGATGAGGTTGCAAGGCCCATACACAACCTCATATTGGTGGTCGTTTAAAAGACATGCCTGAGGGATCAACGTCGTCCTATTCTTTCGTTGTCTCCCCTGAGACCCCCCGGAACTGCACGGGGCAACAGATGAAATGACAAGTCGAAAATCATAACAAGATGTGATTTAAGCGAAAACAATGAAATGGTATAATGGACAGGTAGCAGATAATGAATTGATAGAATGAATATATCAGGGAACATCACGAACGGGGGGAAACAAAAGAAATACACATCTAGATCACGAGATGAGCCATCAATATACATTACTGTTGTAGAATGCGCTATAAAACACTCGAAAAAAGATGAAGCACCGGTCCAGATTATATTTTTTTACAAGAACTGGTAGCATTAGAAGAGTTCGGGATAAAACGAATCACTGAAATATGACAAGATATTTTATAATATGACATGACAGTTAGTATAAACGTAACTCGATTTTTAGGTTTTATTCAGGCACCAAAATTGCTGATAATTTCTTTTTTCTGCTAATGATATTTTAAAATTAGCAGTAAACGCATATATTCATTTAAAGATTGTTTTCCCATATTTCAGGGAAAAAATGTTGTAAATTTGAAGTGTAAATATTATTTTATATTTTTAAGTGATTGGTGGAGAGAGGGCTCGTAACAGCAAAACGTCATTGCCCCCGCTCGTCCACCATCTTGGTCTACCCTGTTCAACGTAATTGTCGGTTATAATTAGGGTATTTAATGTCAAATTCTTATACGCAACAAATAAATTTGTTTTATATCAAAAGGAAATTTGACTACAAAAAAAATGGCATACAAAAGCGGTTGTTGGGAGAATTATGTAGCATATCATGGCGCATCATGCGGTTTGTGGGGTAGAAAGAGTTGACGAACTTCTGAAATCTACTTTCGTATTTCAATAAAAACTCGAGACCACTGAATGTGAAGACAACCGGTCTGCAAACCTAAAGACCTTCATTTCCCCTTTGGTTCCTTATGGAGCACGGAGTCACCACTGCAGTAGGTAACCTACACTTAAGCATTCATGTTCTCTTTACAGCAATGGTTTCTGTAGCAATGATTTACATGATGAGGTTGCCAGCCAACAGTATATCAGTCGCCTCTTACGACATGCCTGATGCAGCAGTAGTCCTATTCATTCTTGTGTGTCCTCAGTGACACCTAGTAGCTATACGGGGCAAGCGGTAAGACCTGCCTGGCCACAGACTTACTGAGGATGGTTATTAAACGACTTAGAAGCAATGTTAAGTCAGACACTGCTGACAAGCAGTTCGAATCTATAGGAGAAAACAAGCAAGTAATGGCATATTTATCATGAACACATTGACGAAAATAGCTGAATAAGTTCAAAATAATCTGTACATGTTTTGTGGATAACTTTAAAGTTATGTACAACGTGAAACTTCGATCCCCAGTTGAGGTGGGATTTTTCAGACCGCAAACGGCTCCGAGGTCGAGCCAGCCTCATGAATTGGGTACCAGAACAACTCTGGGAAGGTTAAGGCAGCCAGCGTGATGCTGACCACATCACCCCTAGTGTGCCGATGGTCAAGAAAATACGGGCCAAAAACCGTATTCCCAAATGCCTCATTGAACGTGTAACGGGATCCTCTACCTTTTTTTTTTAAACGATGATATCTTAAGAAATTACAAAGTATAAATGTTGATGGAAAGGACCCAAACATTTTTTAAGAACGGATACTGGTAACAATCCAGGTCGGCAAACAATAGGAGAATGTCAAGAAATAAATATGCTCATAAGACCTGACATCTTCTCACTCTCCAGCGAAAACATAATAATAATTTAGAATAGATGCCAGTAGTATCAGCTGGAAGAAACCGCTTAATTAATCTTGTGTGTGTGCTATTGGCAACGTTTTTTAGCTAAGGATGAACATCTGCAGATAATTCTAGATATAGGAGAATAGGACATGGCCTAAATAATAAGACAACGGAAATAAAGCATATTTCAAAGAAAAACAGATCGCCAGAATGCAATATAAAAATAAATGGTACACTTGAGCAAATAAAGAAATTTAAATACTTGGCACAATACTCACAACAGATGGAAGATATGTTACGATGCAACGAGTAAAAAAGCACAAGCAAAAGCAACATAGCAGATGTAGCGAAATCTGTGAGATAATCGCTAAATTCAGTAAGATTTTAATCCTATGATAATAAATAAACCCGCCCGTATGTGTTCGCCGAACGTCGTCTCTACGCCAGTAGAGCGCTGCCTTTGGTGCAGTGGAAATGCTTATAAAATGATCCCGCCGTAAAATCTAACACGCTTTCCTAGTTTAGTCCTTGAGACTAACATTTTAACATTTTGCCCGATCTGCTGCACGAAACTGCGGCAAGGCTTATAATTAACCTTGTAACATTTTTGCCCGATCTGCTGCACGAAACTGCGGCAAGACTTATAATTAACATTTTAACATTTTTTCTGATCTGCGGCACGAAACTGCGGCAATAATTAACGCAAGATTAACGCCGCTTGCAAACACGCCTCTTCGCTCAACACGCCGTTCCATGCATATAGACACGCTGTGGGACAAGCCAGATTATATAAACACTCAGACAGTTTTCAATTCTCGCCGCGTAGTGTATTTCTGACGTAACCCAAACAAGTTAGTTTATTTGAATGGAAAAATGATAGAAAAGGAGGAGAAAAGATGGCCGACTTATGGAAAAGTTGAAATTGACGATTTACAGTGACAAAACTGAAAATCTAAACGACAAATAATATAGCCATAAAAATCATATATAAAGATAGCTTAGTGTCTCCTGAGCAATAATATGTTTTAATACACATGGTAGTCTAATTATTAGCCAAGATATTGAAATAATACTATATGTCTACGAACGCTAGGGCGGACAGACTGTTGTTTTTGCTCATTTATCCATAACGTTAGTTGGGGACGCAAGTTTAAAAAAAGAGGCATTGGATTGATTCAAATCCGATTGGCTGGTAGAAGAGTATAGGAAGGAGGGTATTGGTTAGGCAAAAAAAAAGCTAAATATATTTTGAAGACTCCTAGAAGTTTGGAGTTTTTTTTTTTTTAATTTGAATTGAAAAGCTAGACCCTCGCTGATTAGGCCAGTCTAGTAATATTGGCAAAAGCTTTCAAAGGCTTGTCGCCAGTTGATACAGAAGAGTTTGGAAGCAAGCTGCGTTAAGAACAGCAGTGCTAAGAGTGAAATAATAAACCTTGGCAGTCTGGACCGGGGCACAGCTAAACTTACATATTAATGCTAATGCCAGTCAACGTATGTTTGTGATAATTCTTTGAATTGTGGTAAGAACGAATTTATTAATCTCGTTATTACAACAAAATTTGGTGTATGTGATACTGCTTGATTGGAAAGGCTTTACGACTAAGTACAGAGGTCCCCAGCAGACTTATGCAGGGCCTGTGGTGTTGCACACAAGCAGTAAAAATTGACATGAGTTGTATCACTTAAAATGATTTCCACAGTTACCAGTTGGAAGGCTAACCCACATTATTCTATGGGAGAGAATCATTGTTGCAGTGTCAGAGGCGTTGTAGCCATTAGGAAAAAGAATAGGAGCACTGGTATGAGTTGTTATCTCAGATGAAAATGGCTGAAATGGGGTGGTCAGAGAGATCTGACCCTTTTCTTTTATTGAATTATGCCATGTATTGCTTGTGGAATAATATTGTAGATATGTTATAAAGAATCATAACCTTGTTTCAGGGTTTTTTGTTCTGGTGCTACGTTGGTACCAGAACCCTGGTGAATTTACTGGAGAGAGAGAAAGAAAGTGAAATTTTGCTGGACCAAGCGGTCTACTATACTATACTACACCAGGGACTGTATCAGTCTGGTCATTCGAGTGAACGAAAGGAGATTGTCAGCATCATAACTTCTATCTACATCAAGATAAGTGCCTTGTGTCGGCACTAAAGAGTTCATCCACTGACTTTATTAAAAAGAACATAAAATATTTGATTATCCAATAAATATTCCACAAGAGACTAATATAAAGAGAGGGGATGATGACAACACTTCACCCCCACCATTAGTTACCAGTGTTACTTAGTTTAGAAAATTACCCAAATATAATTAGATTATAATAGTTCTTTGTATGGACAGAAGATCCATTGTGTTATTAATCTTTATGTAAATAAAACCATAAAATTCAGTTTGTTGTTGGTCCTGACTCAGAAAATTCTGAATCAGGGCAAAATAAATTGTAATATAGCCAATTACATAATATTCAGCCACAGACTTCTATAAGATATATAATAGAGTGTTAGTCTGTTTGTGGTTGTAGTATTGACTCAGTCCTATATATATATATATATATATATATATATATATATATATATATATATATATATATATATATATATATATATATATATATATATATATATATATATATAATATGTGTGTGTGTGTGTGTGTGTTAGAATTTAAATGTGTTTGTACTAATTTTACTTATACTACATTACACACTGACATAACCCTAGATATTATACGTAGCTATCATACATACTAGTCAAGAATAGGTCTGATTGAGGTCATAAGGTGGTAGCAGCAAGGTACTCTGATAACTCAACCCAAAACTTGTTATAATCAGGGACCTTCGCAGCTGACCTCATTCAGTACACTAGAAATACAGAATAATAACATCTATAACACCAAATCCACCACAGCAGAAAGTAAAATACAAGTTTTACAAAAAATCATTATTATTGAAAGCAAAAAAACGGGCTCTCCAGTGTTACACTGAACCAGTACTATGTTATGGAAGTGAAGCAAGGATGAGTAATAAAATAATGCAGAACTTACTAGAGGTCACTGAAATGTAGTTTCTTAGACAGATGGTGATGATAATATAACGGACAGCCAAGAAATAAATCTAATAAGGAGTCCCAAGAGACGCTAGAAAAAGTGACAAATCATGCATAGACCGTAGTAGTAGCCCCTTGTCATGACTGACTATGGGAATATGCCCCTGAGGTGTCCGCCCTCAGCTGGTTTTTTTTTCCCCTGGTGGTCCTTTTGGCGTGTTCTTTTCTCTTCTGCATGTTGTGAGAGTTTCTTGTCGACCAATCTGAGGTGGCGCCGTAGGGAGCATCGCCACTTGGTGCGATAGGCAGCTTCATCTCCTCAGGTTGCTGGATTTATCTGCAGTGCATTTATGTCTCTCTTGTACAGATCTTTTAACCTCAGCTGCGGTCGCCCAGTTGTTCTTTTGCCTTCTGCCAGTTATCAGTAGAAGATATCTTTCGGGATGCTACCATCTTTACTGCGCGGACATAGTCAAACTAGCGTACTCCAAGGCGCGAGCTAGGGCGTAGGAAAAGATAAGGAAAGGCAATAAACTTCTATATGGCATGTTCTGGGAGGAAATATGGCAGGACAGAAATAAAATGATACATAGTCTGAGAGGAAATATGGCTGGACAAGGGGACAAAAGAAGACATAAATAAAATATTACTTGGTCTGAAAGGAAATATGGCAGGACAGAAATAAAATGTTACATGGTCTAGCAACAAGGCTCTGAAGTCAGCAGCAGATTTCATAAGCAACCACAGCGACACGGAGTTGTGGTGAGAAGCTATAGCATGTATTTTGATACGATATCATTATATGGATCACAGAAGACACGAAGGGATTAGTATCATAAGGAAGTACACATAAATCACAGAGCATTATGTCCAACCAACAAAAAAAAATCATTTGAAATGTCAAGATTGTCGTTCTATTCAGCCCTCAAACACTGGGAATAACAAAAATGACGACCCAAAAGTGACGTACTTTTATACATAAATAACTGCCTACGTAGAACAGGAAGATTAAAATGTCACGACATGATAACAAATGTGAACTAACGGAAAGAAGTAAATATATACCCGTAGCGCAAAAACACGGAAGTTTTTTTTCTAGAATCTCCAGAATAAAATAAAACTCATTGAAGGAGATCCAAAAATACACGAAGAAGCTTGCCGGTGACAGATATAATAACGAGAACTTCATTAAATGATGCAGGACAAGAATTTCTAGCATGAACAAAATTGAAGACCTACGGTTTACAAATAGCTGAAAGGCAAAAAAAAAAAAAAAAGGACAAAAGCACATTCTAAAAATAATACTTGTTACTTTACAGCACTGTGAACGTCAACGTTCTAAATTACAGCCCTTAATATGAATGAAACTATCCGTTTCTCTGAAGGCAATGAATCGTCGCAAATACGTGCCGAAGCGTAGCAGATACGTCTGGGAATCCAGTCTGATCTCAATCAGCCAGGGGCGCTAGCATAATAATCTTCTCTGATTGGGTATGGACTGATGTCTGGACTTTTTGAAGAAAGAGAAAAGGCTAAAGGGGGAAATAACAGACAACTTTTTACCCCCGGGGTGATTTCTCATGCAATGGTGGAGCGACAGGTACTAACTAGGGACACTTATGCTGTATCATATTCAATCTCAACCCTACCCCTAAAGTTAATTATTGACCATTTGAAACATGGACACAATAATAATAATATTAATAATAATACTAAATTAAGAAAGAAATGTTATATATATATATATACTTATTTTTCCTGCCTGTCTGGCTTTATACAAGGTGTCCATAAAAGATTGTACCCTTTTCAACAAATTTCTTCTCGGCCCCATGATGTGGTACAAGGATGCTTTCTATCACAAAGGTAAGATAATCTCTGCAAGTTTTTAAGCATACCTTACAAAGACTCAAAAAGAATGTACCTATTTCTTTTTTTTTTCACCTACTTGACCAGTGTGTTGAGAGACATGTAACAATTACCGGTTGCAACTCAACTGCGAAAGTTTCACTTGAAATGCCCGCTGCGCGCATGCGCACTTTTTTGAGTCTTTGTAAAGTATGCTTAAAAACTTGCAGAGATTATCTTACTTTTGTGATAGAAAGCATCCTCGTACCACGTCATGGGGCCGAGAATAAATTTTTTGAAAAGGGTACAATCTTTTATGGACACCCTGTATACTAAACATACAAAAATTTTTAAGTTACAATTCTAGTTAACTACACTTACTATTACGTTTTTTTTTTTTCAAATACAATTTCTTCAAAACTAATTGAAGGTAAAATGAGAACAAACGACGTCTGGGTATCCATAGTTAACTGTAATGAATATCCATTTTTTAACATGTCTCTTCCTTTGATTTCAAGATTAATCCCGATCCACTTCTTGATTAATCCTTTTGTACGTTGTGTATTACAATCAAAGGATATTTTAATGTTATCATATTCACACCAAATATGATTAAAATAAACGGTTATTAAAATCAGACAAGTACCAGTGGAATAAGAAACGAGAAGACACTAGCGATGGATTGAGTGGAATAAGAAACGAGAAGACACTAGCGATGGATTGAGTGGAATAAGAAACGAGAAGACAATAGCGATGGACTGAGTGGAATAAGAAACGAGAAGACACTAGCGATGGATTGAGTGGAATAAGAAACGAGAAGACACTAGCGATGGATTGAGTGGAATAAGAAACGAGAAGACGCTAGCGATGGATTGAGTGGAATAAGAAACGAGAAGACGCTAGCGATGGATTGAGTGGAATAAGAAACGAGAAGACGCTAGCGATGGATTGAGTGGAATAAGAAACGAGAAGACACTAGCGATGGATTGAGTGGAATAAGAAACGAGAAGACACTAGCGATGGATTGAGTGGAATAAGGAACGAGAAGACACTAGCGATGGATTGAGTGGAATAAGAAACGAGAAGACACTAGCGATGGATTGAGTGGAATAAGAAACGAGAAGACGCTAGCAATGGATTGAGTGGAATAAGAAACGAGAAAACGCTAGCGATGGATTGAGTGGAATAAGAAACGAGAAGACACTAGCGATGGATTGAGTGGAATAAGAAACGAGAAGACACTAGCGATGGATTGAGTGGAATAAGAAACGAGAAGATACTAGCGATGGATTGAGTGGAATAAGAGAGTGGAATAAGAAACGAAAAGACACTAGCGATGGATTGAGCACACAATGAAGAAATCTGGTGATAGCATTACATGGATGTCCTTGTTCTGGAACACCTAGTGCAAGAGAAGTATAAGCTGACCGAAGAAAACATGGAGAAGAGAACTGGAGACATAAATGAAAGAAGACACGGAAAGACCTTGAGCTGATGGCACGTGACAAGACATAGCATGTGTTTGTTGAAGGTCTCAGCTCTTTGGGTGCTCAAAGGTATTGACTGACTGATTGAAACTGTTGTTACTTTTGCTATTACAAAACGCTTCTAAACTGCATCGTTTTGATCACATTCATTTGGCTTATTTCATTTTTAAGGACTATTTTAATTTTAGAGTTTAGTAGGTCTTTTCATGACATACTCTCAATTCTTAAGTTGCTTTTTTTAAAAATCTCAAATCCCTCTGTGTATTTGTGTAAAGGTTGTCCATAACAGCTAATGCTGTGAGGAAGTATCCCCAGACCTAAGGGTATTTTATGTTTGGACATGCGCCCTAATATAACCGACTTGGTTGAATGGGACGCGCCTCGCCAAACGAGGCAAAACTTTATTTTTAAAAAAAAAAGGCTAATGCTGTGAGGAAGTGAAGTGTTTATGAAGTAAAGTGATTGGTTCCCTTCCTCACAATCTTGGAATTTCCGTAGTCAGGGGCAGCGTCACATACCCATTTTAGAGCTGAACTGACAGGAACGTGACGTCACTTTGCCTTGGGAAGCAAACGTTCCACTTTGCCACTCAGACATACATTCATCCATATATATATGTGTGTGGGTGTGTGTGTGTGTGTGGTGTGCGTGCGTGCGTGTTTGACAGAGAGTGTATGTAATGGAGTGCTGTCTCTGCATTTCCTTAAGTCCCTACTGGCTTCCTAGCTCGGTGGTCCATAGTTCGATCCCCAGTTGAGGTGAGATTGTTTAAACCGCAGACGGTTCCGTGGTCGACCCAGCCTCATTAATTAGGTACCAGAGCAACTCTGGGAAGGTTAAGACGGCCGGCGTGATGCTGACCACATCATCCATCCCTAGTGTGCCGATGGTCAAGAAAATATGGGCCAAACACCGTATTCCCAATATATCTCAATGGGCGTGTAAACGGGATCTTTTACCTTTTTCACCTGCTGTCGTGAGTACGGCGTGCAGTTAATTTTCTTAAAAAAACCCATGTGGTCAGTTTATGTTAATATTTCTCCCCGTTTTTTAATTTTGTTTTCATTTTACGAAAAATCAAACCTGTTCAACATCTAATGGCTGTTCAACATCTAATGGCTGTTCAACATCTAATGGCTGTTCAACATCTAATGGCTGTTCAACATCTAATGGCTGTTCAACATCTAATGGCTGTTCAACATCTAATGGCTGTTCAACATCTAATGGCTGTTCAACATCTAATGGCTGTTCAACATCTAATGGCTGTTCAACATCTAATGGCTTGTAATTAGAATATGATGGTAACTTCTCTTTTCGTTCGTTATGGAGCAAAAAGCTACCACTACTGCCCAGGAAGCCTGTGCCAAGCATTCATGCGCTTTTGCAGCCGTAGTTCATGTAGCGATTTGTTTCACACGAGTAGGTTGCTAGTCCCCATGCACAATATCATATTAGTCTCGTCTTACGATATGTCTTAGAGAGAGGTAGTCTATTCAGTGTCTCCTCAAAGACCCTCGGGAACTACTACATATAACCTCTAATAATAAACATAACAACAACAGCTCAGACATGATTTATGTGAACACTGAAAAGACAAATGACACAACTGTCGCGGGATTATAAGTGAGTAAGTGAGTGAACAAGAAAGGAAGAAAGAATAAGAACAGACAGATAAACATACGGGAAGATATGAATGATGAAAGAAAGAAAAACAGAAAGAAACACGAACAAGCAGATTGACCATCGTAACTAGCATTAAACTATTTCTCCGGCTCCATACGGGGGCCACCAACAACACACGTACATAATCTTACTTGTTAGTTAACGTTATACCACACTTTCTCACAAAGTTATATCACACTTTCTGATAACATTATACCACACTTTCTCATAACGTTATACCACACTTTCTCATAACATTATACAACACTTTCTCACAACGTTATATCGCACTTTTTCATAACCTTATACCACACTTTCTCATAACGTTTAATCACACTTTCTCATAACATTATACCACACTTTCCCATAACGTTATACCACACTTTCTCATAACATTATACCACACTTTCTCACAATGTTTTATCACACTTTCTCATAACCTTATACCACACTTTCTCATAACTTTATATTACACTTTCTCATAACTTTATATCACACTTTCTCATAACTTTAAGGCACACTTTCTCCTAACGTTATACCACACTTTCTCATAACGTTATACCATATTTTCTCATAACGTTATACCAAACTTGCTCATAACGTTATACCACACTTTCTCATAACGTTATAACCACACTTTCTCATAACGGTATACCACACTTTCTCATAACGTCATACCACACCTTCCCATAACGTTATACTATACTTTCTAATAACGTTAGACCATACTTTCTCATAACATTATACCACACTTTCTCATAACGTTATATCACACCTTCTCATAACGCTGTACTACACTTTCTCATAACGTTATACCACACTTTCTCATAACGTTATACCACACTTTCTCATAACGTTATATCACACTTTCCCATAACGATATACCACACTGTCTCATAACATTATATTACGCGTTCTCATAACGTTATACCACACTTTCTCATAGCGTTATACCACACTTTCTCATAACGGTATACCACACTTTCTCATAACGTCATACCACACCTTCCCATAACGTTATACTACACTTTCTAATAACGTTAGACCATACTTTCTCATAACGTTATACCACACTTTCTCACAACGTTATGTCACACCTTCTCATAACGCTATACTACACTTTCTCATAACGTTATTTCACACTTTCTCATAACGTTATACCACACTTTCTCATAACGTTATATCACCCTTTCCCATAACGATATACCACACTGTCTCATAACATTATATTAAGCGTTCTCATAATTTTCTACCACACGTTCTCATAACGTTATACCACACTTTCAAATAACGTTATATCACACTTTCCCATAACGATATACCACAGTCTCATAACATTATACCACACTTTCTTATAACGTTATACCACACTGTCTGATAACGTATAACGTTATATCACACTTTCCCATAACGATATACCACACTGTCTCATAACGTTATATCACACTTTCTCATAACGTTATACCACACTTTCTCATAACGTTACATCACACTTTCTCACAACTTATATCACACGTTCTCATAACGTTTTCTTACATTTTCTCATGATGTTATACTGTACCTTCTCGTAACGTTGTACCACACTTTCTCATAACGTTAATGTTATGAGAAAGTGTGATATAACGTTATACCACACTTTCTCAGACCGTTATACCACACTTTGTCACAACTTATATCACACGTTCTCTAAACGTTATGTCACATTTTCTCAAAATGTTATATCACAGTTTTTGTCGAAAAGGATGATACAAAGAAAAACAGTTAGACAAACATACAAATGAATAGTCGGAGTGGCTAAGAGGTATGGCGTCTGCCTCGAATTCTAGAGGTACCGGGTTCGATTCCCAGTATAGGGAATATAATTTATGGAAATTTTTTTTCAGAACCAGTGGTCCTAAATGTCATACTCCTCCTGGTCTCCTGGGTAGTGAAATCGAATGCCTAGCCTTTTCGGATAAGGGCGAAAAAAGGAGGTCTCGTGTGCACCTTGCGCATGTTAAAAATCCCACGGCAGTTGGAAATCGTAAAGAGTAGGCCTATCAGGTCGCCGCTCTGGCAAAATTTAAAAATTAGATACCTACCCACCACAAAAATATTTATAGAAAGTGTGATTCCTATATACACACATTGGGATTCTCGCCGGTGCTACGGAGTTCGTGCACTTTGCTGAGATCTTCCTTGTGTGATCCAAGGGAGGAGATCGGAGCACTGATGGAGTTGTCCGTGTGCAATGAAGATAGTCCTTAAAACCAAAAACCAAACAAATGGACAGAAAAGATGAAAGAAAGACAAACAGGTAGACAGACAAACATACGGATGGACAGAAAAGATAAAAGAAAGAAAAATAGATAGACAAACATACAGAAAGGATGAAAAAAACAAAAACAGTTTGACAGACAAACGTTCAGATGGACGAAAGGATGAAAGAATGAAAAACAGACAAACAGAATACAGAAATGTACTCTCATGTAATTCCTACGGTTCCAAATTAGCAGTAAAGACGAACATAAACTTGCCACGAGCAACAGGAAAGATAATACCCTAGCAGTCCTCGGAAAGGAAGCGCTACTGAAAGTGAATATGAATTTTCCGGGTCATGTCAGAGACAGACGACCATCTTCTGGAAGATTCCTTGGAAGTGGAAACAAGTATAAAATGTGGTTTTCAAGTCAGAAGCGATCGGGCGAAAGAGTCAGAGAGAAAATGAGAAAGAGAAAGGAAGTGTGGGCGTAAAGATGAGATTGTGAAAGACGAGTGAATGATTTAGTGTAGTTCCAACATCTTATGGCTTGTGTATACTGATTGAAGACTTTGACAACGACTGCGCTGTCATTAATTACACAATGTGGCGCATTATCTAAGATGTCTAGCACACCTAAGCTGCATTTCACTATCCGCAAGCTGCTCTTCTACATCGTTTAGCTCCGTATGAAGCATAAGCCTCCAACAAAATCTCACCAAGCAGACATGCCTTGCGCAAAATGATCCATTTCTTTCCATGGCTTCAAAATTTTGCTTGTTTTCATTTTTGCCAGCATCAACGCTGTTCTAACTTTTTCATTTTATGTCCTAGTATTCCATAATGGTAATTATGTTTCCTCTAAAGCGGGATTTCTTAACTTTTTTGTGCCACTGATCCCTTTGATTGTCCAATGAAGGCTATGGACATCTTTGATTGTCCAATGAAGGCTATGGATGCTCTTGATTGTCCAATGAAGGCTATGGACATCTTTGATTGTCCAGCCTAGGCTATGGGCACCTTTGATTGTCCGATCAAGGTTGTGGACACCTTTGATTGTCCGGCTTAGGCTATGGATAACTTTGATTGTCTGACCTAGGCGGTGGATGCCTTTGATTGTCCGATTAAGGCTATGGACATCTTTGAATGTCTGACCCGGGCTATGGACCCGTTTGATTGTCCTACCTAGGCTATGGGCACCTTCTTGGAAAATAATGTACATAAAAGCATAAGAAAAAAACGTTACATTTTAAATTTAGGTTACGTACACTGACCCCCAAAGAATACATTCATGGACCCCCAGGTATCCGTGGTCTACAGGTTAAGAAACCCCGCTATAAATTGATGGACCTGAGCTGAGTAGTTTCCTGAGGTCTGTGAGGTGAACAGGACTACTGCCCTCTCGGGCATGTTGTAGAAGGAGGACTAATACGAGGTTGAGCGTGTACCTGGCAACCTCATGAAATAAACAAAATGGCTACAGAAACACCAGTGTAAGAGCTCATGAATGTTTTGTTGCAAGCTTCCTATAAGGGGAAGAAAAGCTGCAGTAGTAGTGGTATGCTACATAGGGAGCTAAAAGGGAAAGGAAATTGATGATTCAATAATGATGATCAGCGTGGCTCGTGAGATCATACTTATTTACGTCTGGCGACAACAACAAAGTAGAACAGTTCCAACTACGTTGTTTTGGCCATGTCTGCACAATGGTAGAAGATCGGCTATCACGACAAGTATGAGAAACTAAGAGCCGGGGATCCAGACCTCCTGGACGACCCAGAGTTCGCTCGGAAGACAACATTAGACAATCTCTGAAGGACCAAGGACTAGATTGGAACCAGGCCAGGAGGACGACCGCCGATAGGATAGTATGGCGCTTTCTCTGGCAAACCTCTACATCCCAGGGTAGAAGAGGAACGACTAAGTAAGAAAGTAAGACAACAACAAACAAGTCATTCAACACTTGAATGTGAGGCAAAGACATCATCAACTCTTCATCACAACTAGTCAAAGAGTATAATATCATTATCACAGTCAGCTCCCAAAACAAACTTATGCCAAGTCTTCCTGTCACGTGCCATCAGCTCAATGTCTTACCATATCTTCTTCATCCCTTTCCTGTCTGTCTCCAGTTCTCTTCTCCGTGTGTTTTCTTGTCTCTCTCTCTCTCTCTACCTCTCTTACTCTGGAGGTTGCACAACCAGAACTGCCTGATTATGCTATCGACAGGTTTCCTCAATGCGTGCTCTATCTCCTGCGTCAATCTTCGCATCTCGTGTTCCACTGGTGCGTGTTTGGTTATTGTCTTCAGTTCCACATTAATAATCTTGTCATACCACTTCAATTATTCTTTTCAACGCAAGCATCCATTTAAAAGTAGATTATAGTAAACTACATCCAATGTTCCTACTAGGGTTATCGGCTGTCGTGAAGTGGTCTGTTTCACAACACGTCATTCTGAGTAACTCTGACCCAAACCGCGCGCCATACTTTGTGAGAACTGCATGATACACGGACCAATCAGAAGGTACCTTTATGCAGTGATTACTAAAGCATTAGGCCGTCAAAATGGCCAGTCCAAATCTGTGCAACCAAGTGGAAGAGGACATTTAATTACATCATTATGAAAGAAGTACCACCTGGAAGAGGTCACTAATGCAATACTCGGAATGTTGCTCTACACGTCTGTGCAGAGATTTCCACGGATAGTACTATAGGAAGGGATAAATCTCTGGTTGAATGCATCGAGACCTCAGGTTAGTCCATAATTTTGCTGTTTAGAGTTCGCATAGAATAAAATGCACTTAGGAAAGTAAAAGACAATTAGATAGGAAGTTAAAGGATAATTCAGAGCGTGTTTTAAGCCTTAGATGAATAAAATCGCTCCAGGAATAACGTAGATAAATGAAATCTTAGGTTTCCTGATTTGTACACATAGGCAGATTTTACATACATTTTCGGAACGCAAAAGACACGGTGGGTATTAAACTCCCTTTGGCGTCCGCCTTTGGGATATATATAGAACGTGCCTTAAATAGAAAAGCAGGCTATAAGAATTCAAAAATACAGTGAGCATCAGCGTGTTAATGCAGATTGCCTTTGCCGTTTGTATCTGAAGAGCAGACTAATAGATATCCATTAACAGCTCGAACTGTATGTGCCTGAGGGTAAGAAAGAATATATATATGTATATAAATATATGTAGTTCTATTGATTATTTACAGTGTGCGTTGGGAAATGTGCAGATGTGTTTTGAACCATTGTGTAATTTCTGGAGGCAAAACGATGCCAAGATATACTTGTATATTCAAATAATTGAGAATGGTGGCAAAAGTATGTCTGTAGGTTTAGAAAAGCATTTAAAGAATTATTTCTTGATGGAATGGCACACACACCAGGAACGTAAGGAAGGATGAAAGCGAGTGTTTTACTGGATTGTTTAAGCTATTACTTAGCATTTTATACAAGACCAAATCATTGTATGGAGGCGGATCATGGACAAATGGCTCTAACTAAGGATTTAGAAGAACATTGTAGTCACAGTGAACTGGATTTGGTTGTTACTGTTATAATATTTCCTGTGCATCTGCTAGCACACTGTCTGAAACTGTCTATCATCCCCAACCTTTGTGATAGTGGGATAGTGATGGACAATATAGGTGTTACATCTAATATGTTTCAGGTTATATCCTGTCAACCCAACTACTCATAAAAGAGTCAGCCACTACTGAAGTTACTGCTGGTGCAAGTGCCTTTTGAGTTCAGAGGGCCAGTCATCAAGTACCTACTGCCTGGAGGAAGTTTAACTAATTTTCATTCCAGGACAATAGTGGAACCAGCTTCATTCTAACAGATGAGTTGCAAAACAAGGCAACTGTAGAGTATCCGAGTCACACCACAATAATAGACAATACTAGTTCATGATGAACAGTGTTTGGGCATAGATATAGCCAGTGATATCCTAACATTCAATGACAGTGAAATAAAAGTGTTATTAAGATATAGATATTCGTCAAGCAGAGATTGTTAACCAAAGAGAGAACTTTTAACAACTTTAATGACTTTTGATACATTTGAACTATTTTCTGATATTTTATTTATGTACTGTTGTACAGTTGGCATTCAAAAATCCGGCCATCGATAATCCGGTTCCTTCAGATTTCCGGCATGGATTTTGGAGCGCTTTTTTTAATTTACCGCGTTGGCGCGCCACTGTTTGACTTTAGTTGAATTAAAACTCTGTAGAACTATTTTTAAAGTAGACAGCGAAATCCAGGAAGAACAGTTTGGTTTTAGACGGAACAGTGGAACAAGAGATGCAATATTTTGCCTAAGAATATTAGCAGAAAAATATACAGAGGTCCAAAAAAGTATGTATATGTGCTTCATTGACTATAAGAAGGCTTTTGACAGAGTCCATCATGAGAAAATAATTGAATGCCTCGAAGACATAGGTATTGATGGAAAAGATATAAGAATACTCAGTAACCTTTATTGGGAGCAAACTGCCACAGTAAGATCTGGAAGGAATTATTCACCATACATAGACATAAAAAGAGGTGTCAGACAAGGTTGTGTGCTGTCCCCCTGCCTATTTAATTTATACACCGAAAAAATTTTCAAACAAATACAGGAAATACCAGGACTGAACATCAGTGGAAGGTCAATAAACAACCTTAGATATGCAGATGATACCGTGTTGTTAGCTGAAAGCGAACAGGAGTTACAAGAACTAGTGAAGCAAGTGAACAGTATAAGTCATGAATATGGACTCGACATTAATATTGAGAAAACAAAAACTATGATAATTAGCAAAACAGACGATAAACCCACATTAAAGATAAGCGTAAAATGGGGAAATCCTGGAACAAGTCAAGAGCTACGTATATCTCGGTCATATAATAACAGAAGATGGCAGATGTGAAACAGAAATCAAGAAGAGAATAGGAATGGCCAAAGCTACATTCAACAACATGAAACATATACTGACATCCAAACAGTTATCTCACAAATTAAAACTGAGAATCATAAAGTGTTATATATATTCTGCATTTCTGTATGGTGCAGAAACATGGACGATGAATAAGCAGTTGGAAGAAAGAATTGAGGCTCTTGAAATGTGGATATATAGAAGAATGGGGCGTATCTCATGGAAAGAGATGAAAACAAATAAGGAGGTCCTAGAAAATCTAGGTATGAAAAGAGAACTAATGAGGGAGGTCAAAGTTCGACAGCTAAAATACTTTGGCCACATAAAAAGGCATAACACCTTGCAGAAGACCATAACAGAAGGGAGAGTTGAAGGCAAACGTGCAAGGGGAAGACAGCGCTATAAGTGGGAAGACAACATCAAGAGATGGACAGGAAAGAGTCTATCAGAGTGCACCATCAAGACAAGAGACAGAAGACGTTGGAGATCCATTACAGCCAACCTTCGTTGTGGAGATGGCAACTGATGATGATGATGAGAACTATTTTATTCAGTTGAACTAAAATTCTGTAGAACTGTTTTATTTAGTTGATGAACATTAAAATTTCATTTGCTTTTCATTTAGTTTTTAATTTTCTTTCTTTAAAGGACTGTACAGGTAGTCATTTTCTGTTAAATATATACAGCATATATAACCATAAAAAATCCGGCATTTTCAACAATCCGGCACTCCTCAGGTCCGGAGGTTGCCGGATTTTTGAATGTCAACTGTAATTGAATTTGATTTTCTTGAAAGCTTTTCAAACAGAAAAGAAAAACTGTAAAAATAATAATAATAATAGCCCCTTCAGTCATAACTGACTATGGGAATGCGCCCCTGAGGTGACAGCCCTCAGCTGCTTATTTTCCTGGTGCTCCTTTCGACGTTTTCTCTTCACCTCTGCTTCCTGTGTGAGCCTCTCTTCGCCCAATCTGAGTGTCGTGAGAAATTCTAATCCACATATATAAATTAAAACGTAAATGTAAAGCCTAACGAATTACTTCAATAACAGGAAAGAGAAAAGGTAAAAAAGAACAGTGCTGTCACAATGACTGTACTCGAAATCCCCCTTGTTTTCTACTTCGTCTGCAAATTGTAACGTTTCACGTTGATAGTAAAGGCCTTCTGCAGCATACACGCGTTTCCCCAACACAATAAAATGTGTACTCCAATTCTAAGAAAAACCTTGAGATACGCAAGTTGACCTAGATTTAAAATTCCATTCATGTCCTTTTATACACTACGTAGCCAAAAAAAAAAAAAACGAAAGACAGATAGACTAAAGATAGAAAGAAGGGAGGGCTGAAAGCAGGGACACATGCAACACTAAACACGCGTCGCGCGATACACAATTGCTGCCATCACGCGTGTAAGGCCACATGCACTAGTTTTTTTCAAATCGACAGTGATAAAAACACTACCCATACCAGAGTTAGGTTTTAAAAACTTACAAAATTCTTATTAGGAAATATGACATTATACTGGTTTACGTTTGAAAACATGACAGTACCCAGACACCCTAAAGTTTGGAAGTGAGGAGGTAGTAACAGCACGACTATCCTAGAAGAAAATGCATATTGGCTCCATTAAATATATATATTTGGGTTCCTTAGGACTTGCTGACAAATAATATGTTAAACGTTACGCAAATAGTCTAGGAATTAACAAATTATAGCCAAAAGAAAATAGTGAGGGTGTCAGACAACACCAAATTCAGAATCGCTCAGTGGCAGAATTTCACCCCACCATTGTACGGGAAATAGGCTGACATGTTACCTCCTATTGGATTGGCGGAAAATAAATGTAAGGCTAAACACGATTAGTCGGACTATAAATACTACTTCTTTGTTGTTAGGGGAAACGTGAGAATGGTAATATTTTTTTAAAAGTAGGTAAACATGGCATGATTGGTTAGAGCTGCCAATATACTCAATTCAGGGCGTCTGTTCCGGGCCACATCTTGTAATAAACCTACTAAGAAACAGTACGTTGAGCACCAGTGCATATTGTTATAAATAAAAGCCTGGGACATCGGCAGATCGAAGTTGTGCTATATTCATTGCCATTCAACGTCACTGTGTAATATTTCCATGAATTGTGGTAAGCTTGAAAGGTTTGATATCTTTTTAATGAAAATTGAATGTAAATTGATAAATTATGTCTGTATATATGTGTGGTTCAGTAGCGAACTTGAGGTAAAGCCTATATAATGCTCCAGCCTGAACAGAAGGTGTCGGAGGAAAGTGAAACTAAATGGAATTGCCAAACAGTACACTGACACCTATATTATTGACTAGAAAGAAATAATGCTGGAATTGCAGAGGCGTGGTAACCATTAGGGAGGAAAATACTGGTGAAAATGGTTTCAGATGAAGATAGCAGTTGGCCTACCGCTCTGAACTCAGTGTTTGTTCTGTATTGTGCTCAGTGTAGAAATAGAGTATAAATTAGTTCTGAAGTAGGAGGTACAACCTTCTTGTTTCAGGGACTGTGGTCCTAAAGCTATTGAGCAGTACCTGGTCAGAGCTTTGCTGAATCCAGAGGCGGACAGCATACTCCTTGGTCCATATAGCAAACAGTGAGGTGTCTCCAGAACACAGGGGAGCAATCGAGCAGAGGAGTCTTTTCCTGCCGCTATCACGAAAGTTAAGCCTATGTGGCCAGCGGAGCTAGACATTATGTATACCCCCTTAAACTGACATTGTATTAAAATAAGAGGGGAAATTAATTGTTTTAATGAACGGAACTGAGAACATCTCCAATACTAGTTCCAACAGAAATAAACCCTTGAAGTCATGATGACAAATACTAACATAGCTTGAAAAAACAACACCAGTATTACCTCATATTACCACTACACAACTGACACACATATGATAAAATTAATAAAATATGTCACTACAAGATTCATATTGATAAATTCTATATATATATAACTTATAATTTAAATTGATTGTGATTCCTGGTTCACTTTGTATTTGAATCAGGACACCTATATATTAATGAAAAGTAATTAATACATATTGATATTTGAAATTTACCAGTGACTCGTTTAAGATAGTCTCATAGAATGTTCCATGTATGTGAGTGTCACAGTGTTGTCAAGTGTGGTGGAATAAATTAAATTGTTTATCTGTCTGTTGTTGTTGTGACTTACACTTCATCATATACATACCCTAGACATATAACGTAGTCATCACAATATTCCAGAATAATTCTGACTGAGGTATACATATGTGGCAGCAAGTAAGGTTATCTGTAAAACACTACACCTATTAGATACAGATACCTTCACAGCTGATCTCAGTCAGTACACTAAGTCCCCTATAGATATTTATAAAATCCCACTTTACCACACTGAGGTGGCGCCGTAAATAGCATCGCCACTTAGTGCGATCGGCAGCTTCATCCTCCCATGTTGCTGGATCCATGTCCAGTGTCCTCATATCTCTCTTGCACACATCTTTGAACCTCAGCTGTGGTCACCCAACTGTTCTCTTGCCACCTGCTAATTGTCCGTAGAAGATATCTTTTGGGATGCGACCATCTTCCATGCGGCGAACATGGCCAAGCCAGCGAAGTCTGCGCTGTCTAAGAAGCGTATACATACTTTGAAGGCCAGCACGTGACAGCACCTCGACATTTGTCACTTTATCTTTCCACGAGATGCCGAGGATGCGGCGTAGACACCGCAAATGGAAGGTATTGAGCCTTCTTTCTTGCTTAGCATAGGTCGTCCAGGTCTCGCTGCCATATAGGAGTGTGCTGGTGACGCAGGCATTAAATACAGCAGCTTTGGTCTTCATTGTGAGTTTAGAGTTTCCCCAAACACGCGATGTGAGGCGGGCAAAGGTAGCTGCAGCTTTGCCAATGCGGCTGTCGATTTCTGTATCCAGTGAGAGTTTGTCATTGATGGTAGACCCTAGGTATGTGAAGTGGTGCACCACTGCCAATTCATAGTTATCGATAGTGATAACTGGTGCAGCACCCACATCCTGACTCAGCACATTCGTTTTCTTTAGACTTACTGTGAGGCCAAAGTCCTTGCATGCTTTAGTGAAGCGATTCATCAAGCTCTGAAGCTCCTGTTGGCTTTGAGTGACGACTGCAGCATCATCAGCGAACAACAAGTCTCTTATAGTGACCCTTCTGATTTTTGTTTTTTGCCTTCAGCCTTGAAAGATTAAACAGACGGCCATCTGACCTAGTGTGAAGGCATATTCCTTCAGTTGCATCTCTGAATGCATGTTTCAAGAGTAAGGCAAAGAAGATTCCGAAGAGGGTCGGAGCCAGAACACAGTCTTGTTTAACGCCACTTCGTATATCAAAGGGCTGTGACGTGCTTCCAGCATATTGGACTGTTCCCTTCATGCCGTCATGGAATGACTTTATCATTTCCAGCATTTTAGAAGGGCAGCCTATTTTCAGGAGGATTTTAAAGAGTCCATCCCTACTAACCAGGTCGAATGCTTTTGTGAGGTCTATAAAGGCGATATATAATGGTCTTTTCTGCTCTCTTGATTTTTCCTGAAGCTGGCGGAGAGAGAAGATCATGTCTGTTGTTGATCTGCCAGCTCGGAATCCACACTGTGACTCTGGATATATGCGCTCAGCTAACTTGTGTAGTCGCATTAAGATGACTTTGGCAAAAACCTTACCAACAATACTAAGAAGAGAGATGCCTCTGTAGTTATTGCAATCACTTCTGTCTCCTTTATTTTTATAGTGTTACAATCTTGGCATCTCGCATGTCTTGAGGAATAGTTGTCTCTTCCCAGCACCGGCACAGCATCCTATGCAGGGGATGTAATAGCGTGCTCTTACAGCATTTGATTAAATCAGGAGGAATCCCATCACTGCCTGGTGCTTTGCCAGAGGCCAAGCTATCAATGGCCTTGCTGAGTTCCTCTAATGTTGGTTCGGCATCCAGCTCCTCCATAGTTGGCAGACTGTTGACACCATCAAGGGCTGCAGGCGTAACGGTATTGTCTCTAGCGTAAAGCTCAGAGTAGTGCTCGACCCACCTCTCCATCTGCTTACCCTTATCGGTTAGCTTCTCTCCGCTGATGGTTTTTAGCGGTGCCGTCTTACTTTTATGGGGGCCAAGTGCTTTCTTTATACCGTCATACATTTGTCTAATGTTGCCTGTTTGCGCTGCGATCTGGATGCTCTCACTGAGCTGGAGCCAGTAGTCATTTGCACAGCGTCGTGCAGTTTGTTGAACTTTGCTTCTCGTAGCCCTCAGGATCTGTAGGGTTCTGGCACTCGGTGAACGTTTGTATTCATTCATAGCACTGCGCTTAACTTCAATGACAGGTGCCATCACATCTGATGAAGCATCAAACCAGTCATTTGACTTTGCTGTTTTCTTACCAAAGGTGGCAAGTGCAGTACTTTGAATGGTGTTCCGCAGATGCTCCCAGTTCGCTGTAATAGTATCACCATGCTGAGGGCTACTGAGCACTTTCTCGAAGGTCGCAGTGAATTGAGCGATCATGAAAGGGTCTGACATCTTGCTGGTATCAATGCGTGGTTTCCCTTCATGTCTGACACGATAGAGTTTTCTTGGTTGTGCTCTGATTTTGCAGCAAACCAAGGAGTGATCTGTATCACAGTCTGCACTATGGTATGTAAAAATAAATTGTAAATATTTATCAGCAGACTTACTTAAATTATTTAAGTTAAGTTCAAGTTCTTGTTGGTAGATAATTTAGTTAATACCCCTAGCAGAGCTAATAACGTAATCTTAGGAGGATCTTGAGAGGGAGCCCATAGGAATCTAGGAAAATACAATATCATCATCCCTAGAAACTTATACAGCTTGATCTTACCTTTGATGTCTATACACCCTTATTCTTTTCAGAAAAGGGGGTATTTCGTATAAGACCAGTCTCTTATCTGGCACTATCCTGGTATCACCTGATACAACTTTGTGTCCAGAATACTCATTAATTTCAATAATAATCTACCCTCTCGTGACATCGGCTATAACCTAACTTCTAAATATGGATGGCCGATTTCGTCCTTTTTTTATGGTCTTGTTCGGCTTGGTGTAAGGAGCACAAAGCTTCCGCTGATATAACTCATGGTATTAATGAGACATGAAAGTAGTTCCACCAGTTCTAGGTTGGAAGATCCAGATACCAGTCCAAAATTCTACTGCGTTAAAGAATAACAAAATTACAGCAAACTTTCGAGCTATTTCAGCCCACGTGAAAAAAATGTAGCAGTAAACTCTGTCCTGGTGAAATAACATTGACGTTCTTACTTGCTCGCCAGAAAATTGTGTGGAAAGATAATTTTTCTCCGTATATTTCTCTCCAGCAGTGAACGTCACGAGTGGAAGACTATGGGCGACTTTCTGGAAGCTCGTGTCTGTATCAGCTTCACTCAGCTACTAATCGAGTTGCTTCTTATTCATTGAAAAGTCAAGCATCAGTTGATCGGGTTGTGAACATTCCTGACAAGCTAACCAATTTTCGGAATGCGTACGCATGCGCAGTCGCGCTGGCAGAAGGGGCTACTTCCGATATATTTAAGTTTTATACATGAGCACTCAGGTTTAAAGAGATTCGATAAAAACAAAAAAGAGAAAGGCCAACATTTTAGAAGAAAAATTTCGCAACAGACACAATTAAGACTAACGAACGTCACTCTATTCCCCCGATTCGTCTTAAGACCACCAAAAAATATATTTGCCCTCATATGAATGAGGAATATTGACCCTTCTTCCCACTTTAAAACGTGCTATTTGTTCGGGCTTTTTTTTTAACCTTCATGTTGTAGTATATTTATATCAATCTTTTTTTTTTAACTGATAAAGTTACATTTGTTGCTTTGATACTTACAACTTCACTTGTTGACTTTTAACTTATATTTCCTCTTCCATTTTCTTTTCTTTTTTTATATTTCTTTCTGGAGTGTTTCCCTTCTGGTGGCGAGGCGCAATTTTTTTGATAAATACTGCCACGAAAAAGGACAACTAAAGTTGAAGCATTGATAGTCCTGACAAGCGATTGCCCTACCCAACAGAACTTGTTACAATTAACCGTTCAGACAATTAATCAAATTTTATGTAGCCTAAACAATGTAAACTTAAAGGCCACAAGAACTTAAAGCGTGTAATATTTAAAAAAAACCCAGAATACTCTATACATATTTACCCAGCTTATAGACCCACATTGGATGAACAAGGGACATTTTATGCGCAGGAGAACTTGTTGTGCTTATTACTTTGTTCAAAGGAATACAATGAAAAGGATTATTCTAATGATACTGTTAAATGAACACGTTGAAGCAGAAACATAGGGTCGTATTGGCTAGATAAATGAGATAGACAGTCCTGACAAGGATAAACAACGTTGTCTGACGTCCGGCAAACCAGATAACTGTGTTTCTTACCCAACGAAAACACTTAGAAAATACGTGCAGAGAGTTACAATTAACCGTTCAGTTGGTTGTCGTGAAGCGTTACAATTATATAGAACAATCCTGAAACAAGGAAGAATGGTAACAACTCAACTGTTTTCTTACCCAACTAAACGTGCAGAGAGTTACAATTAACCGTTCAGTTTTCGTTACAATTAATCAAATTGGGAAACATGTAGCAAACCAGACTAAACAAGTAACTTAAAGGCCACAAGAACTCCGAACACTAAAGCGTGTAATATTTAAAAAAAACCCAGAATACTCTATACAAATTACAAGATATTACGTACCCAGCTTATAACCCACATGGGGATGAACAAGGCATTTTATGCATGAGAACATTGTTGTGCTTATTACGAAAGTCCTTGTGGCTCAAAGGAATACAATGAAATGATTATTACCACTGTCTCCTGATACGAACGTTGTTAAATGCCACTAAGGATGGTTGGACATTAGGTCAGCAACCTTAATTTGTAAAAATGTATACGGCGCAGAAACATAGGGTCGTATTGGCTAAACGCTACTCACTAAACCCAAGCGACTTTAGAGGGTGGAGACAACAGTTTTATTAATGATAAAATATTGGATGAAAAGAGAAAGGACTGGGTGGAGTGTCGTTGTCTGACGTCGTGCGTTCCCAGGCATAACGAGAACTTACTTTGTTATAACAATACACATAACTGCAGTGTGCAGCAATATCCCGAGCTTCCTGTTAACGAAACACTTAGAGGCATTCATGTGCGGCTCCATTTGAGAGCGGCGGAACTGACAGGAGAAGGGCGAAGGCGAGCCACTGGCGCCTTAAAACCAGCAGCTTCGGGCAGATAGGGCTCGTGATCCTTGGTTGGTAGCCTATCTAAGAGAAGGTAAAACTCTGAATTCAAACCACCGCTGAATTGCGGAAATATCCATTTATGGAAAAGGCTTCGGGAGTAAACCCCGAGGATAAATGGCAGTCATCACATGTGATGAAGGATCAAACCAGTCATTTGACTTCGTTGTTTTCTTACCAAAGGTGGCAAGTGCAGTACTTTGAATGGTGTTCCGCGGGTGCTCCCAGTTCTCTGTAACAGTACCACCATGCTGAGGGCTACTGAGCACTTTCTTGAAGGTCGCGGTAAATTGAGCGATCATGACAGGGTCTGACATCTTGCTGGTATCGATGCGTGGTTTCCCTTCACGTCTGACTCGATGGAGTTTTCTTAGAGAAAATACCGTCACGCCTGCAGCCCTTGATGCTGTCAAATGTCTGCCAACTATGGAGGAGGTGGATGCTGAACCAACTTTAGAGGAACTCAGCAAGGTTATTGATAGCTTGGCCTCTGGAAGCCCCAGGCAGTGATGGGATTCCTCCTGATTTCATCAAATGCTGTAAGACACGCTATTACATCCCCTGTATAGGGTGCTGTGCCAGTGCTGGGAAGAGACAACTATTCCTCAAGACATGCGAGATGCCAAGATTGTAACACTGTATAAAAATAAAGGAGACAGAAGTGATTGCAATAACTACAGAGGCATCTCTCTTCTTGGTATTGTTGGTAAGGTTTTAGCCAGAGTCATCTTAATGCAACTACACAAGTTAGCTGAGCGCATATATCCAGAGTCACAGTGTGGATTCCGAGCTGATAGATCAACAACAGGTGTGATGCTTTTCTCTCCGCCAGCTTCAGGAAAAATCAAGAGAGCAGAAAAGGCCTTTATATGTCGCCTTTATAGACTTCACAAAGGCATTTGACCTGGTTAGTAGGGATGGACTCTTCAAAATCCTCATGAAAATAGGCTGCCCTTCTAAAATGCTGGAAATGATAAAGTCATTCCATGACGACATGAAGGGAACAGTCCAATATGCTGGAAGCACGTCACAGCCCTTTGACATACGAAGTGGCGTTAAACAAGGCTGCGTTCTGGCTCCAACCCTCTTCGGGATCTTCTTTGCCTTACACTTGAAACATGCTTTCAGAGATGCAACTGAAGGAATATGCCTTCACACTAGTCAGATGGCCGTCTGTTTAATCTCGCAAGGCTGAAGGCAAAAACAAAAATCAGAAGGGTCACTATAAGAGACTTGTTGTTCGCTGATGATGCTGTAATCGTTAATCAAAGCTAACAGGAGCTTCAGAGCTTGATGAATCGCTTCATCCAAGCATGCAAGGAATTTGGCCTCACTATACGTCTAAAGAAAACAAATGTGCTGAGTCAGGATGTGGGTGCTGCACCAGTTATCACTATCGATAACTATGAATTGGCAGTGGTGCACCACTTCATATACCTGGGGTCTACCATCAATGACAAACTCTCACTGACACAGAAATTGACAGTCGCATTGGCAAAGCTGCAGCTTCCTTTGCCCGCCTCACATCGCGTGTTTGGGGAAACTCCAAACTCACAACGAAGACCAAAGCAGCGGTATATAATGCCTGCGTCATCAGCTCACTTCTATATCGCAGCGAGACATGGGCAACCTATGCTAAGCAAGAAAGAAGGCACAATACCTTCCATCTACGGTGTCTACGCCACATCCTCGGCATTTCGTGGAAAAATAAAGTGACAAATGTCAAGGTGTCGTCACGTGCTGGCCTTCAAAGCATGTATACACTGCTTAGACAACGCAGATGTAAAAGGTTTCTTTCTTCTTTATTTGTTTATTTCCCACTCTGTAAAGTGTCAGTCTGTATGCTCTGTAAGGAAGAGTGGTGTGTTGTTGAGATCAGGCATGCTCCAGTCTACCCAGCTGTAAATGGGTAACTCACCCTAGTCCTGAGTTAGGGAAGGCAAAGGCTCCAGGGGAAGCAGGCCCTAAACTTGGTCACTTCAACCGACGCAGGATGGTGTATGTATGGAGTAGAAGTGTAGAGTGTGATTACCGCGAATGGTGTACTGTTCGTGTGCTGACCAATATAACCACTCATACACTTGTGTCTACAAGGCACCAATGCAGACTGCTGGAATCTTTGTTTACTCAATTTATTCAGACGTACACACTGGGACATACGAGTACATCATGGTATGTTGAGATATCAATTTGTAGGTATACATAGCAGATCTGAAGTCATGACACATTCAGATATAATGGGCAGTACATCAAAAGTTCAATGTCATGATACATTATGGCCGCATCCCCTATCTGACTAAACGCGTCAGTGAAGGCAGATCGGTAAATAACTAAAGTTACTTGACGTCCATAGTTTTGTAGTATATATCATGAAACCACGAAAGGGGGGTTTCTAGCAAGATTGAGATCTCCCTGTCACTGTCCGATAATAGGATAAATAATCTGTTCTCTTGGCAGTGATCAAAACATATGATGACCGAAATCTAACATGGCCGCCTCCCTGAGTTGTCGTTCACTCATTCATAGGAAGGAGAATATAAGCCAGAGTTAATTTATAATGGATATATAAATGATTTCATAAATGTTTCCATACAGCTCTACGGTGATCAGGTTAATTCACGTAGCCATAACCGCTGTAGGAAAGTCTGTCATCTTCGTCGATACAAAACACGACCCTAGCGATACGAAGCACAATGTTCCATCTAGGTCGAATCGACATGAGATCATCAAAATAGGGTCTGGCAATACATGGAGTCCGAATTATACATTGTACCGTACCTTAGGAGAGTCTCTAACATAAACTATAGTAGAGATACCATCTCCTTTAGAAGAAAAACCACTTCATGAATCATATTTCCTTAAGAATCTACCAGCCCTTTGAAAAGTGCGTACCCGCCATTATCACGGTACATCGGAACTCATCACGACTTGTCAAGACAACTCATACTTCCGCTAGACCGGAATAATAAGAATCTAGTCCCGCCTACCCATCCAAAATATACAATATAGGACTGATTCTACTTGTACTAATAATATGTAATACATATGAATTCAGGCCATAAACATAATAAGCAAATTAATCTATTTTCTGGCCCTAAAAATAAGTACAAATATAAGAGCAATATCCGTGCGCCGGATCAATATCAAGAACGATTACTCCTATAATCAAAAGTGTGAATCAAACATGGATTATCTCGCTTTCCCCATAGACAGCATTTTCATACACAAATGAATGAATGTCTATATCTTTTCCATATTAAATAGCCATATCGATTTTTGTAATATGTGCGTCAAAATATGCACGCAACAGCAGACTACGCTGGCTTGGCCATGTCCGCCGCATGGAAGATGGTCGCATCCCGAAAGATATCTTCTACGGACAACTGGCAAATGGCAAAAGAACAGTTGGGCGACCGCAGCTTAGGTTCAAAGATGTGTGCAAGAGAGACATGAGGGTCATCTCATCATCATCTCAACCCATAACCCGTCATGGGTCGTAGAGGTGCCATGGTGGAAGCATCAGCAGACAGGGTCCTCCACTGCTCTCTATTCTCAGCAATGCGTACAAGTGTGGAGAAACCGTGTCCTGCCCATTCTTTGATGTTATCAGCCCAGGATTTTCTTTGCCTTCCTCTTCTCCGTTTACCTTCGACTGTTCCCTGGAGGATCGTTTTCGAAAGGGAGTCATGACGAGTTACATGCCCAAACCAGGCAAGCTTTCGACGTTTCACTGTTGACAAAAGTGGTTCTTGATGGCCTGCATAGGTGTTTATCTTCTCTCTAACATAGACATTTGTTTTGTGCTCTTTATAGCAAATGCGCAAAATTCTTCTATAACATTTATGCTCGAAAGCCTGAATCCTTCGCTCCGTATCTGCAGTGAGTGTCCAGCCCTCACACCCATACAAGAGAATAGATAATACAAGTGATTTGTATAATTTGATCTTCACAGGAAAAACTGATGTTACTTTTCCAGATCACATTCAACCTTGTCATGGCAGCTGAGGCCATCTCAAGTCTTGTCTTGATTTCTTTATTTGATCTTCCATCACTACATATAGTGGACCCGAGATATTTAAAGGTGTTAACTTCTTCTAACGTTTGCCCATTTAACGTAATGTTGGTCGGAACATGTTTCTTATGGCTATTCACCAATATCTTGCTTTTTTCTATATTAATTTCCATCCCATATGTTCTTGTTACTTTCTCCAGTCTAGAGGTAAGGTCTTGAAGTTCTGATTCTGTTCCAGCTATCAGATCAATATCATCAGCAAAACGTAGATTACACAGAGGTCGGCCTCCAATCGATATGGTTGATTTATAATCGTAGAGAGCCTCCTGCATAATATGTTCTAGATAAATGTTAAAGAGCACTGGTGACAGGATACATCCCTGGCGAACTCCTACAGTTGTTTTGAAAAATTCTCCAATGTCATTGCTTGCAAAAACAGCACTGCTTGCGTCCTTGTATAGTGCTTCAATGATATCTATGATGTTGGTATCAAAATTGAATTTTCTCATTATTTGCCATAAACCTTCATGCCAGACTCGATCGAAGGCTTTTGTGAAATCGATGAAGTTATGGTATAAATCATGTTGATGCTGGAGATGTTTTTCGATCAGTAATCTAATATTGAAGATTTGTTCTGAGGTACTTCTTTTTGGTCTAAAGCCAGCCTGTTCCTCTGACAAGATTTCTTCTGATTTCTGTTTTATTCTGTTCAAAAGTATCCTTAACATCACCTTACTTGGATGACTAATAAGGCTAATGGTTCTGTAGTTCTTGCACATTTTTAGATTTCCTTTCTTTGGAAGCGGTATTACTAATGACTGCGTCCATTCTTTTGGCCATTTTTTTGTACTCCATATCTTCTGGCAAATTGTTGTCATGATTTTTACTATATCTGGTCCTCCATATTTCAAGAGCTCTGCTGGTATATTATCCACACCCGGTGACTTCCCTCCTTTCATCGAACATATAGCCTCTTCCACTTCTTCCCGTAGTATTGCTGCATTTCCGAGTTCTCTGTTTTCGCACTTAATGTTGTTTAATATGCCTAAGTCAGTGTCAAGTTTACAGTTATATAATTCTTTACAATATTCTGTCCACCTTCTCATTACAGCTGTTTTTTCATTGAGCAGAGCACCATTGCTATCTTCTATGACAGTTACCCTGGGCTGTTGGGGTTTTGATAGTCTTCTTAATGTGTCAAAAACTGCCTTGCTGTTACCTTTTATTAGCCCCGTATTAATGGACTCACATTGATCAGCTACCCATTTTTCTTTGGCCTGTTTCATTTTCTTTCTAATATTTTTATTCACCATACTGTATTGCCATGCTGCTTCAGGAACCTCTTTCTTAACCTTTTTCATTTCTCGCCGTGTATCACATAACTTCAGAATTTCATCTGTAACCCATGGTTTGTTTATTTTCTTTCTTTTACCAAGTATTTCTGTTGCTGATTCAATGAGCACGTCTTTCATGTTCTCTGTGATTGAGTTGATATCATCCTCCAAAAAGTTGAGAGCTGCGAATTTTCCTCCAACAGTTGCCTCAAAGATTCCCGCGATTTCTGGATCTTTCAATTTGTCTAAATTGAATCTTAACTGAGAACATCTGTTTTGATTATAGTTCTTTTTGAGTTTAAGCTTGAGCGTCATCAATACCATGTCGTGATCACTACCAATGTCGGCGCCAGGAAAAGTCCTAGTCTTGGCTTTATTAATGCTGGACTTGAATCTTTTGGATACAAGAATAAAATCAATTTGGTTATGTATCTCAGTTTTTGGGGCATGCCACGTTGTTCTTCTTGATAACTTATGAGGAAATAGTGTATTTGCAAGGGTTAGTTTATAGTTGCTGGCAAATTCTAGTAGCCTTAGTCCTCGATCGTTGGTTTCTCCAGTCCCAAATTTCCCCACTGTGCCAGCCCAGTGACCGTATGCATCTGGCCCTATTTTAGCATTCCAATCACCTAGAACGATGAGAAGATCTTTCTTTGGAATTTTCTTAATTGCTTCATCCAGATTGTCATAAAATGTATCAATTGCCTCATCCTCAGTCAGTAGTGGGGGCATATACCTGTATGATGGAGATGTTCTTTGGATGTGCTGCAATACGAATGGTGATAAGCCTGCTATTTATTGGGGTGCAGCTGATGACAGAGTTCAATCTATCTTTATGTACGATAAAACCTACTCCATGCTGATGTTTAGACTCATCTCCACTAAAGACATGAGGGTACTGGGTATAAATCCAGCAACGTTGGAGGATAAAGCTGCCGATCGCACCAAGTGGCGATGCTATTTACGGCGCCACCTCAGATTGGGCGAAAAGAAGCTCACACAACAAGCAGAAGAAAAGAGAAAACGTCGAAAGGAGCACCAGGAAAATAAGCAGCTGAAGGCTGTCACCTCAGGAGCGCATACCCATGGTCAGTTATGACTGAAGGGGCTATTATTATTATTATTATTAGGTGGAGAGAAGCGACTAGGATTTATTTAAGGAGTTAAAGCTTCGATTCACCACAAGATAATTCGGTCATATTAGGACGCATGTCCAAATATAAAAGATGTTTTAGTCTGGTATTGTTAAAGCTAACTAAAGTGCACAGACACAGACGATTCCCATCTCCTCAACAAAAAAAAAAACAATGTAACTAAAGATAGAAAACGCGGTGGGTGGGGGGATAACAAATGAAATGGTGTGTATTATGGTCCGGAGGGGGGCGGGGAGGCGAATCTTGGCTGTGCAACGGCACATGAGTTAACAATAACTGCATACCCAGTGTAGCACTGTCGTATAGCAAACATAATGGTCAATCTAAACATCTTTTTCTGGGTTTTTTTCCATCAACATTTTCAATTGCACTGTCGCATACGCTCCTGCCCTCGACAGCGGCAACATACTCACTTACTTACTTAGTCGTTACTCTTCTACATTTATGTGTAGAGGTCTGCCTGAGACAGCGCCATGCTATCATATCGGCTGTCTTCCTTTTGGCCTGGTTCCAGTCCCATCCTCGGTCCTTCAGGGATTGTTTGATGTTGTCCTCCCAGCGAATTCACGGTCGCACTGCAGGTCTGGATTCTTGGCTCATATTTGTCGTGGTAGCCGGTCTTCTCCGATTCTGCAGACATGCCAAGCCATCGCCAATGTGAATGTTCCACTTGAGTCTGTAGAGGCTGTCAGCCACATACAATAATTGAAAATATTAATCTAAAGGAACACTTTGAAGTCAAAGTATATTTAACCCCATTGGCGAAACTTTCAGTAAGGCGTTATCAAGTCCATGATGATAGGAAACTCTTTACAGAGCGATACAACAGGAAGCAATCTGATCATCAGAAGAGGTCCCCCCGTCCGATAAGTGTTTCGGTCCTATATACTCCAACACAAGACTAAGCTCCTTCAACTCAAATGTCAGCTCAGTCTTATGGGTCCAAATCCCACAGAACAATACAAACAAAAGCCAAGAAGCTATTTTTATAAATAGGTTCTCGCGTAGAATAGAAGGGTTGAAATGTTTAAAAAGTTGACCAATGTGGAACTGATGACAGAACGAGACAAATGCTAGTGGAACAATAAATGACGATGTTGGCTATTGATAGGGGGCATACAATAATGAAACCTTCTGATAGTATTACAAGGTTGTCCTTGTTCTGAAACCCCCAAGATAAGAGAGACAGTGTATGACCGAAAATCACATAGATAAGAACTGGAGGCAGAAAACACGTGGGAACAAATAGATGAACAAATAAAATAAAGATAACATGAGCGACACAGACAGATGCAGAAAAGAAATAAGCGACACAGATATCACTAGGAAAAAGCACAATAAAAAAGCAAGTAAAAAATACGGAACAAGAAACAAAGAAATATCAACACAAACAAATTCAACAAACAATACAAATCTAAAAGAGAAAAATAAACTAATAAAACAATAAAATAAAATAGTTGTCCTGCTATGATATGACAGTCATAGAGCTTGATAGCTTCATAATATTTATAAATACAACGTCATACGCAGAAACGTTAAAACTACAATATATTTAAACGAAGATAATATATACCATTCTTGGGATTCAAACTTGGCACTTTGACAGAGTTGGCAAGTCATCTCATTCTTAGTTCCTCTCACACTAAAAGTACGCAAAACTGAGTTTTTCCGACGACGGCTATAGATCAACAAGCATCGTTAACTTCTACTTGAGTTTGTTGATATTTTCCAGTTTCACAACCAAATAGCCAAATGCGTTTCCTTTACTCGAAGACTAACCAGAAAACGTCAGGGAAACCTTAGAAAAATAATCATTATCTATGTAGATTCAGCTGGATTTTCTCCAAGATCTAATTCACATGAGATTCTTGAGTTCGGGAGAATCTCTAGTTTTATAATGTACCTGGTTCCTTAAAGACACTGTTCTTTTACGGCATATAAAGAATTAAATTAAGGACTTACGGCTTTCACAAGAAAATATGTTAACACGGTGTAGATCATAGAAATGTCGACTTCGTTAAGACGAACAACAAACTAACTGGAATACACTGGCAAAAAACTGACTGCAAGAACAATATACATAATACTAAAATATGAACGCACTCAGCCTATATAAAACGCTGATCACAAGATTATATTAACAAAATGCTGATTACCAAATCATATTAAAAATGTACTGGACAGAGGAACACATAAACATGGTAATAAATACATTTAAAAAACATAAACACGGGAAAACAATGGTTGCACCAAATATTGATCACAATATCTTACTTACTTAGTCGTTACCGTGTGTTACCGGGGCCCGAAAGGGGAGCAAGGAATAGTAACACTGTACCCTACCAGGCATGGCGTAAAAAGCGACTAAGGAGGGTTGGGCATGGGGCTGGTTACCCCATCCCGTAAAAAACATTTTACCAAAAAACTTCAACAAACATGGACAAGTCAAATAAAGAATATAAATCAACTCAGCCGCCTAAGACAGAAGAAGGTCCTCTGGAAAGGAGGCGCATGAAGCAACCTAGAGAAAGCCAACAGGAGTCTGGGTTGCCGACTAACCTTTTTTTGTCTAGGAAAATCTCCAGGATTGGCACGTGGAATGTTCGCACTCTGTATGAACAAGGGAAAACTGCACAGGTAGCAGCAGAAATGAAAATTACAGGATTGATATCCTGGGTCTCTGCGAGACACGGTGGAAAGGCATAGAGAAGAGGAGATTGATCACAGGAGAAATGGTGTTGTCCTCAGGACATGAGGAGGAAAGAGGCCACCACAGTGAAGGGGTGGCTCTAATGCTGTCTAAGGAAGCACATAAGGCACTTATAGAATGGAAAGCAATGGGACCCAGAATTATAACAGAAAGGTTTAAATCCGCCAAAAAGAATGTAAATATAAACATCATCCAGGGTTATGCACCAACAAACGATAAAGAAGAATCTGAGAAAGAAGACTTTTACACCAGACTACAAAATGTCTTGAACAAAAAGAAAAGAAAGGACATCACAATTTTGATGGGGGACCTAAACGCGGAAATAGGAACAAACAACACTGACTTTGAAGAAATCATGGGAAAGCATGGATTAGGTATGATGAACGAGAATGGGGAACTACTAGCTAACTTCTGTGCTTCAAATCAACTAGCTAAAGGAGGAAGCAAATTTCCACATAAAAGAATACATAAAGCAACATGGATATCACCAGACCACAGAACTGAGAATCAGATTGATCACATATGCATAAGTAAGAAGTTTAGGTCATCACTGCATGATGTAAAAGTATGTAGAGGAACAGATGTGGTATCAGACCACCATCTTCTGTTGGCTAAAACAAAATTAAAACTCAAGAAATTTACAACAGTATATAGTTATAGACAACAGTATAATGTGGGATATCTAAGAAATCAGGAAATAAGGGAACAATTTTCAATCACAGTATCCAATAAATGCCAAGTACCTCAACAGCTGGAAAATGAAACAGATACGGAAGACCACTGGCAACAAGTAAAAAAAATATATGGAACGAGAAATGTGAAGAAGTACTGAGAAAAAGGGAACATCGGCACAAAGCATGGATAACAACAGAAACCATTAGTAAGATAGAAGACATGAAAAACAAGAAAGCAGATTTAAACAGAAGCAAAACCAGAAGCTCCAAAGCCAAGGCTCATGAAGTGTACATAGAAGCAAACAAAGAAGTAAGAAGAAACATCAAAAGAGACAAGACGAAATATATTGATGATTTGGCAAGGGAAGCAGAGGAAGCTGCAGCCAAAGGAAATATGAGGGATATGTACAACAACACAAAGAACAGGGAAATATAAGCAAGCAAACGGCCTCATAAAAGATAAGAATGGAAAATTGCTTAGTATATTGCATACAAGAACAAATGAAGAGATGGACAGAACATTTTGAGGAACTTCTCAATAGACCATCTCCAACTAATCCCCCTGACAGCCAGCCAGCAGAAGAGGAGCTACAAATCAGCTGTGAACGACCAAGTAGAGAAGAAATAAAGAAAGCCATAAAGCTTCTGAAAGATGGAAAAGCAGCTGGTCCAGATGGCATTCCAGCAGAGGCCATCAAAACAGATATTGATACCTCTACAGAGATATTATACAAACTACTTGGCAAAGTCTGGGGGAGAGAGGAAATACCAGCAGAGTGGAAGGAAGGTTATCTGGTCAAGTTGCCTAAGAAGGGAAATTTACAAGAGCGCACAAATTATAGAGGAATAATGTTACTATCAGTGCCAGGAAAAGTATTAAACAGAACCATCCTTGAGAGATTAAAAGAGTCCAAAGACAAGCAACTGGGAGATGAACAAGCAGGTTTTCGACAAAACAGAACCTGTACAGACCAGATAGCCACATTGAGAATAATAGTTGAACAAAGTCTGGAATGGAATTCACCGCTATACATCTGATTCGTGGACTATGAAAAGGCATTTGACAGTGTAGACAGAGAATCGCTTTGGAAATTGATGAGGCATTATGGAGCTCCAATGAAGATCACTAACTTAATAAAGAAGACCTTTGAAGACATGACATGCAGAGTTCTTCATGAAAGACAACTTACAGAACCGTTTAGGATTAGAATGGGAGGGAGACAGGGATGCCTCGTATCTCCATTTCTTTTCTTACTAGCAAAAGATTGGGTTATGTTAACATCGACATCACACAACAGAAATGGAATCCAGTGGAATCTGACTAAACAGCTTGATGATCTGGATTTTGCAGATGACTTGGCTCTTTTGTCCCATAACCATAATCAGATGCAAGAGAAAATGAAAATTATCGATGAGAGGACACAACAAGAGGGCCTGAAAATACACAGGGAAAAGACAAAGATTATGAGAATAAATGCAAGAAATGATAACAAGGTTGAACTTGAAGAAACACCACTAAAAGATGTAGAATCTTACACATATCTTGGCAGTAATATAGACAAAGTTGAAGGGACAGACAGTGATATCAAAATAAGAATACAAAAAGCAAGAGGAGCTTTCATTGCATTTGGGAAACATATGGAGAACAAGAGAAATCAAGTCCAACACAAAAATAAGAATCTTCAGCTCAAATGTGAAGTCAGTCCTACGGTATGGCTCTGAGAAATGGAGAGCAACAAAAACAACAACCAAAAAGCTACAGGCTTTTATAAACGGGTGCTTGCGTAGAATAGAAGGACTAAAGTGGTATGACAAAGTCACAAATGTGGAAATGATGACAAGAACCAGACAAGTGCCAGTGGAACAAGAGTTGAGAAGAAGACGCTGGCGATGGATAGGACACACATTGAGGAAACCTGTTGATAGCATTACAAGGCAGTCCTTGTTCTGGAATCCACAGGGAAAGAGAGGCAGAGGTAGCCCAAAAAATACATGGAGAAGAGAACTGGAAACAGAGGTAAAAATAATGAGGAAAACATGGAAAGAACTTGAGCTGATGGCACAGGACAGGAAGACTTGGCATGTGTTTGTTGAAGGCCTATGCTCCTTGGGAAGCTAAAGGGTATTGATTGATTGTTTGATTAGTCGTTCCATTTCTACCGCGAGATGTAGTGGGTTTGGAAGAGAGAGCGCCATACTATCCTATCGGCTGTTTTCCTCCTGGCCTGGTTCCATTCTAGTCCTCGGTCTTTCAGAGACTGTCTAATGTTGTCCTCCCAGCGGACTCTGGGCCGTCCTGGAGGTCCATTTAAAAACACAAACACAGGAAAACAATGGTTGCACCAAATACTGATCACAATATTCCATAAACAAAACACTAAAGGTAAGAACAACAACTGATTTAAAAAAGCACGTATACATGATACTGACAAGCAAGAACACGCACTCAGATGTTAGTTTAAAAAATGAACACATATACAAAATACTGCCGGCTAGAACACAATAGGGATTTTTTTTAAAACTACACGAAGTACTGATCGCAAAAACACAAACACAAATTTAGTTGTAGGGTATCCATGAAAAACATGAGTTGACATCACTGAAATGAATCTTAACACTCTTGGTGAGAACAACTTCAAATAAGTAGTCAGATGAGAAATTAAAGAAAATTGTTCTTCTAACAAAGATCTTTATGCTGGCTCAAATCACCGAAGAAGAAACAACAAAGGCATCTTTTCCGTTTATTAATAAAAGCAAATACCAATACATTTTATTTGTCAAGGGCTGCTCTACTGATGTAAAAGAATCTGTTCACAAAATTGTGAATGTAATATAGAGAAATCTTTAAATGGTTTTACCAGGAGACCTTTATGTGTATTTTACAAATATGTTAATATAAAGTCACGTGATTGGTTTTGTTTAGTTTTTTTAAGGACTATCTTCATTGCACACGGACTACTCACTCCATCAGTGCTCCGATCTCCTCCCTTAGATCACACAAGGAGGGAGAATCTTAATGTGTCTATATAGGAATCACACATTCTAGAAATTATTTTGTGGTGGTTGTGGGGTGGGTAGGTTTCTAATTTTTAAATTTTGCCAGGGCAGCGGGCTGATAGGCCTACTCTTTACGATTTCCAACTGCCGTGGGGTTTTTAACGTGCGCAACTTGCACACAGGACCTCCTAGTTTTTCGCCCTTATCCAAGAAGGCTAGGCATCCGATCTCACTACCTAGGAGACCAGGGTGGAGTATGACATCATTAGAACCACTGGTTCTGAGAAAAAAAATTACATAAATTATATTCCTTCAACTGGGAATCGAACCCAGTACCTCTAGAACTCGAGGTGGACGCCATAGTCACTCCGACCCCCCAAAAAGTCACAATATACGTGTAATACCATATTAGACAGATCTATGTAAGGGTTTTTGTGTCTTCACAAAAGGAGGCGTCTAAATAAAACGCTGATAAATACACCCTTGACTTAGTAGAAGAGATCATAGAAACATGGAACTGGGGGAAATGACTGGTTTATCATAATCATAGAGTAAGTGGCGTAGTGATGCATCACTATCACCGTCTGCATCACATATCCCGTCTGGTATTGGCAATTAGTACCATCCACAACAATCGAATTTCTTTTTGTTCATTTGTTCGTTCCATCTCCCACGCCCTCTTTTGTCCTCGATGGTACGCGATGTCGCTGAATTTTCCAGACTATCCTTTCTAATTTTCTTTCATTTATTTTCCTTTTTGTATCTTACGGAGCAAGAATCACTGGCTACAGCTCCCCATACCTTGCAGGTAACTGCACAAAGTATTCCTGTGCTGTAGTAGCGGTGTTTTATTTCTGTAGCATTTTGCTTTACATGGTTAGATCAGTCCTATCCCCAGCGTCATATTAGTCGCATGTTACGACATGCCTAAGAGAGAAGTAGGCCAGTTCTTTCACTTTCTCCTCAGAACCCCCCCCCCCCCCCCGGGAACTGCCCAAATTCTTATTAAGTTAAGAGCCAATGACACTTGCCTACTTTCTTGTCTACTTTTATTAGCCATAATATTTTCATGTAGTTTCCTCATTTAATGTCTTTACTCCCCAAGGTACGCGTAGAATTCTCCTAAGCACCAAGTATACAAGTATCGTTGCAATTATTTTTCCTGTCTATTAATTCAAGGTCCAAAATTATTATTTTTTACACACACAAGTAGTGGTTCCTTGAGATGGATTGGCCATGTCTGCAGAATGGGAGAAGATCGGCTACCACATGGGAAACTAAGAGCCAGGGATCCTGACCTCCAGGACGACCCAAAGTCCGCTGGGAGGACAACATTAGACAATCTTTGAAGGACGGAGGACTAGAATGGAACCAAGCCAGGAGAAAGACAGCCGATAGAATAGTATGGCGCTCTCTCTTGCAAAACTCTACACCTCACGGTAGAAGAGGAACGACTAAGTAAGTAGTGGTTCCACAAACCAATAACCACAATGTCCACCATGATTATTTTTTCACACATAAGCACTGGTTCCACAAACAAATACCCATTATTATTGTTAGAGGCGTGAGTGTTGATGTTTCTCTTTTTCTTTTTAAAAAACAACTCCTGGGTGCAACAGAATCCCTTCTGTTCCAGTGGTGTGCTAGTAGTCCTTGTCAGGAGTAGCCCTTTTCAGGGCTTCATCATGTTTGCTGTTAGATATAAGTAATCATTTCCAGGGCTTAGTATTTAAAACGTGCGATGACGATCGGGAACAGATATCTCTGTTGTTGACGGACATTTGCGCTCTGATATAACTAAAAAAATGTGTCTGTGGTTGAAAGATACGTGCTTCGCAGAGCCAGGCACAGGGACTTTTCAAGGTAGTGCGAGGTCTGTCTCTTCCCCCCCCCCCCCCTTTCCCTATCCCGCGCCCGTTACAGTATTGTTCTCTTATGAGGGTCAATTATATATTTTTGAGTTGGATGACACCAGAATTTCCTTTTTTTTAAATTTCACCCCGCCCAAGGGCCAGCTCTAGTGCCTCCCCACACAACAAGACAGCCATCGAGAGAGAAAAAAAAAGCATGTACGTTTCGGCCGTTATCTGCTATATATCTGTTATGAACTTTGTGCCCCAGTCTACCCAACTGTAAATTGGTACTTGAGTTTGTTCATGGGCTAGGGAGGGCAAAGGCAGCCAGGAAGGGAACTGATCACCCCACCTCATTAAGCTAGACCTAGTATAGTGAAGTCTGTAACACTTCACTCCCCAACGGCAGTTTCTGCTATGGGTCTAACTTGACATCTTCCATCGCTTGTTATAAAGTTTCGAGGTACCTGAATCTCCTCACCTGATTTAATATTATTCCTCTTAATTTCATCTCACATTTAATCTGCGTCTTACATGTGTTATTACTTTTATTTCTGCTCTTGGAATTTTTTTATTTTTCATCTTTTTTCTCCACTTAATCTGTTTACAGAACCCACTAGGTTCTGTAGACGTGTTTCATCGTCTACTGCCAACACTGTATCTTCTCGTATACTGTTGATATAAACCGTCCAATCACTGAGTCATTAGACCGCAAATTATGTTTAAGCAATTGAGGTCAGACAACTACGCTACAATAGTGGTCCAAATATTTGTACACAGGTTCGTCGCGTGGAAAGATTGAGCATTCTGCTTGTGTAATATGGAAAGAATGTGACTGATCTATATGCTTGTTCAGGGGCATTGATTGATTGATCGTATCATCAGTCACGAAACCTTCACAGAGCCCTCAATCTTCACGTGAGAGATGAGCAGTGAGAACAAGCGTATTAGCGATAATTACGGTTGCGTTTTTCTGTCTTTCATTGTTAACTGTTTTCTTATTTCGTCGTGTTCGTGTCATCGTGCAGAGAGGAGATAACGACAGTCAGAGGAATATAAGAGGGTTCAGAAAATGTGACGTAACAACGATGCTTAATACGTTATTCGGAAATTGTTACTTAATAACTAACTATACCTCGTCTGTCCTGTATAGTTACCTGGATGTCCTTAAAGAGACAACGAAAGAATGGGACCACGCCTCACTCCGGCATGTTGAAATAATATAAGGTGACTGATCTATATGCTAGTTCAAGGGCATTGATTGATTGATCGATTGATCGTATCATCAGTCACGAAACCTTGGAACTGGCAACCTCATGATGTAAAACTAATTGATACAGAAACCACTGCTGCACGAGCACTTGAATACTTAGTGTAGGCTTCCTGCTAGGGCACCAGCTGCGATGGTGAATGCATGTTTCGTAAGGATAAGGTGACCATATTTTCAAAACCCTAATCCGGGACAAAATAGTAGATTTGACCTATTTCAATGCAAAAAATCGGGACAAAAGGGTAAATAAAAAGTCAAAAGTCGGGACATGTCCCGGAAAAATCAAGTTGATGTCAATTTAAAATAATATACACTTTATATATATACATTTGAATAACATTGAATAACATACATTTTACTGTATAAGTTTAACTACTTAAACTAATAAGAGAGAAAAACATCAATAATCCTTACTTAAGGTGAAGCTGAGTTACTGTACTTTTCAGATGAGTGGATTTTTATCAATAGGTCCTTCTTTGCAAGCAGCATCTTAAAAAACTCGACACATGTTTCCTCACAGTTCACTTTGGTTGTCAACATAGCTTTCAAAGTTTCAACACCTAGCTGTGTTTTATCACTTGCCCATAAGCTGTTCATCAAAGAAAACACTCTTTCTGTGGCAGCATTTGTTCCAGGTAGACAGAAAAAAAAAAACTCTGCCAACTTCAAAATATTTGAAAATGTCACATTATTGTTTTTGAAGTGGGAAACCATTTCAATCCAACGTTGTGGTGGCAATGTTTTTTTGGCACTCCATTCACTAATTTTCTGAGAAGTAACAAACTGCTTCATATAGACATATTCGTCATAAATTTCAGTTTCTGTAAAGTGGGCTGAAGGTAATGTTTGAATCACTAGTGATGATGATATCTCAATATCTGCCCAAATTGGTATTCTGTTCAGCGTTACCCAGCTGTAGGATTCTAGGTCTTGAAAATTTTTTGCAGCCCATTTATTCAAATAATTGAAAGCTGTTTCATAGAACGAAGAAACGCTAGCATGAAACTTTTTCACATCCTCCTTTGGAAGTCCTTCCATTTCCAGCTTTTCAAGGATTAGCTTAACTCTTGATGGCAAGAAACAGTCTTCCAGTTTGGACTTCAAAATAGTTTTCAACCTGTTGATGCTGTCAATGACTTCAAACACAGTGACCGTCTGTCCCTCTATTTTTTGCACTGCTTCGTGGAATGGAGAGGCCTGACTGTGAACAAAAACAAGCCATGCCTCAGATAGAGGATTTTCAAAGAATGTCTGTATAAAAACTGGGCATCTGTCTTGAGATTGAAAATATGATTTTAGAGGCAGGAACATCTGAAGAACCCTTTCAACAGCAGGCAGCAGAGCAAGCCACCTAGTCTGAGCATAACCTAAGATCATCTGGAAGTCTGTTTCCACAAACTGGCAAAACTCCTTGAGTCTTTCAACTCGTACTGTGTATGATTTGAAGAGTAGATAAATTTTAGCAATAATCAGCTCGACATCAACAGGCAGTACATCTGCAGCTGTTCGAACAGTGTTGTGGAAAATATGACCTGCACACCCAACTCCTATAAGACCATGTCCAAGGTTTTCTTGCAGTTTTTTGAAAACATTGTTCTGTCCTTTCCTTTCAGCACCTCCAAAATTGGAATTTGTGTTGTCTGCGCATAATCCAACTACTTTCCTGTCTAAACCATTTTCAGTTATGCAGTCATTAAGAAAACTACTTACAAATATCAGATGTTTCACCTGGCAATGACTTTAACTCTAATATTTTAATTTTCACTCCATTACTGTGATCAAAGTATCTGACAAGCAAAGGAAAAATCTTGAATTCTTTGTGGTTGGATGCATCTGTCAGTACAGAAATAAATGTAGACTTTTCTAGGTCACACCTTAACTCATTTAGAATATGGGGTGCCAAGACATTTCGAATAATGGCTTCTGTTTTCGTACGTGCACATGCAAATTTTGGCTCTAAAGTAACCTGAAGTAATTTTGATGTGCAATCCATAGACCTGAAAGTATGATTGTGTAGCACTGTATGGTATGCAAAGGCGCCTTCTATAGCAGCTAATTGCTCTTCTTGGTCACCAATTTTATCAGCTCTGAAGAAAGTGGTTAACGACGAGCTTGATGCAGCTGTAACGACGGCTCTCTTATGTTTCTCACTGCTTATGTGGTTCTTAATATCACCACGTCCACTATGGCTTATCGAAAACCC
This sequence comes from Oreohelix idahoensis, assembly GCA_024509875.1. Lineage (NCBI taxonomy): Eukaryota > Metazoa > Mollusca > Gastropoda > Stylommatophora > Oreohelicidae > Oreohelix > Oreohelix idahoensis. The sequence goes on along the minus strand of JAMPIV010013732.1, from coordinate 202,587 downwards.
GGAGGCACATATATTGCATCGTACATTGAAGTTTGATGTACTCTTTTTAATAAACGGATATTCCTTTTGTAAATCTTCATTGAAACTGCATTTACGCTTTGGTACCATTTTCTTACAACAATAACAAAATATGCACAAATAGTTCACCGTTTAAATTAAATAAACGTATACCGTACGCAAAATCTTGGTACTTTACCACTACCTAAAATTTCAAATAACTGCGAATATCACATTGGAACTACAAAACTAATTCGCGGTCCTGACAACCTCTTGTGCTGTTTCGGCGCCAGTTCACTAATAATTAAAAATTCCCTCAAGTCAGCCACGGAATAATAATTTTTTTTTTTTTTTTAATCTGTGAGATTTATGCCAAATTGGCAAATTCGTCCAAATCCGGGACAAATTGGCGTCCCGGATTGAGGGATTGTATTTTGCATCTGGCAGTTCTCGCCTCGTGCAATGAACAAAGCTAGTAAGTATAAATGTACATTATTCTACCGAAGGTACCTCCTTCCACTGTACCTTAACAGTGGTAGTTGTTGGGTCACCATTCTCTGATGAACTTTTGTATAATTTGCTTCCAAGTGTGTTTGTCAGATTTACTGCTGATAAAAGCGTGTGTTGGTGACAGATTTTTGGCTCATTGCTAACGAAGTGGGCATACCGTTTTATTTTATGTTTTTCTATGAAGCTGACGCAAGATGTCCTTCCCGTCATCGCTAGAATTTTTTTCGTTTTCATCCTCTCTTGCTATTGCTGACATCTGCGTCTTTTCTCATCAATCTCATCTCGCCAGTAGTTATCTTTGTCTCTTATGTATTGCTGGGTAAATTGGGGGGGTGTCGAGAGTAATACATCTTGCCTGGACAAAAGAAAATAATCTATATAACGGCCTCAAGGCCGTGGCAAACGAACAAAAAAAGGGGGAGGGAGAGGGTGAACTCAGTTAAACATTTTTAAAAAATATATATGAATTCAACCATGCCGGACAGGCTTCCACACTGTTTTACGTAAAATTGTTGCTGACATCCGGGTATAACTGTAAAGTCTAACTTTGGGGATCCCCCACCACCTCCCACAACAAACTACGTTTGGAAGAGAGAGAGAGAGGTGAGAGAGAGAGAGAGAGAGAAAGAGAACGAGGAATAACAAATAAAAAAGACAGTAAAGTAAAAAATGAAATGAAATAGATTTTTTAAAACTAAATGAGGAAGGAGAAAAACGAGAGAGAGAGAAAGAGGGAGAGAAAGAGAGAGACAGCGCGTTATTTTCGTGTCTTTTGTCCTACTAAGACATATTACCTTCCCACACATTCCCCCCCCCCTTTTTTTTTTGTGTGTGTACCCATCGTTTACCATGGTTTTACTGCAGTCCTCATGTTCATATCTTCTATACATCATATCAATATATCAATAGTCAACCAATCAGCCGGATGCTCCTTGTGGTTCAAGACATTTTTTTTTAAGTGCTCATGGTATCAGTTGGGTGTATAGAAAGGTGCATGACATAAAATGTGTGCATAAGGTGCACTGCACAAATAAATTTTTATGAGAAAAATATAAAAGTTTGGAGTAAATGCATTGAAAATCACAGAACGTACATATTGAGTTTGTGTCAAACTTTATGTGTATGTGATTAATTTTGTGGTGTAGTAAAATACAAGAGTGTTTCATGCTAGCCCGACAAGAGATAACAAAACCAACACGTGTGCTGTCTTATTCTGGTTTCTTTCCTCGCTTCATTCCTCATCTCTTTCTGTCCAAATACCTACATTATCATTGTGGTGAAAAATTCTAATACCCATATATAAATTAGAAAATAATTGTAAAGCAGAAAGCAAATATAAGAAAGAAAGAAGAATGGAGCAAGACCAGTGCTTTCCCAATAGCGCAAAAGCCTGAGATTAATAACGCCGGAAGGGCTGAACGCAAAATCTCTGCTTTTCCTGCTGCATTCTTCAAATAATTGTATCGCCACACCCCCTATAAAATATGTACTGTATTTTCTCAATGACCTAGATACTAAAACAAACAGTAGTGTAATTACACGCACAAGGTTAACTTAGAAAGACAGACGGACGAACTAAGAGAGAGAGAGATGCACTGAGGGACGCATGCAGTTATGCCGCTCGCTGTGTGTCGCTGTGTAAGCCATCTCGCACGCCGTTTGCATGGCCTGATTTTCAAATAAACAGTGATGAAAAAACTAACGACACGACATTAGGTTTCGAAAACAGGTTTAATTCTTATTAGGAAACCTGATACTCTACTGTTTTACGTCTGAGCTCCTGACTTTATACTGATAGTACAGTTAAAAAGATGCGGACAGATGATAGTTAAAAATAAACAACTAAGATCGAAAAAAAACAGTATTTGTAAATAAGCCATTTAGTCTCATGATAATTGTATATTCGGGTTTCTGACGATTTGTGGACAAAGAATATGTAATTGGTTGTTTAAATAGTCCACTAGATAATTAAATATTGGTAATAAAACATATAGGAGAACAGAGATACTGTCATGTCGAGTCATATCTGCTTGGATGGAATGGATGATTTTTTTGAAAACACGTAGGTGAAAGAAGGCTAAAATAATACGAAGTAGGGGATTGGCTTGATTTTGAAGGAAGCCGAGGTATGATTGGCTAACTTAGATATACGAATCTAGTTGTTGATAGTAACACGTAGTAGTGTGAGAGATTTTTTTAAAAGTTAATTCAAAAATAAAGATAGGCTTAGTCCGATTGGCCAAGGCATGTGACCTTAACGAAAGAGTACGCTGCTCGTTGCCATTATTAAAAAAATATTCATAAGAGCAGGAATCGGTGACAGACTTGTGCTGTGTTTTATAAGATATAACTACAGAAATCAGTCTGGACAGTGGGCAAATCTAAAAGTGTGCCATATTAACTTGCCTTATTCATCGTAACCTGTGTATATTTCCTTTACATGTGGTAAGATTGATTTTATTGACTTTTTTATTTGAAAAAGGGTTGTGTATAAGAAAAGGCCATGACAAAAGGTTGTAATTAAATGGTTCCATAGCAGACTTAGGCAAGGCCTAGTTGTTGATGCATTATACTATGGACCATTTAAGAAAGTTAGAACTACAGGAAGATATATGATGATCATGCAGAAACATTACACCTATCTTATTGCATGGTGAAGTATTGCAGAAATGGCAGAGGCGTAGCCTCCATTAGGGGAAAAATAAAAGAAAACTGGTACCATTTGTTCCATCACATGAAAGTGGAGAAGCTAGGTTGTTAGAAGAGCTGACCATGTTCTTTTGTGAAATATATGTTTACAGGTAAATTTGGAGGAATTAGTTTGATATTAAGACAGAACCATAACTTGTTTTGACAGGGGTTCCTGCTGGTACTTGTATGATGCTGATACTGAATGATAGAGCAATTCAGCACTAGATCAAGGAGTCTCTGACACCTGCTGGTATAAAAGAGGCTTAAGACCAGAGGATTTTGAAGCGTTTAGCCAAACTGACTGCACTTGCTGCGATTCCAGGGCTCAGATAAGTGATATCTGGCCTGGAACAACTTATTACTATTCCTGAAAGATCTCCTGTATTGAATAAAAACATTCCTCCAAAAAGAATAACAGAGACCATATTATTAAAACTAAAGAACATTGGGATGATGACAAACCCCAAGCTGCTTCATAATACCAGTAATTAGATATATTAAAGAATATCCATTTGAAAATTGTACCCATGTACTATAGACATACTGTCTATTGCACGTAAATATTTTAATATATATTTGTAATTATATTATGCAATCAAATTGATTATCATTGACTAAAGTCCTAACCAAAACAATATTTAGGCTCAGGACCAATAAAGTTTAACAGAAAATTTTTCATTATAAAATTTAACAGCTGGAGTTAGTTGAGTTTATCTTAGGATTTAATATTTGTTTGTATATGTTTGTATTGAGATTATTCCACAACACTTTTACAATACCCTAGACACTTAACGAAGCTAGTATTCACATTGATCAAGAATAAGTCTGATTGAGATCGAAATGTGGTAGCAAGTAAGGTCTTCTGTATACATATGGTACCAAACTTATTATCTTCAGAAACCTTCACAGCTGATCTCATTCAGTACACTAGGTCCCCTATCCCCATATTTATACCTCATAAACTCACCACAATCATTACACAAAGGAAGCTAATTCCTCATATTAGAAGGTAGCAATCCACTTTCATTGGGCATGTTATGAGAAGAAGAAAGAAAGAATATATCGTGATAGCAGGAACAAGAGAGGACAACAAAGACAAATGATACCGGACAGTTTGACTTCATCACATTTTTTTTATTTTATGTAAAACTTTTGCCTTGTTTTGGCGAGGCGCGTCCTGTTCAACCTAGTCGGTTATATTAGTGTTGCGGGGCTTTATACGATTCACTTCTTTTATTGTAGTTGCGGCCCCGTCTTCTATTTCAGTGGTCGTTGTGGAAAGCCACCGTTCTCATTGATTCAATAAGCTTCTTAGTTCTGGTCATTTGATTCATTAATTCTTGATCGTGCTATTGTTGGAATAGTTACGCGAATGTGAGTTAATACTTTCTGTCTGTCACAAGGTTTGAACTCAGTATCATAATTGTTGAATTTGTAACTTCAATGAACGTGATAAGTCTCTTCTCGAGTCCACACAATTTTTAATATACATTTCAAACAGTAGACAGTCCATGGAGGTTGATTATGAAAACATTATATATTAGAATTGAATCATACATCATAAATGCTATCCCTGCATTACAGTCCTGGTCCAATAATATGCAACACTATAGTCAGAACGTCGTAACTATATGTACGCGCGGTTGGGACATCCAACGGCCGACAATGAGATTAGACGTCTGGCGATATAAAACGAATGTGGACCATAATTTCATCCTTCCTTGACTTTAGTTAAAATTACTAACCTCGATACATTCCTCTCTTCATAAGAATATCGGACTGACCCATGTCCGTACTGCAATAATATATGTGCGGCAATATCATGCCTACCACTGGAAGGATTATAGGACACGTCTTATCCGTTTGACGGTCATCTAAGAAAAGGGTGTGGTAACCTAGTCACGGTGCGTGACATACCAACGCATACACGTCATAATCAATCGTGTGTATCGCGTACACTAACTAACAATTATTTACATTATATTAAACGTAGTCACCTATTAATCTTATGCTGTTAACCTCTAGCAGACCATGCCAATAAAATACCTGAACAATTCCCTGTCCACTGGGGGAAAAAAAAAAATCTATTAGATAGATTTTTTTTAACAAAAACCCATCTGAAAAAATACCAATATGTTAACAATATCAAAAAAAAAATTTAACGAGATTGCGGCATATGGCCTACGACGTTCTGTCTAGAACCAATGTCGTGGTCATGTCGACTAACCAATAGTCATGTAATATATTCATTATTTATATCATAAATAAATATAAATGGTAATAAGAACTAAAAGAGAATGGTAATGTCGATCTCTAATTAAATAATTAATTAACTTAAAATATGTCGTGATAAAATGTCATGTCAGACTAATTTAAAGTGTTAAAATTAAACTAAATAACTATACTAGGTATGGAATAAGAATAAGTTGTTGAAAATCTAATGTAAGAAAAATGAGAGGATCTGTTAAAGAAAGACATAATAACGAATAAAGAATAAATTAGAGAAAGAAAAAAAATGATGTATAAATTTAACTAAGTTATGTGTGTTGAACATCAAGTAAGTGTAGTATTAAGTTATTAATACCTTTCTAACTAATTTAAACAATAGTATGCAATATAATCATGTAATTCTAAGAATATAATCAAAGAATTATGTGAGTTTTCTTTTCTTTCTTTCATTTTTTTAAGTTTCATTCATTTTTTTTAAAATTCAACTCACTTGTCATTTTAATGTGGATTAGTTTTTTAAAGAATAAATTAAAGTAATTAACATTGGATATGAAGATCCATTCGTAGTCTTGATCCTTGAATTTCCATTAGACAAAATGTTCAAGTATTCTGAATCACGTTATATAACGAATTAGTTCGACTGGAATGTCATTTATTTTCTCCGAAGTGTTTTGAAACAATGTTGTGACAAATGTAAACCAGGAAAGTCCCGGTGTAAAGACGAATATAGTGTCAATTGATTGCAGTCACTTAGCGTATAATTTGCCTATAGAAAGCAGCTGAGTAAATGGTTCATTCATGTGTCAAAAAGCAACGATGGTGCTATGTTCTTTGATTAAGTTTCTCTGTACATAGTATTGTCTTTGCGACAAACAACGTAAATTAGGAATCGACATCATTAGGATTTCGAGATAATGTATCTGCCAAGATGTTGTCGGATCCTGTGATGTACTCGATTGAAAACTCGAAGGGTTGGAGGAGTATAGCAAATCTGGTCAATTTTGGACTCTTGTGATTTGCTCGTTGTAGTGATGCTACGGCCCTTTGATCGGTTTGTACTACAAAAGGGGCTCCCAGTAGGAATTTTTCTAGTTTGGTTATCGCCCACACGACGGCTAAGAGTTCGCGATCAACCGTAGAGTACTTCACTTCTGGTGGTTTCAGTTTTCGTGACACGTACAAGTTTGGATGGAGGATGTCGTCATGGTATTGGAGCAAACATGCGCCAATTCCGTAGTTACTCGCATCTGTACGAAGAATGAACTTTTTAGAAGCATCAATTAATCTCAAAATAGGTGGATTTGAAAATATAGAAATTATTTGCCGAAAAATTCTGTCACATTCGTCAGTCCATGTCACTTTCACTGGCATGTTCTTCTTTAGTAATGAGGACAATACAGCAGTGATGGATGACAAGTTAGGTACGAATCTACTGTAATATTGGACTAGACCTAACAAGCTTCTCACTTGTTTCTTCGTTTGAGGAACGGAAATGTTTAAAATTTTTGAAACTGTACTGGGTAATGTTCGGATATATCCAGCTCCAATAATGTGACCCAAAAAAGTGATCTCATGAAATGCTACCTGTAATTTTGTAGGTTTAGCAGTTAACTTGTACCTTCTCAAGGTATCAAAAACGTATCCAAGACCCAAAAAATGTTCCTCAAAAGATGAACTAAACAAGCATATGTCATCTATATATGTAATAATGTCTGGTCTACCTGAAAAAATGTGTCGCATCATGCGAACAAAGGTAGCTGGAGCGTTAACCAGCCCAAAAGGCATCACGTTCCACTGGTATAGACCTAGCGGAGTTGAAAACGCTGTGTAGTATTTTGCTTTTTCGGTTAGTGGTATCTGCCAATAACCTTTAGTTAAGTCTATCTTAGTAAATATAGTTTCTGTCGATAGACGTGGCAGTAAGTCATCGAGAAGTGGATGTGGTTCGCTATCAACTATCGTTTGTGCATTTAATTTTCTATAGTCGACGCATAGTCTAATGTTATTGTCCTTCTTTCGGACAATAACTAATGGAGAAGAAAATGGGGAATTACTAGTTTCGATAATTCCTAAAGATAACATCTGTTCAAGTTCCTTAGTAGTTTTAGTAAGAAAGTGTATAGGAACAGAATAAGGATGTACCCGAATTGGAGTATCCTCGTTAAGAGTGATGTCATGATTAATGACTGATGTGCGACCTGGAACATCGGTCAACACATCTGGATAAGATTGTAGCAGATCAGCAATCTTTTGATGCTGTTGCGGTGTAACCGACGAAGAGATGGTTACGTCCCGCCAAGATTCGCTAGATTGTACTACAGGTACAGGTAAAGCTAACTGTACCTCAGGAAAAGAAGATTCTTCTTCCTGGATAACGGATAAATTAGAATAGTGACATGTAGGTCTGAAAGTGTCATCTAATTCATGAAAAATAGCTTGTAGATGTTCAGGTCGAGTATGAAATTGCTTGAGCATATTTATGTGAAATATTTTGTGATGTCCCTTAATGTCCAGGACATAATCAACATCAGAAATCTTATTGATAACCTGGTAAGGACCATTCCACGAGATTAGTAGTCTATTATTGTTATGTGGCAATAACACATAAGCTTGATCTCCTGGAAATAATTGACGTAATCGTCTATTACTGTTTTGGAAAGTTCTAGCTTTCTCTTTCGCAGCCTCAGATGAAGCTGTTGCCATTTGACAGGCATCAATAATGTTATTCCGGAGATTAATTACATATTCATAGGATGACTGAGTGTCCTGAGTCATCTCAGAATCGATTAATAAATCTTTTATCAGTCCCATAGGACCTCTTGGAGGAGCGCCAAAGACTAAATGAAACGGAGAGAAGCCAGTTTGTTCATTTGGCACCTCTCGATAAGCGAATAACACCGCTGGTAGCACTCTGTCCCAGTCCTGTGGATGGTTAACTGTAACTTTATGTAGCATTTGTTTGAGTGTACGGTTAAGTCTTTCTACAGCACCATTACTCATTGGGTGATAAATGCTGCTGAGGTTTCTATCTATTTGCCAAGTCTTCATTACCTCCGTCATAGTCTCAGATATAAATTGAGAACCATGATCTGACAAAAGTTTTCTAGGAAAACCTACTCTAGAAAAGATCAAGTGTAGTGCATCAGCTACATCTGTGGTGGTGGTTGTTTTTAATGGGATGGCTTCTGGCCATCGTGTGCATAAATCGATGCAAGTGAGAATAAACCTATGTCCTCTGGCTGATGGTAAAAGTGGGCCAATGATATCAATGGCCATTTTGTCGAAAGGTCTCACCGATATATCACAAGCCTGAATAGGCGCCGTGTGAAAGGCTCCCCGTGCTTTCACTTCTTGGCATATCGTACAGGAGCGTACGTACTGTGAAATATCTCGTGATACTCCCGGCCAAAAAAAAGAAGATAATACTCGTGAACGTGTACGAGTATAACCCATGTGACCTGCACACTTAGAATCATGTGCATGTTGAAGTATGTACCGCCTAAAAGCAAAAGGTACCATGACTTGTTGTCTTATCTGAGTTTTATCCATAAAACATCTTAATAAAATGTCATTTTTAATACTAAACCACTGACTATAATTTATGTTCCTAGAAAGATTGTCATCTTTGTTGACCAGCGTAAAAAATTTTGTTAGTGACCTGTCTTCCCTCTGTTTTGCAGCAAATGATACTCGGTCAATAGCAGAATGAATCTCGATATTTTCATGATCATTTGTTTCCTTGTTTTCCGTGTCTATAGTCTCTAATTGTTTTGTATGTGCTCTGGTTATTGCTGCATTTCCGATGTATAGATTATTTTTTTCCCATTGAATAATCTCATCTGGTGTGCAATCTTTACTCCCGTGTATGCATCCCACCATAAGGTCGGCAATTGGGTTTCTTAACATGCATGCTTTAACATTGCCTGTGAAGAAAGGTGTGTCAATGTAAATAATAGCTGTTGGATAATATTCTATGGTTCCCCCAAAAGTCATGCACCTGACATGTTCTCCAGTTGCACAATTTGGATGAACAAGTGTCTGACGGATTCCGATCGTGGTCGATCCCGAATCTCTTAAGACTGAGACGATGGATCCATTAACTTTTCCTCTGTTGAAGATCAGTGATCCTGTTCCGTCATTGACTGCTAGACTGACTTCTGGTAGAATATGACCGCAGTTCAGAACTGTCTCTTTTGCTTTCTGAAATATAAGATTACATGTTGGGCAACTATTTGCCACGTTATAATTCATTGCAAAACAAGTAGACGATGACTGTATTTTGTTATCAGTAGTTGAACTCTGAACCCTAGGGGTTGTAGCAGTAGTAACAGCTGCCCCTGTATTATGGTTATAAGTTGTCGATCTACGAGAATGAGAACGATGACGAGAATAATTAGATGAATTATCCCGTTGTCCTCTATTGTAACTGTTATCTCGATGTCTCGAGTTATAATTATCGCTATTGTTCCACTTGTAATCATTATTATAGTTATATGATCGATTATAACTTGAGTTACGTGGATTACTGTTATTTCTTGACTGAGGTGAATAGTTTCTGGTTTGTTGTCGTCCTCTATTAAAGTTATTGTTAAAGTTATTCTGTCCCTTATGAAAATTAATGTCATAGTTTCCTTTGAACCTACCCCTGTCTACACTGTGTGTTCTAGGTTTGTTATGATTATGATATGCCATATTGGAGGCTACAGGAAGTGGTTCTCTTATCAATGTGCCAGAAATATTAGCATTCGGATGAGCTGTGCAGTAATTTAAAGAAATTTTTTCTAACTCATCAATAGATTCTGGTTTTTCTTTCTTGCAAATAAGCAAAGAATGGTGGGCTGACAGACGATAATACTTTATCCCTCAATAACAAATCGACTAACTTGTCGTAGGATTTGTTGACACCTGCCAGTTCAACCCATCTGTTAAAAGTATTGCGTATGTTAGCAATAAAACCTGTGAAATCTCTATTGTTATCTGGCAACAAACTTTTAAAACGCAATCTACATGCCTCTTCGTTCAAGTGGAAACGACGTAGTAACAACGTCTTAATGGCCTCATAGTCTGTTGATAGTGTTGGATCTATATTTTGTGCTGCACTTGCAGGTTCGCCATCTAGAAATTCCTTAAGTTTCAGTGCCCATGCCGCTTTGTCAAGGTTATTCACCTTACATATGTCCTCAAAGCGCGCGAGCCACGATGAAAGGTCATCTACGTGTAACTTGAATGGAGGCAGCTTAAAGTAATAATTACCTTTAAGTCGTGTGGATGAAGATCCAGATTGAGCAGTATCATTTTGGGTTGCTGCAGCGCCCTGTGAATTAAGTTTTGCTGTTTCTAATTTAAGTCGTTGCAATTCCATTTCTTGCTGCAGTATGATTTCTTGTCGTTTCAATTTATTCTCTTCTTCAATCCGTAGGATTTCATCTCTTGCTATCTTTCTTTCTTCTTCTTGTCTTAATTCTGCCTTCTTTTCCTCCTCCTCTGCCTTATATTTTGCAAATTCAGCCAATGCATAAGCCTCGAGAAGTTCTCCTTTTTTCCCAAAATCTTTACCATTTTTAATAAAATAGTCTAAGTTAAGCATCTTGACGTTAATATTGTACGTAATGGTTATGTAATAATCACCAATAAATTTTAAGTAATTATTATACTTATTCAATTTATGAATAGTCGATATAAACAATCATAATATTATTGAACTTAATCTGGGAATGTTCAATTTAATTAATTGTAATATTATCTAACTATTATTTGTAGATTCCATACATAGACATACTATGTTGGGAAAATATTACATATACACTCGTTAATATATCATAAATAGTTATGATATTTATCTATTTCGGGTGCTGAATTACTATCATGCACCTAATAATAAATAGTATTATTCCTCAAGTATTATATCATTCAGTCAGTGATATGTGCTAAGTAAATCATTTAGTAATGGAAAAAATGTACCAAATAATATACACTATGTCCTTTATATGCAGGACAGACTAAAAAGTCAAATTATTTTATAAATATATATTATTATTATATTATGCCTTAATCATGAGCTATAAAGTGCATCGCCCATTTCTTGGACTATCACTGCAAATTGGTGCAAAGTCCCTAATTCTCCTTAAAAGTCATTACATTTTAATTATATTCATATACACTCTTATTAAGCAAGAAATTATATTATTAGTGTTAAATCATGAACAGATGAAATGAGGACATACGATACGATGGGTAAACCAAGGATAAACAAACCATATTATCACGAAACAAGACGTTTCTACAATAAAAATTGATATTATGAAACCAAATCTGCAAACCGGAAATATAGAGTAGGGTGAAGGTTAACTGAATATAGAGTTAAATCTGCGTACACAAAAATTAATGACGCAAACATGGACTCATTGACGGTTATACAAAAAAAAAAAATGAACTGAATAATAGCAAGATCAGAAAGAACAAGATAGATTACTAACATTGTTACCAAACTAAATAGAATTTAAACTGAATACGATAAAATACACCGATTATTTCACCAAACTAGACATCTAACATATACTGTGAATTAAATGCAGTCCCGAACGAAACAAGCCCCGGAAATGTCATCGACGCGTTCTCCGCGAAATGCGATTTAATTCACTACCCTAAAGACCGTTCAGAATGAATATCGGCAATCCGTAGAGCCATAATTTATTCATTCTGAATCTCCACTCCAACCTCCCACAATTAGGCACAGCACAAACAATGAAAACAAATATAACGTGCATATAAAATATAGAGAACGGACATGCCTGCAAAATGTGAATTAGACTCAGTGATGTTTCTTATGAATGACAACAGTCACGAACTGAGACTTATCTTTTAACCCGTCGTCCGATGCGATCTTCACCAACGGCCTAGACTAGAGGATAGGACTGTTTGCTCCTTGTTGGTAAATAATGTCTTTTCAATCCTATGATCTCATGAGAAGTTGTATTCTTGAATGAAACATTAGGTGAGCTGGCATCGTCCTTCGATCGTTGGCTTGTACACGGAATATTGTGACGTCACTGATTTTTGCATAGTTACACAAGCCACGTCATGTTCGGAATCATGTGACTTGAACGTTTTCTTGTAATCGTAAACAGTCCGTGAAAGTATGTAAACAAGAAAAATTTCTTTCTTCCTTCGTTCCCCAGCAATGGCAACCACTTTGTTGCGGGGCTTTATACGATTCACTTCTTTTATTGTAGTTGCGGCCCCGTCTTCTATTTCAGTGGTCGTTGTGGAAAGCCACCGTTCTCATTGATTCAATAAGCTTCTTAGTTCTGGTCATTTGATTCATTAATTCTTGATCGTGCTATTGTTGGAATAGTTACGCGAATGTGAGTTAATACTTTCTGTCTGTCACAAGGTTTTGAACTCAGTATCATAATTGTTGAATTTGTAACTTCAATGAACGTGATAAGTCTCTTCTCGAGTCCACACAATTTTTAATATACATTTCAAACAGTAGACAGTCCATGGAGGTTGATTATGAAAACATTATATATTAGAATTGAATCATACATCATAAATGCTATCCCTGCATTATAGTCCTGGTCCAATAATATGCAACACTATAGTCAGAACGTCGTAACTATATGTACGCGCGGTTGGGACATCCAACGGCCGACAATGAGATTAGACGTCTGGCGATATAAAACGAATGTGGACCATAATTTCATCCTTCCTTGACTTTAGTTAAAATTACTAACCTCGATACATTCCTCTCTTCATAAGAATATCGGACTGACCCATGTCCGTACTGCAATAATATATGTGCGGCAATATCATGCCTACCACTGGAAGGATTATAGGACACGTCTTATCCGTTTGACGGTCATCTAAGAAAAGGGTGTGGTAACCTAGTCACGGTGCGTGACATACCAACGCATACACGTCATAATCAATCGTGTGTATCGCGTACACTAACTAACAATTATTTACATTATATTAAACGTAGTCACCTATTAATCTTATGCTGTTAACCTCTAGCAGACCATGCCAATAAAATACCTTAACAATTAGGGCGCATGTCCAAATATAAAAGACCCTTAGGTCTGGGATAATATATTATATTGATTTGTAAAAATCAGTCAACAACAGAAGTTGTAGAGACACGTGATCATCTTTACCACCAGACATGCTATTTTAATCAGAAGTAAAAATGTTGTAATATCTTAAATTCCGGCGGATAACACTGTACCGTATGAAATTCTGGCTGACATCCAGATACAGATGACGAAACTAAATATCGAGAAGGGGAAAAGCATGGAAAACCATTGTATGATTTTTGTCTTTAGATCCAGCGACATTCAATAAATCCACAGTAAGAGATTCTGATCTGGCAGAATGGATAATGTAGATCTACTGGCACCAGAAACGTAAGATGTGAATTCTAGGGATGCTGGAGAGATGAATCTGCCATCACTTTTTTGTGATGACATCTACGTCAGTTTTTGTTACTGTAGATATTAGACGACACAGTCAGCGCTCTATAAAACAAATCCTTTTCTCATCAGCCTGGCAGATCAGGTGATACTTAAGATATGAACAGTTGCAATGCTGGAGAGTTGATCTGTGAGCACTTTTTGTAACATCTAACTTTTTGTTACGGCAGATACTAAAAGACACAGTGAACGAACTACAGAACAAACCCTTTCTCGTAAGTCTAACAAATCGACTGATACGTATCGCTCAAGATTTTACATAACCACAAAACACATTAACACATTGTAAAACCAACAAAAACAACCAAAAATCTCTCGTATTAAAAACATACTTGAGGGTTCAGTGTAACAGTTTAATTGACTGCAGTGTCTTATTTTCCTTTATATATTCTATTTCCTAATAATAATTATTATTTATTCTTATCAAACATCAAAGGCCTTTTATAGTTGGACATGCGCCCCAGTATAACTAATGGGCCTTATTGTAACCGGAATGATGATCACATTAGTAGTTTAGTAATTATCCTTTAAATAATTTCAGTACGCAAGATATTGATGACGTAATTTTCACATAGCCTCTTATCGACATTTTAAAATAAAGACTTCTAGACAGTTACAGGAAATGATACGAGACCTGAAAACCTCTAAACAGAATTAATAATACCCTCGAATAAAAGCTTATACCATTCGCTATCATAGAAACTTGTGTAGAAACTTGTGACGTAAATATGACATCGACAAAACTAGTGGAATATCCGTATACAAATCAAAGCAACCTTCCCCCCCAAACAGTCTTAGGAACCAGTTTGTATATATTGACGCCCAAAACCCTTAGCAAAAGAGAGCCAAACAAGAGTCAAAAGAAGAGTCAAAGAAGAGTAAAAGCCAGGAGCCAAAGCCAGGTCATTCTGGATAGTCCAAGAGCCTTAGGTTCCTAGCAGATTTGCTGACCGCCACTTTATATTGGCAAGAGAAAAATGGCTAACCTGACCCCTAGCCCTATGACAACATATACTTCAGGTTGGTAAAAGGTCTCGACTTAGACTTACGCATAGTAGACAGGATGAAATAGATATACATAAGCTCATCAAAATGCCCTAATGGATTTTATGAGATGATTTCGTATGAGGAAACGAATGTTACTGAATTGAGAATAGGATCATCTTGTAATCTACCACCATACATCTGAAAGAAGCTATAATAAACTTTTCATATACAATGTCGGACTTTGCTTAAACTGCTGTTGGAAGTTGTTGAGTTTGACTTGTACATTGTTTAGGAACTCTATAAGGAAAAAAATGGACCGTACTGCCTTTTTTATATTACATTGTGATTACTTCCAACTATCAAAATCTGAATACGAACCTGGATCCCGTACCCTTTGATCAAGTTAAACAATACCTCTGGAGGATCATCCAGTTAACTCAAACTTGACACAGCAACCTATAAATATATTGATACCGCCAACTTATATATATTTATGCTGTGAACTCGAACTTGTCAATTATAGGTTATGTAACTAAAAAGATAGAATACCGTCGGAATGCTTCCTTTGCTGTCCTTTAATTCCTTCAACGGAGAATAGCTCCTTAATTAACTGGTCACAATTAATACATTGGCACAATACCTGCTTCTTAGTTGGTGTGTCAATGTAACACGCATTTCTCGCTATAACATATATACCTATCGAGCTATTCTGACCTGCTTTAATAATTTTCCGACGGATTATTCATTTATATAGAAGAATGTTAAATTAAATGAAATAGAACCCCAAACCAGTTTTACCCCTAAAATACTACCTATGTGAATACGGGCACATAGTGTAATTTATTATGGTGCCTTAGGACCAGGATTTTGAATTGGAAGAAAAGGCAAGAAAAGAAACAACAACAAGAATCATTTTTTCTCACATAAATCAGAACATGGAGAATTATGCAGATGAAATACTGAGACAACAAAATCAACAGGCTATGCAAATGCAACAAGCACAAATGGCTCCACAACAAGTACCGCTTCCGCCAGAGCAAGGAGATATAAATTTGATGGTGTTACAAAACATGACTGACACGTTACAACATGTAGATCAACATGCTAAATTTAGAACCATTAAAAAACTTCATAACTCCATTTAGTGGTGACCCCATGAAATTTAGACAATGGATGGTGGATATGGATAAGTTTGCTTACCTTATTGACGCCACAACAGATTTGGAAAAAAAGAAAATAGTGTTTTTATCATCGGAAGGATTGATAACTGATTTTGTGAGAAGAAGAGCGAAGGCCTACCCAAGTGAAACCTTTGAGGAATTGAAAAGAGTGCTAGTGTCACGATATTCTAACATAACGGACGCCGAGCACGCTTGGACACTTTTGAGAATGATAAGGCAAGAGAAAATGGAATCGGTGCAGATGTATGGCGACCGACTCTTAAACTTAACTGAAGATGCTTTCGTGGGAGGTAGCATACCAACAACCGAGCTCGAGAAACACTTAGTGGGAATTTTTGTCGATGGCCTCTATTCAGATTCTCTGAAAATGCACATGTTAAGAAAAGATCCTCAGTCAATTACACTGGCCATCCAGATAGCAGTTAATGAGGAAAATGTCAAAAAAAGATTTCAGCAGAGGATTGGAAGATTGCCATTGCTAAACCATGAATGCCAGCATCCTCAACCTGAACCATTCTACCAACGTACGCAAAATGAACCGCTATTTCAGCATCAACAAAATGAACCATCGCCTCATCAACCTATGGAAGTAGACCATGCTAGACCTCGTTGGAATCGAAATCAAGAATATCACAGAAGATCAAATAACACACACAGAGAACTAAGACACTCCTTACCACAACCAAATGAAAGAGAGCATAAGATACACCATATAGAACCCTTGATGCAACCACCAACCTGCTACAACTGTGGATCCGTGGGTCATGGTCAATGACATGTAGAAAACCCCAGTACCAATCTATGAGTTCGAGAAACCACTACCTACCCCAAAACAATTACAACGGTGAATATCAACGCCAAGTCCACTATCCAGAAAACTACCCAAGAAGACCCCAACAAAATAGAAACAACTTTTCCCAAGCAACAAGAAGGTCGGGAAACGGGACGGCTCCACATTAGCAGAGATCAGATGTGACGGCCGAAAAAAGAGATCTCTAAATGAAAAAATGAAAGACAGAAACGAACAAGCAAATCTCAACATTTGTCCAGACCCCAGTTCATGTATAATAGAAATAGGAAAACAACAATTTAGAGCGTTAATAGACACAGGAGCAACTGTAAGTCTTATCCGGGAGAAGCTGTATTATCAAATTCAACACATGGCAAATTTTTCCAGAAGAACGGTACAAATGAAATCAGTAACAGGTCAAGCACTAAAAGCAGTGGGAACGGCTTATTTGACATTTAAAATGGGAAGAGAAATTCTACGCCATAACTTCATTATAACGAGAGGATTATCAAGAAACTTCATAATAGGAAGAGACTTCCTCATCAAAAATAATGTGAGGATATACTTTGATTTAAAACAACTAAAAGTGAACAATACATATGTACCATTTCAGGACGATATCCATATCGCGACCCTGGTTCGAACTACGGCACCGGTTACTCTGAAACCGAATTCAGTAACTCTAACCAGAGCTAAAATAAAAAGATCTCCATACTTTGACATAGGACAGGCTGTATACATATCACAAATTGAAAATGAAAGAAATAGAGGAGATCCACACATAGAAGTACAAGATGGCATCGTGGAAATAAATATACGAAGAGATTTTCCAATAATGGTACTAAATACGTCAGGTACAACCACCACTATTCCCAGAGGTACAGTAATAGCAAAGATCCAGACGGAAAGGAAAGATGTATTGACCAAACTATTCAAGGCCAAGAGCGTCTATCCAAAATCCCAGATAAACAAATTAAGATCTTCATCCCATCCCCATCCTTACAAAACTCTAGATCCTATAGAGTCAACAAGAAGAAACATTCCAAATACAAGAGAGTCGAAAGAAAAAATGTCTCTGGACCGAAGGAGCACAAATAACAGAAAGAAATATGTAAAACCTGACTCGCTATTCGCTGACGATTTGGATAGAGAAATCATACAAGGAAGGTATGAAAGAAAAAATAAGTACCATACTTCATGGAACAGAGAGAATATTGTGGGAACAGTTACATCTTATGCATACCCAAGAAACCGGACATATTCAAGGAATCGCCAGTTCTATGATAAATTGCCAAGAGACTCGAAGAGTAGGTACCCCGACGAACAGACACAAAAAAGAGAATACCGCTTTTGTCCACCAGAAAGGATAATGACGAAAAAATTTCATTCAGATAGAACGAAAGAATTGCTAGCAACATTACAGACAACAGATGAACTAAAACCCAGACTTGAAAAATTCATAACGAAACATCAAGATGTATTTGCGTTATCTGACATAGAGTTAGAAAGGACTACGACCGTTACCATGGAAATAGAAACTACAACTGAAGAACCCATAACCCTCAAACCGTACCACACCCCACTAAAGAATCGAGGGATAGTGGAGAAAGCCATTGGCGACATGCTAGCAGCTGGGATAATTGAACGATCCAGATCATCATGGTCTTCACCCATTGTGATAGTAACAAAGAAAGACGGTAGCTCTCGCTTTTGCTGTGACTACAGAGCGTTAAATAAAATCACCAAAACGATATCCTACCCTCTACCTAGAATTGATGATATTTTGGCCACCTTGGGTAACTCAGACTGGTATACCTCACTAGATGCACGCTCCGGATTCTGGACAATACCATTGTCTGAAGATGCAAAGAAGAAATCTACTTTCTGTACACACATGGGATCATATAGTTGGAATGTATTACCTTTTGGACTGAAAAATAGCCCGGCTACTTACGTAAGTTTAATGGATGAAGTGTTGCAAGGACTGAACTCATTTGCATCAGCATATATAGATGATGTCTTGATCCACACAAAGGGAACAATGGAAGAACACCTGAAACATGTCGAGACTGTTTTCGACAGAATGAGATTGCACAAAGTAAAGCTGAAACTCAGCAAATGCCGTTTCCTACAGAAGGAAATAAAATATTTGGGCTTTATTGTCAACTCCAACGGAATCAGACCGGACAGTGAAAAGATTGAAGCTATCCAAAAGATCCCTCCACCTACCACAGTACGTCAATTAAGAGGATTCTTTGGGTGTTGTGCGTATTATCGAAAGCACATTATCAATTTTTCTAAAGTGGCTGAACCATTACTGAAACTAACCAGGAAGTATGCCAAATTCCGCTGGACTGAAGATTGCCAAAAAGCATTTGAGTACCTGAAGACAGCCTTAACCACCGTACCTTTTCTAGCCCATCCAGACTTGAACAAGCCCATGATTATATACACGGACGCGCATCAAACACAGCAGTAGGCGCGTGCCTTGTACAAGACAGATCACCAGACGAACCGCAAGTGATAAAAAATGTTCCAAACGAAAAACCGATAGCCTTCCTTTCCCACACATTAAGCCGAACACAGAGGAGATGGACTACGACAGAGAAGGAAGCCTATGCAATCCATTACGCCCTCCAGAAATTCGATTTTTATATCCGTGGAACCCAGGTTATCATCAGAACAGATCACCAACCACTTGTAAGCTGGCTAACTAAGACTGCAGAGCAACCCAAGAAACTCCAGACCTGGGCGATAAATCTCCAAAGTTACAATACAACCATTGAGTATATTCCTGGAAAATTGAATACGTGTGCTGATCTTTTGTCCCGAATTCCATATTCTGACACCAATGAACCAGACTCCCCACTCCTTGAATCTACATCGGACATCGACGATAACACAAAGGAAATTCATGCCATAGACTCTAAAAACTCAAGACAAAACGATGAAGAGGTGACAACACAAGAACCTGAACTACAACATGGAACCACATTTGATTTACCATCAGACAACCAAGGAACAGAAACGTTTGAACAGAATATCGACTTTAAGAAAGAACAATTGAAAGATGAAACATTAGTTAAGATCATTACACAGGTTCGTACAAATCCAAAAGAGAAGAAAGACTACATCATCCTTTCGGAAGATAATATCTTGTATCATATTGGCTCTAGAGACAATGGTACTCTACAAAAATGTATACCCAAATCGCTAGTTCCAAAAGTATTACAACAGTTTCATGACGAAAACGGGCATTTTGGAAGAGACAAGACTCTAGATGTGATCCTAAAACGTTATTACTGGCCCACGATGATTAAAGATATCATAGAGTATGTTGGGACATGTAGGGTTTGCAAGCTAAGAAATATGAGAACTATTCGAGCCCCTATCCAAGAAATGTCTTATCCGCACTACCCAATGGAATTTATTAGCACAACAAAAGCTCATGTGTCCCAGATGCGTCTTGACGACCACAGACCACTCACTGTCACGAAAAAACAAGCTGATAGACCCACGAGATTGTCTACCCTAGCGCAACCTCCCTCATCTTCCACTGATGATGAATTACCCAAATCAGATTCCTCCTCCCATGACTCCGATATCCCTTCACAAAATTTGGATACGTTCGTCAAACGTATTAGAGATAACAGAGATTCATCTTCTAGTGAAAACAATATCCCTCTGCAGGAGCTAAGACAACGCCTTATTCAACGTCAAGAGAGAGGTCATGCGTCTTCCAGTAAAGAGAATATACCTTTGCGAGAATTACGACAACGTCCTATACAACAGAAAGAGAGTTTTCCAGACGTTACAAAATTTCGCAATCCTGAACCTACCGATCGACATGATTATCAATCATCTCAAATGGCTCCATTGTATGATGAAGAAACACCAGATGATCTTTACCCAGACACAGATTCGATGACCAGTGCATCTAACTCTACTTTGTGCGGTATGGACGAATCAAGAAGGACACCTGATAAACGGAAATACGAGCCTTCCTCTTCAGATTCCACCCCTCTAGCCAAACTACCGAGATTGCCGCAAGAGCACATTTTTATTAAACCTACGAAGCAAAGACGTCGTACAAATCCCCAACGCTTCTCACACGATGTCGACATGGTTAACGACGATACTTCACTCCCTACCCCTACGGTTAAAATTTTACCAAATGTTTCACCTCGCATGGATAAATGCATGCTTTTGTCCCAAATGATGTCGTTATTAGCTAACAAGCTGTGACTGGAATTTCGAGGAAATGTTTCCACACTTCCTGCTCGTTGGACTTTACATAAACCTTTGCGTTGCTACGGAAACCTTATTACTTCGTGATTCAACTATATACGAGTTTGCAAAGGAAGTATCTGACTCTTCGTCGTCAAGAACAATCAAAATCACGATTTGTATAAAATGACATTTCTGAATTGATGAAGCCAAATTCGGTAGTACCTCTATTGACTTACCACACAAATCCCTCGTCTGGATTTATATCAAGTGAGGATGTCCATTAGCGACCTTCACGTCTTCTCTTTACTCCACCAGACGCCAGAGAGCAAACCGCCCGTTCATTGGGATGCCCTAGCGTTTCTATTCCGGACTACAACCGAGTTTTCTATGCTAGATTCTCAGTACAAACACTATTGAGTCACCAACAGATTATATGACACGTTGTGAATAAGTCGTACCGGTTTTAATAGTACTTATTCCGCGGTACAAAATACATGTAAACAGATCAAACCCATAGTGTCTTGAACATTAGTATTCACACCTTAACGACTATACGTGACTTTACAGCGGGGTTGGATCGCTATTATCACATGACACGATTGAATAGCTTATATGATTGGACATTTTCAAATTTTCCGTTTATAGTTCAAGATTTTTTTTTTTTTGACCAGTGTTATAGTTTTTCAATTCTTAAATTGCATTTGATCCTCCCAGCATCAGATGACACACATTAAGGATTTTCGCCGCATTGTGTTGAGTACCCTCATTTCCCCACATACGCGTTTCGATGATTAGTAATTTTGTTTGTTAAAATTTAAATTGTTGCGGACAATTTTGATGTTTGGATGTCTTCATATAGATTGATCGGTATGCATACATTCACCTTATATCGACCGTGCGTTTTCATGATATCCCCTATGTTCCCTCTTATGTACTATAAAGATGTATACCATTGTTTTACTAGATTTGCAAGTTTGTTGGGTTATTAGTTGATAGAACTAGGAAAGTGTCTCTCTTTGAGATACATTTCTGTAGCATGGGGACGTATATGTAACCGGAATGATGATCACATTAGTAGTTTAGTAATTATCCTTTAAATAATTTCAGTACGCAAGTTATTGATGACGTAATTTTCACATAGCCTCTTATCGACATTTTAAAATAAAAAAGACTTCTAGACAGTTACAGGAAATGATACGAGACCTGAAAACCTCTAAACAGAATTAATAATACCCTCGAATAAAAGCTTATACCATTCGCTATCATAGAAACTTGTGTAGAAACTTGTGACGTAAATATGACATCGACAAAACTAGTGGAATATCCGTATACAAATCAAAGCAACCTTCCCCCCCAAACAGTCTTAGGAACCAGTTTGTATATATTGACGCCCAAAACCCTTAGCAAAAGAGAGCCAAACAAGAGTCAAAAGAAGAGTCAAAGAAGAGTAAAAGCCAGGAGCCAAAGCCAGGTCATTCTGGATAGTCCAAGAGCCTTAGGTTCCTAGCAGATTTGCTGACCGCCACTTTATATTGGCAAGAGAAAAATGGCTAACCTGACCCCTAGCCCTATGACAACATATACTTCAGGTTGGTAAAAGGTCTCGACTTAGACTTACGCATAGTAGACAGGATGAAATAGATATACATAAGCTCATCAAAATGCCCTAATGGATTTTATGAGATGATTTCGTATGAGGAAACGAATGTTACTGAATTGAGAATAGGATCATCTTGTAATCTACCACCATACATCTGAAAGAAGCTATAATAAACTTTTCATATACAATGTCGGACTTTGCTTAAACTGCTGTTGGAAGTTGTTGAGTTTGACTTGTACATTGTTTAGGAACTCTATAAGGAAAAAATGGACCGTACTGCCTTTTATATTACATTGTGATTACTTCCAACTATCAAAATCTGAATACGAACCTGGATCCCGTACCCTTTGATCAAGTTAAACAATACCTCTGGAGGATCATCCAGTTAACTCAAACTTGACACAGCAACCTATAAATATATTGATACCGCCAACTTAAATATATTTATGCTGTGAACTCGAACTTGTCAATTATAGGTTATGTAACTAAAAAGATAGAATACCGTCGGAATGCTTCCTTTGCTGTCCTTTAATTCCTTCAACGGAGAATAGCTCCTTAATTAACTGGTCACAATTAATACATTGGCACAATACCTGCTTCTTAGTTGGTGTGCCAATGTAACACGCATTTCTCGCTATAACATATATACCTATCGAGCTATTCTGACCTGCTTTAATAATTTTCCGACGGATTATTCATTTATATAGAAGAATGTTAAATTAAATGAAATAGAACCCCAAACCAGTTTTACCCCTAAAATACTACCTATGTGAATACGGGCACATTATGTCTGAGTTGAAGGTGCGCGCCTTGCCAAAACTAGTGGAAACTCCCATTTCAAAACGAAAGAAGCACCTTCTTCAATGTTTATATTACTGAACTAGAATTAGGGACCTAAGACGCGTCAACAGTGAGGAATGCAGTTAGCGACCCATAGCTTGACTGCTTGCGTCAGGGTCAGTGAACCAGAGCTGACCAAGACTCTACTCCACCTCCAAGCGGTGGTCCTGGAAACAGGCTGCATCACTGCAGTCTGGCTGGGTGAGTAGGGATCGAAGAGGGAAGGCTAACCCGGTCCCAAAAATGCTGTGCTGAAGTCGGATATGTCGGCCGACAGACGCAAATATCGCAACTTCGCTGTAAACGGACACAACGCAACCAACGTCCTTTTCAGGACGAACGAAGAAGAAGAAGAAGAAGAACTAGAATTAGACAGAAAATAAAAATTATAGTATGTGAACGTGTATGTGTGTACACACACATATACATATATACGTAGGGTATCATGCATCACTGGGGCTATATTTTATTTAATTTTTGTTATACAACGCAAAATCATGTTGGTTCCTAAAACAACGTGCTTGCAATTATGGTGGTTTTTTTCGGACACCACAAACATTATACTTAAATCCAATTTTCACCAATGTGGACATTTATTTGTTTTGTTATTTGCAACCTTGAGTTTATTCGATGAAAGCAACATGTTGGAATATATCAAGCAATGTATTTAAGACGACTGCACCTTAATCAGACCTTAATCCATATATGTTTGTCGTCATTCAAAGAAATAATGTTCAGGTTCCATGCAATTTTTAAGGGCCATCAATATATGACGTCACATAGTGAAGGACAGCGGGGTCAACATTTTGCGATGAAGTGTGGCGATAGGGGAAGGTGTAGTGAAATTGACAGAGATACAACGGTAAAATCCCTCCAAAGATAACATTTAAGGATAAAAACATAATGCGTAGGCTGCTGATGTACATGATCGCCTAGACCGCGGGTCATCATCCTCCATAATAATTGACTTGCTAGACAGGAGGGGAACGGCGGATCAAAAAGAAAAAAAAAATGACTGGAAAGGCTAAGGAGACGCAATTTGGGGGGGACGGATAAGATGAATCGTAGGCTAGCTGAAAAAGAATCATCCTCCATAATAATGAGAAAAGTCTAAGGAGACGCAATTGGGGGGGAAACGGAGAAAAGTCACGTTCCCAAGTTGACATAAAAAGTAAGCAACTCGACAGAAGGGACCTTAGATATAATACGCCACAGTCATTTATTGGACGCTTTTGCGATACCAAGCTTTTGATTTGAATGGAGCGGTAAAACGCAGATGTTAGGAATATTACAAAAATTAAAAAGTAATTTTTTTTCTTAATATTAATGTTAGGAATATAAAAATTAGCTGGCCGGATGGCCTATTCTGAGCAGTGAACTAAGATGGTCTTAATTTTACAAACGGATAGATAATATTGAAGATAATGACAAAAGACAGTGTAGTTCACATCATCGACAGACTGTGTTGAATAAAAAAGTGTCGCAATTTGCACACAAAAACACGACCTTGGACGCAGGTGTTCAAATCTACGTGGTATGGAGGAAAGGGGATATTGTGGTGGCTGTGTCTAAATATAACTTTTAACGACAAAATTTTGGAGGGGAGAGAAAGGTTGGTTCAAAAAACAAGCACATTTTTTTTAGAAACACAAGTAGAGACGGACAGACTAACAGATAAACATCCATACTTGACTGAAGCATGACTGAAATGACTTTATGGTAGGAAATTTGAAATTTAAAATAAACCGAGGCAGTGATTGGCCACAGACAATCATATCATTAGCGCTCAGACGCGAAAGTGGGGCCATTCTTCAATAGTTGTTCAGTGATAGACACAGATTTTAAAGTGTGGTGATTCCATATGAAAGCAAGTGAAATAAATTTAGGGACGCCATACTATAGCCAGCAGCTCAGCTGAGTTTTGCTAGCAATTCTGTGTTATTTATTCATAATCTGGTAAGATTGAAATTATTTCCTTATATATTTTGAATATTGTTTCATGTTCGAGTGATTTGATACTGCCATATCGAAATCTAGCCTTACAAACAAGTAGGGATTTGCTCTAGACCCCCCGCCCTAGTCAGGGTCTAGGGACCAACAATGTACATAAACTCCAGCAAGGATTATGCAAGACAGATCAAGTGTTGAGAATAATGATACATATTACCTATCCTCTTTTAGGGCCGAAAACTAATAAACATTTTTCAGGATCTATGGTCTGGGAGGATCTATCTGATGTAAAACCACCATGGTAAATGTGCTGTTTGGTCAGAGAGATCTGACCTGTCTGTATGATGTGGTTGTTGTTGTGTCACTGTTGTGTCCAGACGTGGGTAGAGAATAGATTTTGACACATGGCCCATACTTTGATTGCAGAGCTGCGAGTTTCTGTCGTCCACAAAGCAGGGTCTATTCAGTTGGTGACTTTACTCGAGTGTATCTGTGCAGTATTTGTGACAGAGACCACCATTATTGCCCGCCAGCACGGAGAGGTGGGACCATCTGATTTCAGCACCAGAGCGACAACTACCAGATGAGTGAGCCTCTGGTCTGCTGGACTTTCACCAACGCCCTTTAGTTACTACGAACCCCATAAAGATTCCCACCATTTTCTGGACACTGTGTAGTCAATATAGACAGGTGTGATGAGGCCACCCCAACAGCACAAACAGTACTATCCTCCCAAGTAGATGAATACTAGAACATTTTAATAAAACTAACTAGTATAGTACATATATATGTACACTATTGCATTTATGATATAATATTCTATGCATTTCTTTTCATAATCTCTAAATCCTTTTAAGTTCTGGTCAACCTAAAAAATTGACACAGAACAAAATAAATGTAATACACTTATATCAAAAAATTTTACACACGTGAGTTAGTTCAGTGTATTTTAACTTTTATTAATATTATTAGTCTTGTTAATATCTGTGGGTATATTTATAATCCATTACACCACACTACATATCATAACCCTAGACACTTTACGTAGCCACATTCATTAAAAAAAAAAATTAAGTGTGAGGTCGTAGTGGTAGCAAGAAAGGCCTTCTGACAATTCTCAACTACATTTTACCTCAGGAGCCTTCACAGCTGGCCTCATACAATTACATTTAGTAATATCATCATCATACAATACCATCAAACACCACTACAATATTGGGGTCTTGTCCAGGGATAATTAGCCCAACAGTAATATTAGGATCTCCTGGTGGGAGAAATAAAAGTAGGGAAATAAATTGTAAAATTTCCCTTAAAATTAAAAGTGTCCCTGCAGATAAAAGTTGGTGAATCTTCACAGCCAGTAATAATTAATTAGTTAACTGGTTAGTTAGAATTAGTTAGACTATAGTCATAAGAAGTACTTAGTGTATTTACTGGTTAGAGATTTAGCTTGTATATTATTATATTGTCTAAAAAGTATGGCGGAGCTGGCAAAATTTAGATCAGCTGCTGTGCTCACCGCGAAGGAGATGGGAATGGATGGTCAAATTTTAATTCAATACGTAACGACTGAATGTGATAAATATATTGAACGGGAAGAAAGGAGGTTAGCTGAAGAGAAGAGGTTAGAGGCTGATAGAGAAATTAAGAGGCTGCAGATTGAGGCAGAAGAAAAACGACAGCAAAGGGAGGCAGAAGAAAAACGACAGAAAAGGGAGGCAGAAGAAAAAAGGTTGACTGCCGAAAGGGAGGCAGAAGATAGAAGGTTGCAGAGGGAGCACGAATTACGACTAAGGGAGCTGGAATTACAAGGCCCGGCCCCTGAAAATGGTGCCAGCCCTTTTGCCTCAGATGCTACGCCCAGTCTGGGAGCCTCAAACTCAGCTATGGGGTTTCATTTAGACCATTTTGTTGAGAAAGACGATGACATAGAGGGGTACCTAGGACGTTTTGAGTTATTAGCTACTACATATGGGTTAGAGAGAGAGAGGTGGAGTTTAAAGCTATCACAGGGATTGAGGGGTACTTCTTATGAAGTATTTGCTAAAATGAACAGGGAAGACCAAGACAATTATGACATGTTAAAGCAGGCTTTGTTATTAAGGTACGAGAAGAATGGTGAATTTTATCGTAAGAAATTTAGAAATGCCAAACTGTTGTCTGGGGAGACATACCACCAATTCTCTGCTAGACTAGAAACCTATTTGGAGAAATGGACGGCTCTGGGGAAGACCCAAGATCTTAAAGAAATGATCATGATTGAGCAATTGAGAGAGTCCATGGCTCCAGACATGAGAAAATTTCTCATGGAACAAGGTGCAGAGAAGTTGGGGAAAATTTTAAATGTTGCTGAGAGGTATCAGGCAGCCCAGGCAGAGGTAAGTGGTGCTAAAAAGAAGCACATAGACAATTTTAAAGCTCCACAGCAATTTAATAAATTTGATAATAGAGAGCAGGGAAATAAAGGTAGGACAAACTTTGAGCGGCCAAGAAATGACTATCGCGACAGAAACTCACAGTTCAATGACCAAAAGTTCAATGAAAGAAAACCGTTGAACCAAGGAAAAAGATGGTGTAAATGGTGCAAGAAGGATAACCATAACACCGAATTTTGTAGAAGGAAACCTTCAAACATTGCTGCAATGAAGTCGGGGATGCAAAGATTAAAGGTTAATCCTAAAGGACAACAGGAACCTTATCACCCCCCAGTTTGTGAGGATGTTATTTGTAATGGGGTCACCATAAGGTGCCTTTATGATACAGGTTTGGATTATGATTCAGTTGTGAAGTCTAGCCTAGTGGACCCAAGTCAGTATACCACAGAAACAGTGGAAATACAAGGGGCGACTAAGGACATACCACTCATGACACTTCCCATCGCAAGGATAACGGTGAAAACTCGCTATGTGGAAGGAGAAATCAGAGCAGCAGTGACAGATGAACCAATCTACCCTCTGATATTGGGGTGTAGATACGTCTTCTTGGGGAATCCCGAGAAACCTGTGATAATGGCGACAGTGCAGACCAGGTCACAGAAGAAGGAGGAAGAAGGTGAACCTATAAATGCTCATCCAGAGGAGATGAGGAAGGCGCAGGCTGAGGATAGGACACTCAAGCCCTGTTTTAAAAAATTGCCCAAATGCCACACACCTCCGAGCAAGGGGGAATATTTCATGAAGAACAAACTATTATACAGGAAGACAGGAACTAGATCCACTGGTCACGGACAGTTAGTTCTTCCCAAGATATATAGGGCAAACTTAATAAGGAGCTTACATGTTGGAAAAGATGGTGACCATGAGAAAGTCGGTACCATCTGCCAAAAGATTGCTCGAAAATACTATTGGCCCGACGTAAATGTCGATGTTGAAAACTTTGTAGAAGCATGTGGCGTATTTCATGAGGGAACACCCACAAAGGGAAAATATGTGCAGGACCTAGAAACGCCACGGGGCAACTTTAGGCCTGAAAGGAAAACTAATTATACTCGGGTAGACAAAGTGGAATGGGAGCCCCCTTTTCACACCCAGTCTTCACTTGAATGGATTAACATGGCCACTATGCGAAGAGTACAAAGAAGAAATTTTACCCAGGATAAGATGACAATCCCTCGGTCAGACTTATATAAACTGGAAGAACAGACAAGAGAGCGAAGATCTCTCATAAACAATCTTAAGTGGGGAGACAAACCCCAGAGAAAAATTGGTAGTGGTCGATTTGTGAGTGATGATTCTAGGAAGAAAAGTCCTCATTATAAAGCTTCTAAGGGACGGGACCTGATGAGTTCCAGGAAAAATACGTATGATAAATTAAAGATCCAGATGTAACTTTATTAAGGACCTGGACAGATGAGAAGGCGGAAGAGACTGTTACCTCATCGTATCAATATGTGAACGAACTGACCACTCGTTTGAAAGCTGGATGGAAACTGTCAAATGATAATTTGAAACAAGCCAGGAAGAAACATGCAGCATATTTTAATAGGAAGGCAAAGGACAGGGAACTGGCAGTCGGAGAGAAGGTGCTGCTTCTACTACCCGGAAGCCAGAATAAATTACAAATTGGTTGGCAAGGTCCATATACGGTTCTAGAGAAGGTGTCTAGAACAAACTATAAAATTGACAAAAAGGGGAAGGAAAAAGTTTATCATGTAAACCTGTTAAAGAAGTATCTGGACAGACCACTCCAGGAAAGCACCCCCTTATTGACCTTGGCTATTGCAACCCAGATGCAAAAAGAACCACTCACCTCACATGAATACCCATTACATCCTTGTGAAACAGCAGCACAGGTAAAAGTCAGTAAGCACCTGACTAAAAACCAGAGGGAGAGAGTTCAACAAGTTCTGGAGGAACATACAGATGTATTAACAGATAAACCAGGCCATACAAATTTGCTACAGTATGACATGAAACTGGTAGACTCAAACCCAATCTGTATGAGAGCCTATTCTATTCCGTTCGCGAAGGAGAAGGCATTGAAGGAAGAAATAGAGTATTTGTTGAAGGAGGGGATTATTTCGCACAGTGAATCATCTTTTAGTTCTAGTGTCGTTTTGTTGAGAAAACCGTCTGGGGAACACAGATTGTGCATAGATTACAGGAAACTGAATGCTGTCACAGAAGGACAAGTGGATCCATTACCAGACACAAAACAGCTATTTGCCAGACTGAACAAGGCAAAATACTTTTCAAAGGTGGATCTTAGTAAAGGCTATTACCAGATCCCAGTGAAGCCTGAAGTGAGACCTTATTTGGCTTTTAGCACTTCGGATGGACATTATGAATTCAATATGCTACCATTCGGACTGAAAAATGCTCCGAGTGTGTTTTCAAGGATGATGCGAAAATTGTTGGACCCCCTGAATAACCCATGTATCACAAATTTCATGGATGATATTCTCGTCGCCACCGAGACATTTGAAGAACACATTGAAGCTCTGGAGATGTTGTTTGATAGACTTCGGGAGGCGAACTTAACTGCTAGGCCAACAAAATGTTGTATTGGATGCATAGAGTTGGAATTCTTGGGACACACTGTATATCAGGGTAATATGACCCCTGATCCTAAGAACTTGGAAAAACTGCAGAGAGCACCTAGGCCGCAAACAAAAAAGGACGTGCGATCATTTGTGTCGTTATGCGGATTTTATCAGAAATACATCAAGAATTTTAACGCTATTTGTGCTCCTCTGACTGATCTGACTCGCAAGGGACTTCCAGATAAAATTATTTGGACTGCACAATGTGAACTAGCGTTCCAAGAGTTAAAGGAAAAACTCACTAGCAAGCCTATTCTCAAACTGCCTGATTTGACGCAGGACTTTGTCTTAAGAACCGATGCAAGTAATGTAGGACTCGGAGGGGCTTTGTTGCAAAGATCATCTTCACCTGATGGGGAACTGAAACCAGTCGCTTATGCAAGCCGCAAATTGAATAAGGCGGAACAAGGATACTCCACAAGCGAAAAAGAATGTTTAGCATTAATCTGGGCAATAAAGAAGTTTCAAATCTATCTGTATGGTAGGACATTTGTGGTGGAGACGGACCATCAGCCTCTCGTGTTCTTGTCTCAGGCTAAGCATGAAAACGCAAGATTGCTGAGGTGGTCTTTATTGCTTCAACCTTATCAGTTTAGTATCCAATATATCCCAGGCAAATTGAATGTCGGTGCAGATTTCCTCAGTCGGCACCCCTGTGATCAAAATTAGAGTAGTGGCAGACGTGAGGAGTAATTTTACCTATGTGTATCGCTGGTTTTGGAACTTGCCATAGGCATGTTTTCAAGTGGGGAGATGTGTAGTGAAATTGACAGAGATACAACGGTAAAATCCCTCCAAAGATAACATTTAAGGATAAAAAACATAATGCGTAGGCTGCTGATGTACATGATCGCCTAGACCGCGGGTCATCATCCTCCATAATAATTGACTTGCTAGACAGGAGGGGAACGGCGGATCAAAAAGAAAAAAAAAATATGACTGGAAAGGCTAAGGAGACGCAATTGGGGGGGAAACGGAGAAAAGTCACGTTCCCAAGTTGACATAAAAAGTAAGCAACTCGACAGAAGGGACCTTAGATATAATACGCCACAGTCATTTATTGGACGCTTTTGCGATACCAAGCTTTTGATTTGAATGGAGCGGTTAAACGCAGATGTTAGGAATATTACAAAAATTAAAAAGTAATTTTTTCTTAATATTAATGTTAGGAATATAAAAATTAGCTGGCCGGATGGCCTATTCTGAGCAGTGAACTAAGATGGTCTTAATTTTACAAACGGATAGATAATATTGAAGATAATGACAAAAGACAGTGTAGTTCACATCATCGACAGACTGTGTTGAATAAAAAAGTGTCGCAATTTGCACACAAAAACACGACCTTGGACGCAGGTGTTCAAATCTACGTGGTATGGAGGAAAGGGGATATTGTGGTGGATGTGTCTAAATATAACTTTTAACGACAAAATTTTGGAGGGGAGAGAAAGGTTGGTTCAAAAATCAAGCACATTTTTTTTAGAAACACAAGTAGAGACGGACAGACTAACAGATAAACATCCATACTTGACTGAAGCATGACTAAAATGACTTTATGGTAGGAAATTTGAAATTTAAAATAAACCGAGGCAGTGATTGGCCACAGACAATCATATCATTAGCGCTCAGACGCGAAAGTGGGGCCATTCTTCAATAGTTGTTCAGTGATAGACACAGATTTTAAAGTGTGGTGATTCCATATGAAAGCAAGTGAAATAAATTTAGGGACGCCATACTATAGCCAGCAGCTCAGCTGAGTTTTGCTAGCAATTCTGTGTTATTTATTCATAATCTGGTAAGATTGAAATTATTTCCTTATATATTTTTGAATATTGTTTCATGTTCGAGTGATTTGATACTGCCATATCGAAATCTAGCCTTACAAACAAGTAGGGATTTGCTCTAGACCCCCCGCCCTAGTCAGGGTCTAGGGACCAACAATGTACATAAACTCCAGCAAGGATTATGCAAGACAGATCAAGTGTTGAGAATAATGATACATATTACCTATCCTCTTTTAGGGCCGAAAACTAATAAACATTTTTCAGGATCTATGGTCTGGGAGGATCTATCTGATGTAAAACCACCATGGTAAATGTGCTGTTTGGTCAGAGAGATCTGACCTGTCTGTATGATGTGGTTGTTGTGTCACTGTTGTGTCCAGACGTGGGTAGAGAATAGATTTTGACACATGGCCCATACTTTGATTGCAGAGCTGCGAGTTTCTGTCGTCCACAAAGCAGGGTCTATTCAGTTGGTGACTTTACTCGAGTGTATCTGTGCAGTATTGTGACAGAGACCACCATTATTGCCCGCCAGCACGGAGAGGTGGGACCATCTGATTTCAGCACCAGAGCGACAACTACCAGATGAGTGAGCCTCTGGTCTGCTGGACTTTCACCAACGCCCTTTAGTTACTACGAACCCCATAAAGATTCCCACCATTTTCTGGACACTGTGTAGTCAATATAGACAGGTGTGATGAGGCCACCCCCAACAGCACAAACAGTACTATCCTCCCAAGTAGATGAATACTAGAACATTTTAATAAAACTAACTAGTATAGTACATATATATGTACACTATTGCATTTATGATATAATATTCTATGCATTTCTTTTCATAATCTCTAAATCCTTTTAAGTTCTGGTCAACCTAAAAAATTGACACAGAACAAAATAAATGTAATATACTTATATCAAAAAATTTTACACACGTGAGTTAGTTCAGTGTATTTTAACTTTTATTAATATTATTAGTCTTGTTAATATCTGTGGGTATATTTATAATCCATTACACCACACTACATATCATAACCCTAGACACTTTACGTAGCCACATTCATTAAAAAAAATTAAGTGTGAGGTCGTAGTGGTAGCAAGAAAGGCCTTCTGACAATTCTCAACTACATTTTACCTCAGGAGCCTTCACAGCTGGCCTCATACAATTACATTTAGTAATATCATCATCATACAATACCATCAAACACCACTACAGAAGGGAATTTGAAAAAGTGTGACGTCACTCAAAAATACAAGTGAGAATCGCTTCTTTCATAAATGATACTTACTTACTTAGTCGTTCCCCTTCTACCGTGAGGTGTAGAGGTTTGGAAGAGAGAGCGCCAGGCTATCCTATCGGCTGTCTTCCTCCTGGCCTGGTTCCATTCTAGTCCTCGGTCCTTCAAAGATTGTCTAATGTTGTCCTCCCAGCGGACTCTGGGTCATAAATGATGCCGGAATAAAATAGATTTTGTAAATGATGCGTGATGCCATATGATGATGGATGGCATCCGCATGTCTGGTTTTGTGTAGTGTGTAGATGAGTTCAGTCAAAACAATGTTCATGCAACAATAACAGGGCAATCCACATAGGACGTCAGTAAACTCACGACGTATAAAGTCAATGAGTCTTGAAACAGCCGTTGACGTTTTTCTTCATTATTTATTGTGGACGCCACAGTGACAAAATGGTTACGCAAATGTGTAGGCACATCAAACAGTCATTATCACAGCAACATTCAATACAGCAATAAACGGTAGACAGCATTACAATGATGAGTCAGATGCATGTTATATTTCAAAGTGCTGTAAATGTAGTCAGGTGAACAACTCCATCCTTTTCTATAACAGCCAGGAGATAACCAGATGTATGAGATCAGTTCACTCTCCTTAGTTTGACTTCAGCAAGACAGACACGTCTGCCGAAGTATAAATAATGTCCTCAAAAAATATCCTCTAGATAATAAAGGTTTTCCAAACCTAGTTCATTTAACAAAGTAGCAAGTAATGGTCCTTGGTACCTGCATCAACCGATGCAGTACAATGCAGCGACATGGGAGCTGGGAAAAAACATCTCGTGACGACGACTTTCGCAGACAGGCTATGAATCGAAATCGCTCACGACCCAAAATCGATAGAGTTAATGAAAGAGTCAATTTACCTTGCTTTCATGAAATACACAGAAATATCACGCCTCCCGACATGTGGGAAACACTAGAGGTATTATCTCGAATAAACGAAATATCCATTAAGAGGACTACACATCCCTGACAGAACAAAAATAGCGGAGATCCCCTCTTCAACGAGGCATCTCTTTCGCCATTCCAAATCGCTCACTCCCACTAGTGGTGGGCGGAAACCGATCGACAAAGAAGCAAGACAAGTCATGCGCAGTCCAGCGCAAAATGACCACAGCTCAAACTTAACTGCATTCGATACCAACGCGAGAAGACAAATGCTTACCGAGAAAAGTGACTATAAATTCCAAGCAGTTGTTGCCCTTGCGTTATAAAACAGATATTGAAATAAAACGATGTTGCGAGAATTTATCACGCAACATATCACCACCTCCTCCCGATAAAAAAAAAAAATGTGGAACATATTTTTTTTTTTCAATATCAAAGAGCAAGCGATAAGCGGCTCAAAACGCACGAATTATGCGCTGATAATTAACTAAATTGCCAAACAATAGGCTAATTATAGAGTGTCTGGTGAGGATATACCTCAACAGAAAAATAAATATGTCTCAAAAAATATTCACATCGGGGAGGTGTCACCAACACACATCACGTTAGCATGTAAACACAATATACGTATGCAAGTTACTATAATCATCATTAAACAGCATACTCTAATATTGTCTTTAAAAATGGATGTACAAATCTGATAGGAAAATTTAGATAGTACATTCTTTGACATGTAATGACATAAGTACATAGTAAAGTTAAACTACATGACGATCCAGGACATATGCTCTGGTATTCCGAGGGTAAGTACACAATCTAGAACTCGTAAGGTAAGTCCTCAGCTCAACAATGACATTCTGAGAAAGTACAAGCAATATAATGCTAATTAATAACTAATATGCTTCATAAGGTACAATACATTATTAATAATTGTGGCTGTTTAGTAAACTAACGGCCCTTATATTAACTACTCAGTCCTCCTCTATCATCTTAAAAAACGAACAGAAGAAGATGACAACAAAGCACGATAGTGTGTACATATAAAGTAAGTACAGATGTGCTAATCTATTGTAGAAATATAGGTGTGTTATGACTCTGTAATATATGGAAATATAGGACAGAAGTATTAGTTGGAGTCATGTGGGCATCTAGACAAAATGTCAGCCATCACATTATCCGCACCACGGATAGCTCGTACCGTGAAGTGAAAAGGTTGAAGAGCTATAGCATATCGAGTGGATCTCGAACTCTTCAAATTCTTAGTCTGAATAGCTGTAAGAGCTTTCTGATCAGTCTCTAGAATGAAATGTGCGCCCAGGAGGAATCTTTGTAGCTTTAGAATTGACCAAACCATCGCTAACAACTCACGGTCTAAAACGAGTAGTTCCTCTCTGCCGCATTTAGTTTTCTAGAAATGTACATAACAGGATGCAGAGTATTTGCATATTCTTGCATCAGTGCTGCTCCAATCCCAGTGGATGAAGCATCACTCCGAAGAACAAAAGTCCTATCAAGAGTAGGTAATCTTAAGATGGGAGGAGAAGAAAATATATTCTTGATTTGGTCTAGTGAAGATTGGCATTCTTCAGACCAACGGACCAGATTAGGCGAACCTTTCTTCAACAATGTTGATAGAGGTGCCATGATCGAAGATAAATTTGGAATAAATCTCCCATAAAATTGAATTAAACCTAAGAGACTCCTAACTTGTTTCTCGTTTTAGGAACAGAGATGTTCAGTATTTTGGAAGTATTGTGGTCTTCTGTCTTCAAGAGACCATGACCAACACGATGACCCAGGAAAGAGATTTCACCAAAACCAACAAAAGCTTAGAAGTTTTTGCTGTCAAATTATTCTCACGTAGAGTGGACAGTAAGTCATATAACCCTAAATAGTGATCTTCCCAGGTATCACTGAAGAGACAGATGTCATCTAAGTATGCGATGACATCCCAACGATGTGACAGAATTCGACGCATCATGCGAACGAAAGTGGCAGGGGCGTTCATGAGACCAAAAGGCATAACATTCCATTGAAATAGACCCCTAGGTGTAGAAAAAGCAGTAAGAGGTTTGGCATGCTCTGCTAAAGGCACTTGCCAATAACCTTTAGACAAGTCAAGTTTAGTGAAGAATCTAGAATTAGAAAGTCTAATCAGTAGATCTTCTAACAAAGGCATCGGTTCAGCGTCGAACTTTGTGACCTGATTCAATTTGCGATAATCAACGCAAATTCGTATGTTCTTATCCTTCTTCCGGACAATAACCATGGAAGAAGAATATGGTGAAGTCGATGGTTCAATTATATTTAATTGAATCATTTCATCCAATTCCTTTTCCACTTGCGACTTAAAGTGTATAGGAATAGGATACGGCCTAACCCTAATTGGATTATTGTCGGTAAGAATTATGTCATGTTCTATGACATCTGTGTGTCCAGGAATGTCAGTGAGAACATCCTGAAATGTTTGTAACATCGACGAGACTTGTCGATGTTCGTCACCAGAAAGATTAGGAGAAACAGAAACGTTTTTCCAAGATTCCGTGGAATGTAATGGAACCACTGGAAGGGGAAGGTTGACATCAGAGAAGGTAGCTTCCTCATCCTGAATGACAGACAGGGATGAATAATGACCGTGAGGTCCAGGAGCATCATCCGTTGCCTGGAAAATAGGCAGCAAATAGTCCGGACGTTCGTGAAATTCCGAAAGCATGTTTATGTGGAAAGTTTTATGCTTTCCATCAATATCGACCACATAGTCAACATCGGAAATCCGAGAGACTATTGCATACGGACCTTTCCATGCAATAAGAAGTCTATTTTTCCCTACTGGGGAGTAGGACGAATGCTTTGTCACCTGGACAAAGTTGTCGTAGACATCTATTCTTGTTAGCAAACTGCCTTGCCTTCTCTTTAGCAATTTCTGATGAAGCAGTTGCTAGCTTACATGCCTCAATGATCTTTTGTCTAAGAGCAATGACATACTCATATGAGGATTGAGTTTCATCGCTAATATCATCGGCAGTGATGAGATCGTGTAATAAAGACATAGGGCCGCGTGGACGCGCGCCAAAGACAAGTTCGAAGGGAGAAAATCCTGTGTGTTCATTAGGGACTTCTCTATAGGCAAAGAGAGCCGCGGGTAAAACCCTGTCCCAATCTTGAGGATGATCTTCAGTTATCTTACCAAGCAAAGTCTTGAGCGTTCTATTCAGACGCTCAACTAACCCATTAGACATAGGATGGTAGATACTACTGAGAGATCGTTCAATATGTAAGGTAGACATTACCTGTGACATAGTGTCAGATATGAGTTGAGTGCCATGGTCTGACAATATTTCTCTGGGGAACCCCAAGCGAGAAAATATCAACCAAAGAGCATCTGCGATATATCTGTAGTAGATATGCTCTTAAGAGGAATAGCCTCTGGCCAACGTGTGCACATATCGACACATGTAAGGATAAACTGATGTCCTCTGGCCGACTTGACCTTAAAAGGGCCAATAATATCTATGGCCATTTTCTGAAACGGCCGAATAGGAATGTCAGCAGCCTGGATAGGCGCAGCATGTCGTGGTCCTCTAGATTTGACCTCCTGACATACCTTGCATGATCGGCAGTAAATACGAATGTCCTTATTCACAAAAGGCCAAAAGAAAGCCGCAAGGACTCTCGACTTCGTACGGGCAAAACCCATATGTCCAGCACATTGCGAGTCATGAGCATGTTGCAATATTTGGACTCTCATGCTCTTGGGAACAAGAATTTGCGAATGTGCCGACGTAGCCGAATCTTGTACCATACGTACAAGTACGCCGTTTCTCATTGCAATCCAAGATTTTCTATTTGTATCCTGATTCGGATCACCTTTCTTCGCAAGAACGAAGAATTTTTTTAAAGAAGAATCTTCTTCTTGCAATTTTATGAAAGAGTCACGAGTGATCACTAAGTGACTATCTTGGCTATCAACTTCATTATCACTATTCAGTGAAGTTTCGGGTGTTTGTAGAGCTTGTGCTCTTGTAACTACTGCATTTGTAGCTTGCATGTTATTATCTTCCCAAGCAGCAATCTGCTGTGGGGTACACTCCCTAACTCCGTGAATACGACCAATAATAAGGTCCGCAATAGGATTAGGTAAGAGACAAGCATGCACATCTCCAGTAAAGAAAGGAGTGGCAATGCGAATTACAGCAGTAGGATATTTTTCTAGAGTGCCGCCAAATGTGACACATTTAATAACCCTTCCTGTAGCACAAGATGGATCTACAAGCGATTGTCTAACACCAATAGTGGTGCATCCGGAATCGAAAAGTAGTGAGACCGGAGTATCATTAACAAGACCCTTATGTAGAATTAAAGAACCCCTCCCGTCATGCGCAACAGCAGCAGGAAGAGCGGGAAGTGGGTGACCACAACTCAAAGTAGTTATGGTACCCGGTTCGAATAAAGTACTGCATTGGGGACATTTGTTTGCTCTCTCAAAGTCAAAAGCAGAACTAGTGACAGCGTCAAAGTTTTTACTATCAACAACATGATTACAGGCTGCCTCAGTTTCCTGTTGTACAGCATTAGCCTGCTGATATCTCTTTTTTTTTGTGTTGAGATCTACCCCGACTATTATTACCTCTGAAGTTATCAGAGTTATTATTATCTCTGCAGTTATTATTGTCTCTATTGTAATTGTTATACTGGTTCGAATTCCAGTTTCCACGATTACTATCATGTTCACATTGATGCGAACATCTATTTGTTTGGTTTTTGAGGTCTTCGGCAGGAATAACCTCTATTACCATATCCTCTTTTGAAATGCTTATAATTATTAGGGTGATAGTAACGAGTACTATCAGGTTGTCTCCAATTCTTCGAAGAAGAATCACCATGAAATTGATTTCCATGATTTTGACAGAAATTACCGCTACTCTTTCTATCAAAATTTTGTTGGGATCTACGAGCAAAGTTTTGACCATACGGAGCTGCCGAAGCAACTGGTAAACCTTCTTTCACCTTAGAGTTACCCATGGTTATGTGTGGGTGCGCAGTTACGTATTGGCAACAGAAATCTTCCATTTCTTTTATTGTTTTAGGTTTACGTTCATGAAGGAAAGCAAGGAAAGACTCATTGACAGACGACATGACTTTGTCTCTAAGTATTAAGTCCATAAGTCCTTCATAAGTTTTTTCCGTCTTAGATAGTTCAACCTATCGTGAGAAAGTAATGCGTATTCTTGCAATAAACTCGGAGAATTCAACTCCATTTTCAGGTAACATGTTTTAAAATTGTAGACGATAGCCGTCTTCGTTAAGCTGATATTTCTTTAACAAAGCGGCCCTGACAACCTCATAATTGTTCTTGTCAGGTTCATCCACCATATTTAATATACTTAGAGCTTTACCTGTCAGTATCCCTGATAACTGATAAACATATTTTGCTTTGTCTATGTTATGAGCTGTACATGCTTGTTCAAATCTGTCCAGATAGAACATTATGTCATCGCTGGAAGGACTAAATGTTGGTAACTTAATCTTAAAAGTATCATTATTAGCCTTACCAGAAGATGAACCCTTGTTTGAATCATTACCATTACTCATGCTTGTCAATTTCAATTTTTCCAAACTCTAAAGCTAAGACCTTTTCTTCATGTTCCATTTTTGCTTTCTCTTTCCTCTCATCAGACTCTCTCTGTAATCTTCTTTCCTCAGCCTGAGCCTCTTTTTGAAGTCTTTCATTTTCAGCTTCTTTTTCAAGTCTTTTATTTTCAGCCTCTTTTTCAAGTCTTTTATTCTCAGCCTCTTTTTCAAGTCTTTTATTCTCAGCCTCTTTTTGAAGTCTTTCAGCTTCTAGCTGTAGCTGGAGTTTTCTCTCCTCAGCTTCTGATTCCCTTTTTTGTTTTTCCATTTCCATTTGGAATCTTTTTTCATCCACCTGCATCTGCAGTTTCTTTTGTTCAGCTTCCATTGCTTTATCATATCGAGCAGTTGCAAATTCTTCTAACTTATCACCAGTCTTCCCAAGCAATTTACCCTGCTCAATAAAGTGCTCAAATGTAGACATGTTGTCTAACATATGAGTCCAAAACCTGAAATAATTAACTAATTTATTTCAAACCTAAGTGTAACAAGTCTTAATTAAGCACTTGTATATTCACATCACCTTATATTATCCAGTCTCTGTGGGAAACAAGTCTCCAATCAAAGAACTTGTATATGAAATATCAGCACTCAATTCTTGATCATAAGTGCACTTCTCATTCAATAGTGCACGACACTATTCATCATTCATTTATCATCAGTATAGTAGTAACAGTGCATTAGCATAGCCCATTAACTAATTACTATAACTGTAAACAATGACTATGTAAACACATGCAGAATGTAAACATTGAAAATGTAAACAATACAAACAATGTAAACAATAACAATGTAAACAATAACAAAGATCAGCAACAATACAAAAACTTTCGCAGAAATCAACTAAAAATAAAGCAGAAATTAATGAAATATCACAAAAAATGTGACGATATCTGCGATAGAATTAAACAAAATACATGACACCACAGTGTATAAACAAAAATGTTGTATGAAACTAAAATATAGTCAAGATGAGGCTAACAAATACAAACAAATCAAAACAAAACTAAAGAATGCGAAATAATAACGAAAACAATATTAAAACATGTCATCACAGCTAACATAAATAGCAACAGAAGTCGCTTAGCAAATTCCAGTATCGGAAATTTGCAAACCTTACAGAAAACGCTCACAATAGACGACCTCTATGACGTGGCATAATCTAACGGAGACACCACCCAACCGAGAACCCGCTGAAATATAAACATATAAATATACAAATAACATATAAACATAAAACATATAGAATGAGATGATACACAGAAGACTCAGCAGAAGTATAAGGGCACAGTTTACATACAAACAGGCCACTTAACTTATAGGCTTCCAATCGTAGAACAGCAGAAAAAACGGATGTCAATCAACGTCCTAAAGAGCGAAGCTCCAACGATGATGGCACATCTGAACTGCTTCCACTGCTAACACGATGGTACAAGAGCTTCTGACATACTGTGTGTTGAGTTGTTTCGGCACTTGACCTTCTAATCCAAAAGTAAGTTGATGGAAATCGGTACTTGGCCTTCTTCAGAAAACAACCCGTTTCAACCGGCACTTGACCTTCTCAAAAAACGACAGCACTGGAACCTTGACAGCAGCAACTTGCTTGACTTGCGTAAAAGATAACAGCAGTCCGAGTTATCCGGCAACATGTAACAACGCCGGGTACTGTCAAATTCTTGTTTCCGTCAAAAAATTGAAATTTGACTTTTACCGGGCAACGCCGAGTACTTTGAAAATTTTGAAGATGTTGACTGTATTGAAGAATGTTAATTTCTTGAAGGATGCTGATGAATTCTTGTTGAAAATGAAGTGGGTAAGGGACCCCGTGTTTGCTAGTACCAGAATCAAACCAGCTTATGGCCACCAAATGATGCGTGATGCCATATGATGATGGATGGCATCCGCATGTCTGGTTTTGTGTAGTGTGTAGATGTGTTCAGTCAAAACAATGTTCATGCAACAATAACAGGGCAATCCACATAGGACGTCAGTAAACTCACGACGTATAAAGTCAATGAGTCTTGAAACAGCCGTTGACGTTTTTCTTCATTATTTATTGTGGACGCCACAGTGACAAAATGGTTACGCAAATGTGTAGGCACATCAAACAGTCATTATCACAGCAACATTCAATACAGCAATAAACGGTAGACAGCATTACAATGATGAGTCAGATGCATGTTATATTTCAAAGTGCTGTAAATGTAGTCAGGTGAACAACTCCATCCTTTTCTATAACAGCCAGGAGATAACCAGATGTATGAGATCAGTTCACTCTCCTTAGTTTGACTTCAGCAAGACAGACACGTCTGCCGAAGTATAAATAATGTCCTCAAAAAAATATCCTCTAGATAATAAAGGTTTTCCAAACCTAGTTCATTTAACAAAGTAGCAAGTAATGGTCCTTGGTACCTGCATCAACCGATGCAGTACAATGCAGCGACATGTGAGCTGGGAAAAAACATCTCGTGACGACGACTTTCGCAGACAGGCTATGAATCGAAATCGCTCACGACCCAAAATCGATAGAGTTAATGAAAGAGTCAATTTACCTTGCTTTCATGAAATACACAGAAATATCACGCCTCCCGACATGTGGGAAAACACTAGAGGTATTATCTCGAATAAACGAAATATCCATTAAGAGGACTACACATCCCTGACAGAACAAAAATAGCGGAGATCCCCTCTTCAACGAGGCATCTCTTTCGCCATTCCAAATCGCTCACTCCCACTAGTGGTGGGCGGAAACCGATCGACAAAGAAGCAAGACAAGTCATGCGCAGTCCAGCGCAAAATGACCACAGCTCAAACTTAACTGCATTCGATACCAACGCGAGAAGACAAATGCTTACCGAGAAAAGTGACTATAAATTTCAAGCAGTTGTTGCCCTTGCGTTATAAAATAGATATGAAATAAAACGATGTTGCGAGAATTTGTGTTCATTAAAATTAGATTATTTAGAAATAAAACAATAAGTTAATACCATCCCGATAACAGTCAGATAAGATCAAAGACAGAAATCTTTAGCAAGTCATAAGTGTTCGGGTTGAAGTCAACGTTTAAATGTGTGTGTGTGTGTGTGTGTTGGGGGAGGGAGAGAGAGAGAAATGTAATGGGGGGGAGGGGGAGGGGGGGAAGGAGAGAAGAAATGTAATTGGGGGGGGGGGGTGGGGGGGGGGGGGTAAAAATGGCGAAAATTGCGTGACGTCATATGTGAGTGACCCTTTATCGGGTTGGAACGCATTTTGAGAAAAAAAAAGCTGATGAAGCGATCCTGACAAATAAATGTTAATTCTCGTAAGATTAGTGACACTGTGGACGCCTTGTGCCTGTATACAGTCTCAGACGATTTGCCTGAAAAAAGCTGCTAATGTCGTCATAAAGTACAGAAGAAAACATGAAGGCATTAAGAACTGGGCGGTTACCATGCATCAAACACTTTAAGAAGCAGAGAACAAATTGGTTTAGACACATCCTCACAACGCAAACCTAGAGGAAGGCAGACGATGGTAATGATATTGCAAACCTGACTATGTTCTCGCAGAATCCATGACATTTTGTTGTTGTTGTTATCTACACATTCAGCCATTGCAAGTACATGTGCACAAGAGCACCGTCCCATTCAGTTCTGGATTCACAAACTAGGTTTCAGACAAACAAACAAACTAAACAAAAATATTTCCCGTCCAATTAAAACTGTACACGAATTCACGTGAAAATCTTGCACCCCCAATATGTTCCCTTAATCTTCTACACGTTTTAGTTTGTGTATGTGGGGCGTTTGATTAACTTTTAAGGGGTTTGTGCTGTGCGACTTTCGTGCCTCCCTTCCCTGGTGAAGACATTTTGGCCGGAATACTGGCTGTAATTGTACTTGAGCCCATGTAGAGCCGCCATAACTATCAGATTGTGTTGTAAAACATTGAGTACAGCTATGCTGCTTCTGTACACCAGCATGACACAGATGCAACTGCGGCGACCCTTGCTCCCGTAGGGCATAACCCTCAAGCTGAACTTGGCGTACAAAGTGAACATATGTTGTAACTATATATATATATATATATATATATATATATATATATATATATATATATATATATATATATATATATATATATATATATATATATATATATATATATATATATATAGAATGTT
Organism: Oreohelix idahoensis; assembly: GCA_024509875.1. Classification (NCBI taxonomy): domain Eukaryota; kingdom Metazoa; phylum Mollusca; class Gastropoda; order Stylommatophora; family Oreohelicidae; genus Oreohelix; species Oreohelix idahoensis. The sequence continues at coordinate 158,313 of JAMPIV010013732.1, read as the reverse complement.
TAACGGACGAGAGGTCATTATTTGGGGTCAATATTCCCACGCGCTCGCAGTGAAGTCCAGTTCTCATGGCCGATATAATATATGAACTAAGTTTTTGTTCCGTGTTGTCCCATTCATACATTTTATTAATCATCATTCCATTTCCTTTAGAACTATGTATAGCATTACAATACTTTTTTTTTTTTTTTAATTTGGAAAGAACCGATACTTAACCGTTAGCACGATATGAAAGATCAAAGTGACAGAAAATTCCTTGCAGCAAACACTGGAAAACACCACGTCCTTTTAGATTTAAATTTTATAATTTATATCAGATGAAGCAAAGCGTGAGTTGTATTTATTTATTTATTATTATTATTTTGTCTTCTTTTTCTCCTCATTATTATTACTTTTTTGGGCAGAAACCAATTCCCAAATGTTGAAATCTAGAAATGAGAAAAAAATAATTTTTTTTTAACATCTGTGAATTTTTAAAAATTAAATATTGGACATAATAGTATCCTCTTACTAACGCGTAAAACGTATTATGACTTATGGTCAATGCATCACGAAGAAAAAAACTGAAAGACCTGCGTGCTCTTTAAATGGATGTTCAATTTATCTCTACGGCGCAATGCATGTCTTTCCGTATTTTCCCGAAAAGCTGACGGGATTTTTTCATTGATCTTTACATGTTGTTTAACATAGACAGTTAGTATATAGAGGATGTACGCTTTGGTACATCAATGTCAAAAATCACTAAGTCATTGCTTTCTACTGGATTCTAAACAATATGTGTAAATTACAACGTTCTTTCGATACCATGAGAAGAAAACAAAGAGGAAAAAAGTGGGGTTGGCATCTAGATCCCCCGATAATAACTGGACAATTCAACTTCTTCTTCTTCTTCGTTCGTCCTGAAAAGGACGTTGGTTGCGTTGTGTCCGTTTACAGCGAAGCTGCGATATTTGCGCCTTTCGGCCGACACATCCGCCTTCAGTACGGCATTTTTGGGACCGGGTTAGCCTTCCCTCTTCGATCCCTACTCACTCAGCCAGACAGCAGTGATGCAGCCTGTTTCCAGGACCACCACTTGGAGGTGGATTACGGTCTTGGTCAGCTCTGGTTCGCTGACCCTGACGCAAGAAGTCTAGCTATGGGTCGCTGACTGCAATCCTCACTGTTGACGCGTCTTAGGGGGGGGGGGGGGGGAACCATAATATTTTATCTGCTTCGGGCCCCGGAAGACATTAATCTGGCACTGTGAAGGCAGAATACAGTACCTTGATAAAATGACCACACACGATAGGAGGATATTGAAAATTTAGCTGCTTCAAGACACAAGAAATTATAGGAAATGGGACGCCATGATCATTAACACCAGATGGCGCGACATTCAATCATAATTAAATGAAAGCATCTTTTCTAAATGTATTTATTATTGTTATATTTTACTTTTTTAATGTGAGTGACACGCGCAGAGATCGATTTTCAGTTTTTGTTTAAAAAAAACATAAAAGTCTAATAAACGTAGTAATATCATAACAAAAGACATACCATTTCTGTTTCGCACTTTACTTGACATATTTCTTCAACGGCAGATGACAATAATCCACAAGTTAGTAATTTCAATATTAACAACAACAGAAACAAAGTCACAATTCGAGAAGACATCTTATTGTACCGTCATCCGCTCGCCATGGTGATCATAGTCAAAAGTGTGGGAAACTTTTCCAGCGGGATGCAGACGTACGGAGCTTCCAGCGCATCTGATTCGTCGGCTACGTCACAGAATCCGTCTGCGGGCCCGAATACTAGGCTTGTTAACGGACGAGTACCGCGAGACAGAGTGGGGTGTAATGTCTCGCTGGAGGTCAGAATTACCTAACGCTTGTAACATTGTGCGTCAGCGGCTACCAAATTTTTTAAAATAAAATTTAAAACAAAAGCAGCTTCAGCGATCTCCTGTGAAACATGCCAAGTACAATATAAAATCAAAGGTGGCGAAAGCGCTTGAACAGTGTTAAGCGTGTCACTAGATTGATTTCGACTTATTTGAAAACAAGCGGGAAAAAAACTTATCCAAACTCCTTCATTACACAATAATAGATTTGTAGATAGTTTGAAAACCGGTAATCTTTACCTTTAGAGCTATGGAGCTCCTATCGTGACTTTCGTTTACTTTGTACTTGGTATCGGAGTTTATTGTTCCGTGCCGGAGCGTTTTAACTTGATTGGATACGCCGATCGAGCACATAATTCCGAGCCGACTGCATCAGAATAGGTGTCCATCGCCGGTCGAGGTCGTTTGTGCATCAAATGGTCATGATACCTACTTTCTTGTAAACTCCGATACCAACTACAAAGTAAAGGAAAGTAACGATAGGAGCTTGACGGCACTAAAGGTAAAGATTACCTTGAAAACCAGTTAGGCTCCACCCCTTTTTTCACACGTGGTTGTTTGTTCTTGATTTTTTATTTATTTTTCATTCATGTACCATATCTATCATATCAGTGGTTGTCACTGAGGGCGAGGTGGGACAGTAGCGATTAAATTCTGTCTGTATTAAATCACCTCTGAAGGTTTATGATGTGACTGACAACCAGCGAGATGGAGGCGTTTTAACCTCTTCCCTCCCCACTGCCTTGTGAGTTTGGCTTTTTAGTCAAAGGCTAGCGGAGACACCCGTACTCAAACCGACAGCAAGCAACGGGAAACTACCTTCGTATTATCCCTTGTATAATCATGAATCACAACAACTTCCTAGTAAAACACAACGACGTTAAGCGGAATTCCAGAGGAATCACCTCGTCCGGTAGGGAGCATCATGTGCTACAGGTGATACCCGATCGTCATCAAGCTCATCATCATCATCTCAACCCGTAACCTGTCATGAGTCGTAGGGGTGCAATGGTGGGAGCATCAGCAGACAGGGTCCTCCACTGCTCTCTATCCTCAGCAATGCATACAAATGTGGACAAAAAGTGCCCTGCCCATTCTTTGATGTTATCAGCCCAGGATTGTCTTGTGACAGGGGAGAGAGGTTTTGGTCTCAAATGGTCGTTAGATAACATTCATAAATCATATGTCACCATTTTGTATTATAAGACAGGTGGTTAGGTTTTGGTGATCGTTGTAAGAAATCTCTCGAGTGTAACTGGTTACCACCAGAGCTGTTAGTACCCGAAGGAAAGATGATGCAACCCAAGTTCTTATTACTCACCACCGGCTGTCACGTTATCTATTCTCCTTGATAACTTCCACTACAACATGTATATCCAATGACTCTTTAGTTTTATAAAACAATCGGTTTATTTATAAGTCCAACTGGACTACAAGGTTCATATGGTTGACATAACTCAATACCCTGACTACTGACGGTCAGGACGTTCACAATCAAAAAGAGCATTGTTCCTTGTATAAAAACGACAGCATCAATGACATACTGTCCCATGTCATTTGTAAACAATGGTGGCTTCTACTGACTCTTTGGCTTTTTATAGATAAAAGTTATCAAACGGTTCACACACAAACATATCATGTGATAATATGGCATCAACGTCAAGAAATTCGTACAAAAAAATAACACATTATGGAAATCAGTGGAGGTGTCTGGAGTGAATGTGGAAGTGTAGATGATATCTGTGTAAAAAATGAGGCAAAGATCTGTGAAAGGTAATGTGGTTGGTAACCGATGTGTGCGAAAGTAATCCAAGTGTCCTTCAAATGTGGTGATCGTGTTTGTGATATGAAAAAAACATCTCTGCCTTTATCAAAATAGCCAATTGTTGCTGTCATTTTCGACGGAGTCATCTGTCAAGTTATTTGCTTATGTTTGTATCATAAGTATAATTGTGTCTTTACCTGCGATGTCAGGTTGATTAGGGGTTGTCTTCCCTTGTTTATTCATTCATTGTGTTTGACCTGTAGGGTCAGAGGTTGACAGTTCGGCGTAGGCCTATGGGAAGGTTTTTTAAGCGGGAGTGAGATATACTTCCGGGAAGCCGGGAGGTCCTGTTTTTCTGAAGGGACCAAGAGTCCATTGTTTTTTCGGGGAGAATCTTCGAAGTAACTGCTATGGCAGTTTTCCCCAGTGAATCTCTGTGCGTCGGGATGACGACAGAATTCCTTGTTTAGTTCTGAGGATTCATTTTCCAGGTAATACCGACCTTTATGCATTATTACGCTTTTCGGTGGCAGAACATGTAAAGGATTACCTAGGGTGAACAGCAGCTCACTGATCCGCCATTTCAGAACTTATATATTTGTGCTCGAGGTAGCCATCCAAGACTGTTAGTCTTATATTGTCCAGAAATCCAGTGACGAAGATATATTGTGGGAGCCGCAGATTGGCGGAACTTCTATCTACAATAAGTATTACTGCAGGGTTGATGATAACCTATTTAACAGAAGTACACGGCCGACGTCAGAACGAGGCCTGTGCTTTCGGCTATTATACTACAGCCTGATATGTGCAATTGGCAGGGAGTGCCAAGTTGCACCTATGTGTCATAGTAACTAAGGCATCTGACGCGTTTAGTCAGAGACGCCAAGGGCGACGCTACGAACTGTCATTATTGAAGAACTTTGCTATTGACCATGCACGTCTATTCTGATGTTTACCTTTTTGAATGCCAAATGTATACCTATCGATGTCAGGTCAGCATGACCTTGTTACACTGACTGTTCCTGTTGATATTATGTGTGTTCCCGTCAATAAATGTCTTGAAACATGCCTGCAGTGTCAAAGCATCCTTGATTACTGCATGTGAGAGTATGGGTTGCAGGATCTACATCTATACGAGCCTAAACACATTCGCGCCTTCATTCGCACCCACACTCAATTCATCATACGCTCGCACTACACATCTAACAACATGTATACTGTCTTGGGCCAGTGATCACATCAACAAAGAAAAAAAGACAGTTACATTTCTGGTGGACCAGTTACGTGGGCTCTTATGATACATTTCTTGTCGCCAATGTGGCCTAGAAACTTACATTTCTGATGGACCAGATCTGTGGGTTTAAAAAGAACAGAGCGAGCATTTGACATTATTGTTGACATTTATGGATCCAGAAATTTACATTCCTGGTTGGCTGTTACATGTATGATGTCTCCAGTTTTGTCGAGAAAGTTACAAGAAGGACAAGTACACATTACACTTCTGATCTTTGGGTCTAAGCTACACACGGGACAGCCGTAACACACAGCGCTAATTCTACACTTGCAAGTTTTGGCTACAACAGGACAGATATAGGTCATCAACGGTTGACCCAAATAAACAGTACGAGCATTTATATTATAATGCTACATAAAGCATAACAAGACATGTACTGAAGTTAACTACTAGGCATTTGCTACGTGGACCATAACTGCATAGAAGGCGGGTTCCTATTGTAAACAGTACTGCTGGTTGTTACACGTTTCATTCAACAACAGACTTTTCTAGGTCAGAGCATTCAAGCTACATTGTTGGAGGTCAAGTGTCTGTAAACAGTACGTGGAAATAGTAAACATTCAATGTGCAAGCCCTAATTTGAGAAGGTCATAGTAACTTTGGTTCGTGAATACCACTTTATGTTACAGTGGATTTGACGTTCAGTGCGCGTTTGACATTTCGTTTCTGTGTTCGCAAGGAGCAAGGAATTTATTTTAGTTTCAGCTGTGACTGAACTTGTTCTGCAACACATTGAAATTGATTGCTATATGTTTATGTTACTTCTACTGTTTTTGTGTATTTTTCTGCGGGTTTTTCGGTTGGTGGGTCTTACGGTAAATATGCCACTTGATCGAGGCTTACTGTAAGCGTTCTGTAGGTGCAAATTTTCTTAATTTGGAAATTTGCTAGTGACAATTGGTCGCTATTGATGTTAGCTGTGATGTAATTGTACTTAACGTTGTTTTTGTAATATTTTGTCTGTTTTTCAGTTTTGATTGTCGATTTGTTTTGTTTGTATTCTGTAGGTCTCTCCTTTCTTGTGTATTTCTCTACACATTTTTGGTTAAAACAGTGTTGCCATTTGTATTGTTTTGTATCTTTGTCTTTGTATTTTTTTTTTTTTTGTACTACATTACTGTCATACACAGTCTACATACACATACTTGGTCATGTTTTGATATTATTGATAAGATAGACTCTTCATATAGAGTTTCTTAATAAAATATTATATAAGATATTTATACAAGTTCTTTGATAAAAGACTTGTTATCTACAAAGATTGAGACAAGGTGAAATACATATTCAAGTTCTTTATAAAAAAAGACTTGTGCCCATAGTGAGTGGGATATAAGGGAATTTTTTTTCCACAGGTACTCAGGTGATTTTTTGGGTACATTATAAACAAGACTAAGAGTGTGAAAGAAAGTGAAGTGAGTATACAAGTCTATCATTTCAGACTTGTCTCCCATTAAAGTGGGATAATTTAATATATTTGCTTCTGCAAGTTACTGATCTCAGTAGACAAGATGTCTACATTGGACTACTTTATTACACAAGGGAGAGCCCTTGATAAGACTGGTCAACAGTTAGAACAGTGGGCTGTTGCTCAGTATGACAAAGCATTAGCTGCTGAAGAGAGAAGGGCTGCTGCAGAGGAAAAAAAAAACTATGGCTGAAGAGAAGAGATTAGAAAGAGAAGCAGCTGCTGAACAAAAAAGGCTAGACAGAGAAGCTGATATTGCTGCTGAACAAAAGAAATTGCAGATGCAGGTGGAGGAAAGGAGATTTGAAGCTGAACAAAAGAGATTAGACAAAGAAGCTGAAAAAAAGAGATTAGACAAAGAAGCTGAACAAAAGAGATTAGACAAAGAAGCTGAACAAAAGAGATTAGACAAAGAAGCTGAACAAAAGAGATTAGACAAAGAAGCGGAACAAAAGAGATTAGACAAAGAGGCTGCTGCAGAGGAGAGGAAAGCTCAAGCTGAGGCTGAAATCAGAAAAATGGAACATGAGGAAAGAAAACAGAAGATGGAACTTGATGAAAAACTCGCAACTTTGGAGTTAGAGAAATTGAAATTGGCGAGTACGGGTGCTCAGCAAACAACTTCGAGTACGACAAGGGAGTTTGTTAGTAGGATTAAATTGCCTCATTTCAATCCTTTAAAGGATGACGTAGCAGATTATCTAGATAGATTCCAATTTTTGTGCGATACGCATAACATAAAAAAGGAAAAATATGTTGAACAACTGATGCCATTTTTTACAGGTGACACAGTGACTACTCTTATGACAATAGACGAACATGAGAGGACTAATTATGATGTTGTCAGGGCAGCACTGCTAAAAAAATATCAACTAAAACAAGAAGACTATCGTCTTCGTTTTAGGACAATGTTGCCAGAAAATGGAGTAGATTTCTCTGATTTTGTTACAAAGATACGTCGTACATTTACACGATGGGTTGAGTTGTCTCAGATTGAGAAAACATATGAAGGTCTAATGGACTTATTATTGCGAGATAAGGTTTTGTCATCTGTTAATGATTCTTTTCTTGCATTCCTTCATGAGCGTAAGCCTAAAAACTTAAAAGAAATGGAGGAATACTGTTGTCAGTATGCCACAGCACATCCCCATGCTACAGTTAGCAATTCTAAAGTGAAAGAAGGGTTGCCAGCTGCTTCGGCAACACCATATGGCCCTAATTTCAGAAAAAAATTTCAGGGTGCTCAACAAAATTGGAATAGGGGAAGTAATCAAAATTACACTCAGAAGCGGAGTAATCCAACACATGATGGTTCTTCGTCTATGCAGTGGAGACAAGATGGTAGTTCTCGTAATTTTAGTGGTAATAATTTGAGACACTTTCGCAAAGGTTATCCAAATAATAACTATTCAAATTTTCGAGGTAATCATTCTCGACGTCAAGATTATGACGATGGTGAATTTAGAAACCGGGATTCAAACCGGAATGATGAGTACAATAGACAATATGATCACAATTACAGGGGAAATGATAGTCGAAATAATTACAGGGGAAATGATAGTCAAAATAATTACAGGGGAAATGATAATCGAGGTAGACCTAGGTTTAACAAGAAAAGACCTTACCAACAGGCAAACTCTGCACAACAAGAGTTTGATGGAGCCTGTAATACAGCAAATGATAGTGGTAACTCTAGGGCTATCACTGGTTGTGCTTTCGATTTTGGGAGAGCAACTGAATGCCCCCAATGCTTAACATTGTTCGATTCATCGACTGTATCTACGCTAAGTTGTGGTCACCCTCTTCCTGCTCTACCTGCTACAGTTGCGCATGATGGGAGAGGATCTCTCATCTTAGATAAAGGTCTAATAAATGATAGGCTAGTCTCAGTACTTTTCGATTCGGGATGTACTACCGTCGGGGTTAAGGAGTCTCTGATAGATCCTTGCTGTGCCACTGGAAAAACAATCAAATGTGTTACATTTGGTGGTACTATGGAAAGCTATCCTACTGCTATTATTAGGATTGACACTCCTTTCTTCACAGGAGATGTCCATGCATGTCTTCTTCCTAATCCTATTGCGGATCTTATAATCGGTCGTATTCATGGGGTTAAAGAATGCACCCCGCAACAAATTTCTAGTTGGGAAGAAAAAAACATTCAAACGGTCAATGCAGTGGTGACAAGAGCTCAAGCTCTTAATCCCCCAACTTCATCTGATAATAGTAATGAAGTTGATAGCCAAGACGAGCACTTGGTGATTTCCCATGACTCGTTTGTTAAACGTCAAGAAGAGGATCCTTCTTTGAAGAAATACTTCCTTCTGGCAAAGAAAGGGGATCCCAATCAAAATACGAATCACAAATCGTATATTACTATGAAGAATGGTATATTGGTACGAATGGTACAACACTCGGACAAGTCTATGCATTCGCAAATTCTTGTGCCTAAGTGTATGAGAGCCTTAATTCTTCGGCATGCACACGATTCTCAGTGTGCGGGACACATGGGTTTTTCCAGAACTAAAACTAGAGTCCTTGCGTCATTCTTTTGGCCATTCGTGAATAAAGACATCCGAATTTATTGCCGATCTTGCAAAATTTGTCAAGAGGTCAAGTCTAGGGGTCCGAGACATGCTGCTCCTATTCAGGCTGCAGATATTCCGATTCGGCCGTTTCAGAAAATGGCTATAGACATCATTGGTCCGTTCAAAATTAAGTCAGCCAGAGGACACCAATTTATCCTCACTTGCGTGGACATGTGCACGCGTTGGCCAGAGGCTATTCCTCTGAAGAGCATATCAACTGTCGATATCGCTGATGCTCTTTGGCTCGTATTTTCTCGTCTGGGATTCCCCGGAGAAATACTGTCGGATCACGGCACTCAGTTAATTTCGGACGTTATGTCTCAGGTAATGGCTACGCTAGACATTAAAAGGTCTCTCAGTAGTATTTATCATCCAATGTCCAATGGATTGGTAGAACGTCTTAACAGGACACTAAAGAACTTACTTGGCAAGATAACGGAGGATCATCCTGAAGATTGGGACAGGGTTTTACCTGCAGTCCTCTTTGCCTATAGAGAGGTTCCCAACGAGCATACAGGGTTTTCTCCTTTCGAACTTGTCTTTGGCGCGCAACCGCGCGGGCCAATGTCCTTGTTACACGATTTGATAACTTCCGATAATATTGACGATGATACACAATCGTCATATGAATATGTTATAGCTCTTAGAGAAAAGATTATCGAATCGTGCAGGTTAGCAACTTCATCTTCCGAATTTGCGAAAGAAAAAGCTAGGCGATTTGCTAATAAGAAAAGACGCCTACGTCAACTTTGTCCTGGAGACAAAGCATATGTCTTACTGCCCTCAAGAGAGAATAGACTTCTCATTTCTTGGAAGGGTCCATACACTATAGTCTCGAAAATTTCTGATGTCGACTATATTGTCGATGTGGATGGAAGGCATAAAACCTTCCATATAAATATGCTAACAGAGTTTATTGAACGTCCAGACTATTTACAGCCTATTTTTTCAGGCGACGGACGACTCTCCAGTTCAACATGGTCACATCTCATCCCTGTCCGTTATACAGGATGAGGAAACTATTTTTTCTGACGTGAACTTACCTCTTCCTGCGATTCCACTTACTTCAACGGAATCGTGGAGAGACGTTACAGTCTCTTCCAACTTGTCTTTTGAGGAACAGCGTCAAGTATCCTCTACGTTACAATCATATCAGGATGTCCTTACCGACATTCCTGGACACACAGATGTCATAGAACATGACATCATACTTACTGATCGTAATCCGATCAGAGTAAGACCATACCCAATACCTATTCATTTTCAAGCACAAGTCGAGAAAGAATTGGATGAAATGATTCAACTACAAATAATTGAACCATCCACTTCAGCTTATTCTTCGTCGATAGTTATTGTTCGAAAGAAAGACAATAACATACGTCTTTGCGTTGATTATCGCAAATTAAATCAAGTTACGAAGTTCGATGCTGAACCTATGCCGTTATTAGATGATCTACTTATTAGACTTTCTAAAGCTAAATTCTTTACTAAACTAGACTTGTCGAAAGGTTATTGGCAAGTCCCATTGACGGAACACGCCAAACCTCTCACTGCTTTTTTCGACACCTAGGGGTCTGTTTCAATGGAATTTTATGCCTTTCGGGCTTATGAACGCCCCAGCGACTTTCGTGCGCATGATGCGACGAATTCTATCAGATCGTGCAGATGTCATTGCATATTTAGACGACATCTGTCTTTTCAGCGATACTTGGGAAGAACACTATGTGGGTCTAAAGGAATTGCTATCTACTCTACGTGAGCATAGTTTGACTGCTAAACCCTCTAAAGCTTTTGTTGGGTTTAGTGAAATTTCCTTCCTAGGTCATCGAGTTGGTCATGGTCTGTTGAAGACAGAGGACCAAAACATTTCAAAGATATTAAATATCTCGGTTCCGAAGACAAAAAAGCAAGTGCGTAGTCTATTGGGATTGATACAATTCTATGGAAGATTCATTGAGAATCTGTCCTCCATTATGGCACCACTTTCAACGTTATTGAAAAAAGGTTCTCCTAATATGGTGCGTTGGTCCCAAGAATGCCAATCTTCATTGGATCAGGTTAAGAATTTGTTCTCATCTCATCCTATCTTAAGACTACCGACGATTGATAAGACTTTTGTCCTTCGTAGTGATGCCTCTTCCACTGGGATTGGAGCGGCACTAATGCAGGAATATTCAGGAACTCTGCATCCTGTAATGTATATTTCTAGGAAGCTGAATGCGGCAGAAAGGAATTACTCGGTTTTGGACCGTGAATTGTTGGCTATGGTTTGGTCCATTCTTAAGCTACAAAGGTTCCTTCTGGGCGCGCATTTCTTTATGGAAACCGACCAAAAAGCTCTTACGGCTATGCAAAGTAAGGATTTGAAGAGCTCGAGATCTACTCGTTATGCTATTGCTCTTCAGCCTTTCCATTTCACGGTGCGAGCTATCCGTGGTTCGGATAATGTGATGGCGGACATATTGTCTAGATGCCCACATGATTCCAGTTAAATCTTGTGTCCTAGTTTTTCCTGATATATTTTCAGACTTAGGTCTGTCCTTAATATCATAATATGTTGTAATACAAATGTATTTGGATGATGTTTAGATAATTTAACAAATTTCATTTTGTCCATCCATCAGTGATATGTTGCTAAAATAGCATTGACATTTGTATATTGCTATGATTATTATTTAGTAATGTTTGATATATGATTGGTATTGCCAGCAACTTAGGTTTCTTGAATGGTATCCCTTAGTTTGTTTGGCTTAAAGGAAATATTTTCTCCTATGTTGAGAGATGATTTGTACCCTCTTCTATTGTACCTGATATTAGGTTCATTGTTTGCATGAGCACAGAAGTGATACTGGTGCTATCTTGCTCATGAACATATTAAAAAAAAAAAAATTGCATTTTTTTTTTTTACAGGGGGGTGGTAGTAATGTTGCTGTCATTTTCGACGGAGTCATCTGTCAAGTTATTTGCTTATGTTTGTATCATAAGTATAATTGTGTCTTTACCTGCGATGTCAGGTTGATTAGGGGTTGTCTTCCCTTGTTTATTCATTCATTGTGTTTGACCTGTAGGGTCAGAGGTTGACAGTTCGGCGTAGGCCTATGGGAAGGTTTTTTAAGCGGGAGTGAGATATACTTCCGGGAAGCCGGGAGGTCCTGTTTTTCTGAAGGGACCAAGAGTCCATTGTTTTTCGGGGAGAATCTTCGAAGTAACTGCTATGGCAGTTTTCCCCAGTGAATCTCTGTGCGTCGGGATGACGACAGAATTCCTTGTTTAGTTCTGAGGATTCATTTTCCAGGTAATACCGACCTTTATGCATTATTACGCTTTTCGGTGGCAGAACATGTAAAGGATTACCTAGGGTGAACAGCAGCTCACTGATCCGCCATTTCAGAACTTATATATTTGTGCTCGAGGTAGCCATCCAAGACTGTTAGTCTTATATTGTCCAGAAATCCAGTGACGAAGATATATTGTGGGAGCCGCAGATTGGCGGAACTTCTATCTACAATAAGTATTACTGCAGGGTTGATGATAACCTATTTAACAGAAGTACACGGCCGACGTCAGAACGAGGCCTGTGCTTTCGGCTATTATACTACAGCCTGATATGTGCAATTGGCAGGGAGTGCCAAGTTGCACCTATGTGTCATAGTAACTAAGGCATCTGACGCGTTTAGTCAGAGACGCCAAGGGCGACGCTACGAACTGTCATTATTGAAGAACTTTGCTATTGACCATGCACGTCTATTCTGATGTTTACCTTTTTGAATGCCAAATGTATACCTATCGATGTCAGGTCAGCATGACCTTGTTACACTGACTGTTCCTGTTGATATTATGTGTGTTCCCGTCAATAAATGTCTTGAAACATGCCTGCAGTGTCAAAGCATCCTTGATTACTGCATGTGAGAGTATGGGTTGCAGGATCTACATCTATACGAGCCTAAACACATTCGCGCCTTCATTCGCACCCACACTCAACTCATCATACGCTCGCACTACACATCTAACAACATGTATACTGTCTTGGGCCAGTGATCACATCAACAAAGAAAAAAAGACAGTTACACCAATACATATTTTTTAAAATCTCATCGCTATGCATTTAGGACATGGTGTATGAGCTGTGGATTGTCTGCGATAGTACGTACGTGTAATGGGAGGCTGTTTATGTTGTCATCAGTGGGAGTCCCAAAAAAACTGGAGCTTGACCAATGAACGGTGTACTAGCTCTACGATATCTACTTACAGTATTGAAAACTAGTTTGCCTGGAAACTAAGGTTTCTAATAACTGTAATGTCTCCGTACTCAACATGGTCGATAAAACACATAAGAATGAAGATGTAATACAATGTAATTATTAATAGTCTCAGTGATATACTGATTGATTATGCTAAACGAGCACATAGTATCTTGCGATTCCGTCTGTAGTGGCCGTAAGGAAGTGACAAGAGTAATCGTCCATCTAGATGAGGAGTCGGATACGTCCTTGATCTTCTCGAACAGTGTTGCATCACGTCACAAAAGATTGCTGGCCGGATGGGGTGTGACAATTATCGCTCAGTGCAAGGTCAAAAGAATAATGTAACAACTCATTTTCATTCTGAAAAAGACTAAGAAAAAGACCGTTATAAATGTTAGTGTTTGGCAAGCATCATTCTGGCCAGTTCTAGTAATGCGACGTCTCGTGATGATATGCGCTGATCAAATTGAGGGTTGTCTGTGTGGGGAGTCGTCGTGGTGATATGAGCGACGTGTTCCACAGGGTTACGAGGATGTGTAACGTCCGAAGGGGTGGTGGGCAGTTTTCGACATTTTCTTGGAACTCGCAGCCGTACGTGTTCCTGTGTAGGTCTTATCAGCTTCGACAATGGAGCTGAATCAGTGGAGGACGATGAGTAATGACGTTTAACAGCGCATCGAGTAGGTATGTCAATTTCAATATCAGAATGGATATCTTCAGACACGGAGAGTGGTGGTAGTGGGTCAGAAGTGATATCTCTCCATGATTCTGCTGTGATTGTGGCAGAGGAATCAGTCTGGTCATCTGGGGTATGTGGTTGAACTGGAATCGGAGATGAAGTCATGTTGGAGTGTTGCGGAGAAGAATATTCTTCTTCGGTCTGTGGTTCAGTATGACTTCGTAACCGAGCATTGCGTTGCTGTATCCTCTGTCCTAATTCTTGTAATGGTATGCCGTCTTCTTCGGATGAAGTATCTCGTTCCTTTCTATTACGTTCCACGGCTTCTCTGAAAGCTGTAGGGATATCGGCATGAGGAATGAATTCGTCATCGCTGGAACCAATGAAAGTGGAAGAGAGATATTGGAAAAGAGTAGTTTTTCTGACAGGACTCATAGATTTCATACTAGGTGTTGGAACAAGTCTGTGATCATCTAACTTTATCTGAGACGCATGAGCTTTGGTGTTGGTATTAGTCTGCAAGTTCAACTTAGGTCTCTGTCTTACATAATTGATTGCTGCTCGATCATTATTCTTACAGTTCGTGGTTCTTTCTGTTTTACACACTTTGATTTTGACACAGTGTCCACTTTCTGTCTTGACAAATGAATTATTAACTTCGAAAAACTTTCTAGCTTTTATATCTTGAAGGGAATTTCGAACTGCTACTCTACTGCTTCTATTATTTAGGATTCCCAGTGTCTAGGTTGTCCACGAGTGTAGTGAAATGGATCTGTGTACCCCCCGTTCAAATTTCCCCGCTTGAAAATTAACTAACGTAGTCCTAAAATCTATTAATAGCTACAGTGTTTGAAATTCGTCTGGGGCAAAGTCACATCTACCACCAACATTTTAACTAAAGAAATTGAATTTTTTCTAACACCAAGCGTTAAAAGTTACTACCCCCTTTTTACACACTACCCTTCCCAATATTTATTAACGAACGCCGAAAAATTAACAACCAATAGTATTGTTACCTCGTTTTTGGGTAGAGACCAAAAATCTAAGTTGTAATGGCAAAAATGCCAATTCTGCGCTTTTAATAAAAATTAAATAATTTATTTCTCAATAACTAAAGGGAACTAGATTGAAAGGGATATCTTGAATCAAAGCGCTGATATTGATTAATATAATACCATAAAGATTTCCCATAATAAAACTATCTTGACGTAGAAATATTTATTTTATTAATATTTTCAGTTGGGAAAAAGCACAATTAATTATAAAAAAATTACACATATAAAAACGGGGACAAATAATTAAAAGAAACCTATATAGGAAGATAGAGGACAGTGGTCTGTTTAAAAATCACTTTCAATATTAAAAATCGACCCATTAATAACAAAGATATTGTATAAATAAAATTGAGACAGACGAACAAACACACTTCTGAACTGCTCAAGTTTATAGCCTAGGGGAAAAAGTTAAAATTTCTGGACGCGTTTCTGATTGGTTAAGGGGGGTGAGCATAGGGGCAATATAATTAACATTTTGCCGGCATAGTCCGCAATTTGAAAAATACTATTTGCCAACTCGAGATCAGCGGGAGAGCATTCGTGACCAAGGCTTTCACCGTCTGGACACTAGAGCATTTCTGAACTACCCATTTAATGCTAGTCAAGCTTGTGCATATTGTGATATATTCTTGAGGGTCATATCACCAGTAAAAAGCTGTGCAACTATCCTGGAGAAGACAGAAATTGCAGGCAGTGGACGCTCACAATACTTGCTGAGCTACAGGCCGTCTTTCTTCCAGAGGGCAGCACTATCTGTGTGATCATAAATACAGTTTGGAGCAACTGGTTTCAGACAAGATATTAAGATAAGTGCCTTACCTGGGCACTTGAGAGCTCATTCTCATAACTAAAATAACAATCCACAACATAGATTTCCTGACCTGGGGAGGATGTAGAAAACAGATCTTCCAACAATAGTTTAGTTACAAGTTCAAGTATTTTAAAAAGACTGTGAGGTGCCCAAGAAAGTGACATTTGGTGATACAAGTCATGAACACTTTTCAACATATTGATTTCTATACTGTAAAATAAAAACTTTTCCTGAGTTGATACTTCCTGTCCAAAACATTTAGGTACAGGAAGAATAAAACCATATATATATATATATATATATATATATATATATATATATATATATATATATATATATATATATATATATATACATATATATATATATATATATATATATATATATATATATATATATATATATATATATCTAATTCTACCACCAGCCTTACTTCATTATTTGTACTAAGTTAAAGTTCTGTTTTACCATTTGTCATACATCATAATAATTGCATTATCCTAGACACATGCCATACACACCCTCACAGATTCTTTATTCAGGTGAGATCTTGGGAGGTGACAGTTAGGGACCCAGAGACTTTCAACATCATCATCCTGTACTCTGGGAACTTGCATAGTCTGACCTCACCTTGATTGTCTATACACACTTACTCTGTTCAGAGAAGGGGGTATTGCTCATAAGACCAGTCCCTTACCTGGCACTATTCTAGTGTCATTTGACACATCTAATTGTCAAAGGGAACCTATATTCTATACTCTAAAACCTCCTACCACAACGAGAGTAGTTGATGTGAGGCTGGTGGTGAGGATTGCTATGTCTAGATTGTCCACGAGAGTAATTGACGTGAGGCTGGTGGTGAGAAGTGCCTGTCGGTTGATGTGTGTGGGGCGGAATCTGGTGATAATTCAGTGAAATATGTCTAAACATCCCACAATTATAACAAACAATAGGTGTTACATTGTGTATTTGTGGCAACCGTGAAGTCGTGGGAGCATTGCGTCTTTCGTAATGTCTGCCATCATTCCTGTGGAAAGTATCGTGACTGTGTAGGTTACGATGTTGTGCATCCTGTGAATAAGATGGGTACCGTAAATCATTGTTGTTTGTGCCTCTCCTCCATTGATGTCGAAAGTGGTCTACTTCCATCGGTTCTGCAAAATAGTCTGATCGTGGTTCTCGTCCAATGCGTTGATGAAAACGTTTTCTTACATTTTCTTCGTAGACTGCAGTCTGAAGCGTTTCCGTGATAGATTTTGAATCTTTTCTTAAAAGGTGGAGTTTTGGGTTATCTGCCCAGAGACCATCGATGAAGATTCCGACCAAGTGTCTTTCTAATTCTTCGGAAGGAATTGATGCCCCAAGGAAAGCATCTTCGGCTAGATTTAGTAAGCGATCCCCAAACATCTGAACGGGTTCATTACGCCCCTGTATAATCTTCCTAAGAAGTGTCCACGCGTGCATTGAATCGGATATGTTAGAGTAACGATTCACCAACTCTTTGCGAAGGCTATCAAATGTTTCATCTGGAAAAGCCTTACTTCTGCGGCGTAAGAAATCTGTAACAAGTCCATCCGAAGATAAAAATGCAATCCGTTTGCGATCCGAATCTGAGGCTGAGTCAATCAATGATGCAAATTAGTCCATGTCTACCAACAATTTTCTAAAAAGTGTGGGATCTCCCGAAAATGGAGTAACAACTGTTCGAATGGCATGAAACTTTGATCTGATGAAGAGAGTCAGTAATCTGCTTCAAAGCCAACATGGTGGGATCCATATCATGGGGTAATGGTACAGTATGCGGTAATATGGGTTGCTGTTGCTGCTGATTTTGTAACATTTGTTGGTGCAGCATTTGTTGCTGTATTTGTGCTTTTGAAGCGCTAGTGGTGTCCATTATAAATTCGTAAATGAATGTGTCAATAATTCAAACAGAATGTTCAATTAGATAACGTAGACAGGGGCGTGAGCTGTTCACGGCACCATTTTACATATGTGTGTGTGGTAAAGTGGGATGATATAAATATTTATAGGGGACTTAGTGTACTGACTGAGATCAGCTGTGAAGGTATCTGTATCTAATAAGTGTGGTGTGTTACAGATGACCTTACTGTGCTACCACATTTAGACCTCAGTCAGACTTATTCTGGAATATTGTGATGACTACGTTGAATGTCTAGGGTTATGATAGTGATGAAGTGTATGTTCACAACAACCAACAGACAGATAAACAATTTAATTTAATCCACAATACTTTACAACACTGTGACACTCACATACATAGAACACTCTATAAGACTATCTTAATAAGTCAAGTGTTACTTTTAAAATATGTATTAATTCCTTTCAATAATAGATATCCTGATTCAACTACAAAGTGAACCAGGAATCACAATCAAATGTAATCACACGTTGTATGTACACAATTTATAGATAGGATCTTTGTATTGACATATATTATTATTACAATATGTGTGTAAGTAGTGATGTAGTACTATGAGGTAATACTGGCTTTTCAAGCTAGGTTGTTGTTTGTCATCATGACTTCAAGTGTTTGTTTCTGGTGGAAATAATATTGGAAAGGTTCACAGTTTCTTTTATTTGAACCAAATAAATGTCCCTCTTGATTTAATGTAAAGTCACTTTTAGAGGGGGGTATACACAAGATTGAGCTGCTCTGGAACGAAATCTTAACTTCTGTGTGGGCGGCAGGAAACAGTCTCCACTGCTCGCTTGCTTCACCGTTTTCTTGAGAAACAACACTGGTCGATATCTTGACCAAGGAGTATGCTACCAGCCTCTGGATTCAGCAAAACTCAGACCAGGTGCTGCTTTAATACGTTAGTACCACGGTCCCTGAAACAAGAAGGTTGTACCTCCTACTTCAGAACTAATTTATAATCTATTTCCACACTGAAGCACAATACATAACAAACACCGAGTTCAGCGCGGTAGGCCAACAGCTAGCTTCTCATGTAACAGTATACACCAGTATTCCTCTCCCCAATGGTTACAACGCCTCTGCAATTCCAGCATTATTTCCTTCTATTCAATAAGATAGGTGTCATAGTACTATTTGGCAATCCCATGCAGTTATACTCCTCTCCGACAAGTTTTGTTCATGGGGGAGCAATATCTAGGCTTTGCCTCAAGTTTGTTACTGAACCACACACATACAGACATAAATTATCAATTCACATTCAATTTTCATAAAAAAGATATAAAATATGTCTAGCTTACCACAATTCAAGGAAATATTAAACAAGTACGTTGACTGGCGATGAGTTATGGCACAATTCCGATCTGCCTCTGTCCCAGGCTTTTATTAGAAAAATGTGAGCTGGTTCTCAACGCACTTGCTTCTACAAATTGTATTTTCAAAAAGTGGCACTGAACTGACGCACCTAATTGACTATATTAAATGGTCTAGCCAATGAGACCATGTTTACAAAAGCTTTTGAAAAAAAAGTACCCTTCCTATCGTTTCCATTAACAACCAAGAATAGTATCTGCAATCGACTAATCATGTTTAGCCTTACATATTATTCTAGCCAATCAAATCGGATTTAACGTGGTGGCCTCATTTCCTCTAAAGCAGTGTCCAAACACGCCATTATGAGCAAATATGATCCTGTGTTGTCAGACAACACCACTATAGTATTTTGGCTATAATTTGTTAATTATTAGACTATTTGCTTAACACCTAACATATTCTTTGTCAGCAAGTCCTAAGACACCCAAATATATAAGTTTAATGGAGCTAAGTGGCTGCGTTCAAAATATGTATTTTCTTCTACCACCCGTTCACTTCGATACGATGGGGTGTCTTCTATACTGTCAGGCTAATGTGAGGATTTCAGACGTAAAACAGTATTGGGTCATGTTTCCTAATAAGCATTAACCATGTTTTTTAAAGCCTAACCTCGTATTGGTAGTGTTTTTTGTCCCTGTTTATTTGAAAAAACAAGCCTGCATGCCTTTCGCGTGGGGTGGCATTAATTTTAAATCGCGAAGCGACGTGTTAGTATTGCATGCGTTCCTCCGTACATCTCTCTCTCTCTCTTCTAAGCCCGTCTGTCTTTTAGTTTACGTAGTGCATAAAATGACATTAATGGAATATTAAATCTAGGTCATTACGCAGTGTGTCTATCACAAGGTTTTCTAAGAAACACAGTACCAGTTTTATTTTTAAAAACGCGTGTATTTGATGCAGTAGGCTTTACTAGTAAACGTGAAAGCGCTACACTTATGCAGACGAAGTAGAAAAAGGGGTTTTTCTTGTTTAACTAGCATCTTCTTCTTCTTCCATCCTTAACCGCCGACCGTCAAAGCAGTCAGTGGCCATTACGCCTACTGGCGTCTTAGGGCAACAGCAGATAGGTTTTCTTTGCCATTGTTTCCCATCACGCCTATTGGCGTCTTTAGGGCAACGGCAAATCAATCCATTTGCTGTTGTTTCCGTAATCGAAGTGACTGGCAAACGGGTGATCAGCCCGTTTTTAACTAGCATGACGTTCTATAATACAGGCGTACGCTCCTGTGACCGCACTGTTCTTTTACCATTATTCTTTCCTTTTATTGAATTAATTCGTTAGGCTTTACATTTACTTTTTAATTTATATATGTGGATTTAGAATGTCTCACGACAAATTCTCCCCACTTAAAACAGACGTTATATGTCAGTTTATAATTCTATATACACATAGAGAAATTTAATATTATTCCTGGTGCTTACGGTGATTTTCATCACACGGATGGCGGCTTAGAAAATCCGCACCCAGGTTAGTTTTTCCAGAAATATACTCTATGCTGAATTGGAATGGCTGCAAAAGTAAGGACCATCTGAGTAACCTCAATTTTCATGCCTAGCCTGCGCTAGAAACGACAAGGGTTTGTGATCCGTTTGCAACTTAAATGCCTTCCCATACAGATAAATATTGAACTTCTTGATCGCCCATATTACTGCAAGACATTCTTTTTCGCTAGTTGAATAATTGGTTTCAGCTTTATTCAACTTTCTACTAGCATATGCCACTGGGGTTAATTCCCCATTCAGTGCATCTGATTTCTGTAACAGGGTCGCGCCCAACCCGACATTACTTGCATCCGTTCTCACAATGAATTCTTGACTTAAGTCAGGTAATTTCAAAATAGGTTTGCTTGTGAGCTTTTCCTTCAATTCCTGGTATGCCAATTCACATTGTGCTGTCCATGTAATTCGATCTGGATTTCCTTTGCGTGTCAAATCAGTTAACGGTGCACATATGGAGTTAAAGTTTTTGATATACTTTTGGTAGAAACCACATAATGAGACAAAGGATCTCACGTCTTTCTTGGTTTGTGGCCTCGGGGCTTTCTTTAGTTTCTCTAAATTCTTGGGGTCAGGGGTCATGTTTCCCTGATGGACTGTGTGTCCTAAGAATTCTAATTCTTTACATCCAACGCAACATTTGGTTGGTCGGGCTTTTAAATTCGCTTCTCTAAGTCGATTAAACAGCATGTTCAGAGAGTCAATGTGTTCCTCAAATGTTTCTGTTGCTATAAGGATATCATCCATGAAATTTGTGATGCATGGATTATTCAGAGGATCCAACAATTTTCTCATCATTCTAGAGAAGACACTAGGCGCATTCTTCAATCCAAATGGCAATCTGTTAAACTCATAGTGTCCCTCTGAGGTACTAAAAGCTAGGTACGGTCTAACCTCAGGCTTTACTGGAATCTGATAGTATCCTTTACTCAGATCCACTTTTGAGAAATATTTAGCTTTATTTAGCCTGGCAAACAACTGATTTGTATCCGGCAATGGATCTACCTGACCTTCTGTGATAGCATTCAGTCTCCTGTAATCTATACAGAGTCTATGTTCTCCAGAGGGTTTCCTTAAGAGTACCACACTGGAACTATACGAAGATTCACTGTGTGAAATTATTCCCTCCTTCAACAAATAGTCTATCTCTTCCTTCAAGGCTTTCTCCTTAGCAAAAGGAATCGAATAGGCTTTCATACAGACAGGTGTGGGGTCTATCAGTTTCATATCATATTCCAATAAGTTTGTATGCCCCGGTCGGTCCGTTAACACCTCTGTATGATCATCTAGAACCTGTTGCACTCTCTCCGTCTGATTTTTCGTTAAATGTGTACTGATTTTCACCTGTGCCGCTGTCTCACAGGGATGTAATGGATATTCAAATGATGAAAGTGGTTCCTTTTTCATCTCCATTGCAATGGACAAGGTCAACAAGTGTGTCTCTTCCTGATTTTCTCTTTCCAAATATTTCTTCAGGAGATTCACATGATAGATTTTTTCTTTCCCCTTCTTATCTATCTTATAATTGGTTCTAGACACCTTCTCTAGAACTGTATATGGACCTTGCCATCCAATTTGTAACTTATTCTGACTACCGGGTAGAAGAAGCAGTACCTTCTCTCCCACAGCCAAATCTCTGTCTTTAGCTTTCCTGTTGTAATAGGCAGCATGTTTTTTCCTGGCTTGTCTCAAATTTTCATTGGCAAGTTTCCAGCCAGTTTTTAAACGAGTGGTCAGCTCATTCACATATTGGTATGAGGATGTAATATTTTCCTCTGCCTTTTCATCAGTCCACGTTCTTAACAGAGCTTCGAGTGGACCTTTTATTGGCCTTCCAAATAATAATGTTGCCGGGGCCATACCGGTTGAACTATGGGGTACCTCCCGATAAGCAAAGAGGGCGGCGTGAAGGTACTGGTCCCATGTATCTGGTTTTTCGTGTGCCAACATTCTCAGGATCGACATCAACGTGCCATTAAATCTTTCCACTTGGCCGTTCCCTTGGGGATGGTACACACTACAATGGAAGTGTTTGGCCTGGAAGATCCTGAAAACTTCTTCTGTTAGTTTCCCCTTGAACTGAGAGCCATTATCAGTCAAGATTTGGTTGGGAAAGCCTAACGTAGTGAAAATTGTGTGTAATGCCTCTGCCACATGTTTAGAGTCAATGGATGACAGGGCTACCGCCTCTCCCCACATAGAACAAGTGTCCACCAGAGTCAGAATGTAGCTGTTCCTCCTCTTGGTTCGAGTGAGAGGTCCCACAAGGTCCACGGCAACTCTCTCAAAGGGTGTTCCCACTATGGGCATTTCCCCTAGAGTTGCTGGTGCAGTCCAATGCTTAGGTGCTACTCGTTGGCACTCTGGACAGGATTTTACATATCGTTTGATATCTTCAGTTATCCCTGGCCAGAAATAGTGACAAGCTATACGCTGTCCTGTTGCGCTGATCCCCATATGACCACTGAAGGGAATCGCATGCCCTAGTTCCAACACTTTAGTCCTATATGAAGTGGGAAGGACCAGCTGTCCGTGACCATTGGATTCAGATCCAGCCTTCCTATAAATCAGCTTGTTCTTCATATAAAATTCTCCCTTGCCTGAGGTGTATGAGATTTGGGCAACTTCTTGAAACACGGCTTGAGTGTTTTGTCCTCCGCCTGTGCCTCCCTCATCTCATCTGGATGAGTATTTATTGGATTTTCCTCCTCCTTTTTGGACTGTGATCTGGTCTGTACCGTTGCCAATATCACGGGTCTCTTGAGATGCCCCAAGAAGACATATCTACACCCCAATATCAGAGGGTACATTAGTTCATTTATCACTGCTGCTTTGATTATTCCCTCCACATATCGCGTTTTTACATGTATCTTAGCGATAGGGAGTGTCATGGTCGCTACTTCCTTGGTTGCAGCTTGAATCTCCACTGTTTCTGTGGTGTATTGATCTGCTTGCACCAGGTGAGAATTCACAACTGAATCATAATCTAAACCTGTATCATATAAACACCTTATGGTGACACCATTACAGATTACATCTTCACACACTGGGGGTGGTACGGTTCCTGTAGTTCCTCAGGTTTGACCTTTGTTCCCTTCTTCCCAGATTTCATAGCAGCAAAACGAGGAGTTTTATTCCTACAATTTTCAGTGGTATGATGGTTCATCTTACACTTAGTACACCCCTTCCTTGGTTGAAAGATTTTCTTTCATCAAATTTCCTTTCATCGAATTGTGGGATTTTAATTTTATTGTCATACCGTGGCCTATCAAACTGGTGCTTACCTTTGTTCTGATCTCTAGGATCAAATTTATTAAAGTTCTGTGGTGCCTTAAAATTATCTACCTGTTTCTTTTTATTACTTGTTACCTCTGCCTGAGCTGCTTGATACCTTTCAGCGACATTTAGTAGCTCACCCAGCCTCTCTGCACCTTGTTCCATGAGAAACTTTCTCAGGTCTGGAGCCATGGACTCTCTTAATTGTTCTATAAGGATCATTTCCTTAAGATCTTGGGTTTTCCCCAGAGAAGTCCATTTCTCCAAGTATGTCTCTAACCGTGCAGAGAACTGGTGATAGGTTTCCCCTGACAGTAGTTTAGCATTCCTAAATTTTTTTCTATAAAATTCACCATTCTTTTCATATCTTAACAAAAGAACCTGCTTTAGCATGTCATAATTTTCTTGATCATCTCTGCTCATTTTGGCGAAAACATCATAAGCCGTACCACGAAGCCCTTGAGATAACTTCAAGCTCCACCTTTCTCTCTCTAACCCATACGTGGTAGCTAATAGTTCATATCTATTTAGATAGCTCTCGATATCATCTTCTTTCTCAACAAAATGATCTAAATGGAAGTTCATAGCTGAGGTTGAGGCTCCCTGGCTTAGCAGAGGCATCAGAGGCAAAGGGACTGGCACCATTTTCAGGAGCATGGCTTTGAAACTCAAACTCCCTTAGTCGTAACTCATGTTCCCTTTGTAATCTCTTCTCCTCCTTTTCGGCTTCTCTTTCTGCAGCTAATCTCTTGTCTTCCCTTTCTGCCTTTTTTTCTTCTAATTGGAGCTTTTTAATCTCCCTATCTGCCTCCAATGCCTTGGCCTCCTTGTCAGCCTCAATCTGCAACCTCTTAATTTCTTTTTCAGCCTCTAACTTTCTTTCAGCTTCTTTTTCTAATCTTTCCGATTCTAATTTTCTTTCTGCTTCAAATGTTCTTTCTTCACGTTCAATATATTTGTCACATTCAGTGGTGACATAAGCAATCATATCTTGCCCGTCCATTCCTAACTCTTTAGCAGCCTGCATAGCAGCAGATCGAAATTTTGCCAGGTCGGCCATTTTCTAACAGGCAAATTTATACAATGTCTAAGTAAACAAGTCAATCTATAACTAATTATCTAAGGACAACCACAGGCACTGAGAGCTCAACCTTATTTATTTTCACCCAAGGATACCTTTTAATTTTTTATTATTCCCTGAAGTGAATTACCCCCAATATATATATAATAGGAGAAGATTCAAAATCCCGGACAGGACCCCAATATATGTGGTAAAGTGGGATGATATAAATATTTATAGGGGACTTAGTGTTCTGACTGAGATCAGCTGTGAAGGTATCTGTATCTAATAAGTGTGGTGTGTTACAGATGACCTTACTGTGCTACCACATTTAGACCTCAGTCAGACTTATTCTGGAATATTGTGATGACTACGTTGAATGTCTAGGGTTATGATAGTTGTGGTGAAGTGGGATGTTATAAATATTTATAGGGGACTTAGTGTACTGACTGAGATCAGCTGTGAAGGTATCTATATCTAATAAGAGTAGTGTATTATAGGTAACCTTACTTGCTGCCACATATGTATACCTCAGTCAGAATTATTCTGGAATAGTGTGATGACTACGTTATATGTCTAGGGTATGTGTATGATGAAGTGTAAGTCATAACAACAACAGACAGATAAACAATTTAATTTATTCCACCACACTTGACAACACTGTGACACTCACATACATATAACACTCTATGAGAATATCTTAAAGGAGTCACTGATAACTTTTCAAATAACAATATGTATTCAGTGCTGTCATGAATGTATATGTGTCCTGATTCAAATACAAAGGGAACCAGGAATCACAATCAATTTTAATTACAAGTTATATGTACAGAATTTCTCAATATGAATCTTGTAGTGACATATATTTTTAATAGTATCCTATGTGTGTCAGTTGTGTAGTAGTAATATGAGGTAATACTGGTTTTGTTTTGTTCAAGCTCTGTTGGTATTTGTCATCATGACTTCAATAGTTTGTCTTTATTGGAACTAGTATTGGAGATGTTCTCAGTTCCTGATATTAAAACAATTAAATTCCCCTCTTAATGTTATTTTTACAAGGTCATTTTAAGATGGGGTACATAATGTTGAGCTCCATGGGCACACTCTCTTATCTTTCGTGATGACTGCAGTAAAGGCCTCCTCTGCTCGATTACTTTAATGAGTTCTGGAGCCACCCCACTGGTTGCTATATGGACCAAGGAGTATGCTGTCCACCTCTGGCTTCAGCAAAGCTCTGACCAGGTGCTGCTCAATAACTTTAAGACCACGGTCCCTGAAACAAGAAGGATGTACCTTCTACGTCATAACTAATTTATACTCTCTTTCTACACTGAGCACAATACATCACAAACATTGAGTTCAGAGCGTTAGGCCAACTGTCAGCTTCATCTGAAATACTTTATACCAGTATTTCCCTCCCTAATGGTTACTACGCCTCTGCAATTCCAGCATTATTTCTTTCTATTCAATCATCTAGGTGTCAGTGTACTGTTTGGCCATTCCATGCAGTTTTACTTTCCTCCGACACCTTCTGTTCAGGCTGGAGCATTATAGGCTTTACATCATGTTTGCTACTGAACTACACATATATACAGGCATAAATTAACAATTTACATTCAATTTTCATTAAAAGATATTGAATATTTCAAGCTTACCACAATTCATAGAATAATAAACAGTTTCGTTGACTGGCAATGAATATAGCACAACTCCGATCTGCCGATGTCCCAGGCTTTATTTTATAAAAAAATATACACTGGTGCTCAACGCACTGCTTCTTAGTAGGTTTATTACAAGATGTGGCAATGAACAGACGCTCTGAATCGAGTATATTCGCAGCTCTACCCAATGAAACCATGTCTACACATCTTTTCAAAAAAAGTACTCCTTTTTCACGTTTCCCCTGACAACACAAGATAGTATTTATAGCCCGACCAATCGTGTTTAGTCTTACATTTGTTGCGCTCCAATCAATTTGGAGTTAACATGGTAGGCTATTTCCGTAACGTAAGGTTTTTTCAAACACGTTATAAAAAAATTTTATGAGCAGAAATGATTTCATGCTGTCAGGCACCCCCACTATTTTATTTTGGTTATAATTTGGTAATTCCTAGACTATTTGCGTAACGTTTTACATATTCTTTGTCAGCAAGCCCTAAGGAACCCAAATATACAAATTTAAAAGAGCTAAGTGGCTGCGTTCAAAATATGCAATTTCTTCTACCTCCTGTTTCGAAGATGTGCTGTCTGGGTACTGTAATGTTTTCAAACGTAAACCCATCTAATGTCATCTTTTCTAATAAGCGTTTTCCAGGTTTTTTAAAAACCTAACTCTGGGAAGGTTAGTGTTTTTATCACTGTCCGTCTGAAAAAAAAAAGTTAGTGCATGTGGCCTTACACGCGTGATGGCAGCAATTGTGTATCGCGCGACGCGTGTTTAGTGTTGCATGTGTCCTTGCTTTCATTCGCCCCTCTCTCTCTCCTGCTTTATCTGTCTTTTTAGTTACGCCGTGTATAAAATGGAATGAATGAGATATTAAATTTAGGTCATAGATCAGCTTGCGTATCTCAAGTTTAGTACACGTTTCATTGAAGAAAGCGGGTAATAATATAGTAGGCTTTTACTATCAACGTGAAAGCGTTACAATTTGCAGACGAAGCAGAAAACAAGGGGGATTTCGAGTACAGTCATTGTGACAGCACTGTTATTTTACCATTGCTCTTTTCTTTATTAAATGTATTTGTTAGGCTTCATATTTACCTGATAATTTATATATGTGGATTAGAATATTCCACGACAATAGTGATGAAGTGTATGTTCACAACAACCAACAGACAGATAAACAATTTAATTTAATCCACAATACTTTACAACACTGTGACACTCACATACATAGAACACTCTATAAGACTATCTTAATAAGTCAAGTGTTACTTTTAAAATATGTATTAATTCCTTTCAATAATAGATATCCTGATTCAACTACAAAGTGAACCAGGAATCACAATCAAATGTAATCACACGTTGTATGTACACAATTTATAGATAGGATCTTTGTATTGACATATACGTATTATTATTACAATATGTGTGTAAGTAGTGATGTAGTACTATGAGGTAATACTGGCTTTTCAAGCTAGGTTGTTGTTTGTCATCATGACTTCAAGTGTTTGTTTCTGGTGGAAATAATATTGGAAAGGTTCACAGTTTCTTTTATTTGAACCAAATAAATGTCCCTCTTGATTTAATGTAAAGTCACTTTTAGAGGGGGGTATACACAAGATTGAGCTGCTCTGGCCAACGAAATCTTAACTTCTGTGTGGGCGGCAGGAAACAGTCTCCACTGCTCGCTTGCTTCACCGTTTTCTTGAGAAACAACACTGGTCGATATCTTGACCAAGGAGTATGCTACCAGCCTCTGGATTCAGCAAAACTCAGACCAGGTGCTGCTTTAATACGTTAGTACCACGGTCCCTGAAACAAGAAGGTTGTACCTCCTACTTCAGAACTAATTTATAATCTATTTCCACACTGAAGCACAATACATAACAAACACCGAGTTCAGCGCGGTAGGCCAACTGCTAGCTTCTCATGTAACAGTATACACCAGTATTCCTCTCCCCAATGGTTACAACGCCTCTGCAATTCCAGCATTATTTCCTTCTATTCAATAAGATAGGTGTCATAGTACTATTTGGCAATCCCATGCAGTTATACTCCTCTCCGACAAGTTTTGTTCATGGGGGAGCAATATCTAGGCTTTGCCTCAAGTTTGTTACTGAACCACACACATACAGACATAAATTATCAATTCACATTCAATTTTCATAAAAAAGATATCAAATATGTCTAGCTTACCACAATTCAAGGAAATATTAAACAAGTACGTTGACTGGCGATGAGTTATGGCACAATTCCGATCTGCCTCTGTCCCAGGCTTTTATTAAAAAAATGTGAGCTGGTTCTCAACGCACTTGCTTCTACAAATTGTATTTTCAAAAAGTGTCACTGAACTGACGCTCCTAATTGACTATATTAAATGGTCTAGCCAATGAGACCATGTTTACAAAAGCTTTTGAAAAAAAGTACCCTTCCTATCTTTTCCATTAACAACCAAAAATAGTATCTGCAATCGACTAATCATGTTTAGCCTTACATATTATTCTGGCCAATCAAATCGGATTTAACGTGGTGGCCTCATTTCCTCTAAAGCAGTGTCCAAACACGCCATTATGAGCAAATATGATCCTGTGTTGTCAGACAACACCACTATAGTATTTTGGCTATAATTTGTTAATTATTAGACTATTTGCTTAACACCTAACATATTCTTTGTCAGCAAGTCCTAAGACACCCAAATATATAAGTTTAATGGAGCTAAGTGGCTGCGTTCAAAATATGTATTTTCTTCTACCACCCGTTCACTTCGATACGATGGGGTGTCTTCTGTACTGTCAGGCTAATGTCAGGATTTCAGACGTAAAACAGTATTGGGTCATGTTTCCTAATAAGCATTAACCATGTTTTTTTAAAACCTAACCCCGTATTGGTAGTGTTTTTTGTCCCTGTTTATTTGAAAAAACAGTCCTGCATGCCTTTCGCGTGGGGTGGCATTAATTTTAAATCGTGAAGCGACGTGTTAGTATTGCATGCGTTCCTCCGTACATCTCTCTCTCTCTCTCTCTCTCTCTCTCTCTCTCTCTCTCTCTTCTAAGCCCGTCTGTCTTTTAGTTTACGTAGTGCATAAAATGACATTGCACAATGGGCTGATCACCCGTTTGCCAGTCACTTCGATTACGGAAACAACAGCAAATGGATTGATTTGCCGTTGCCCTAAAGACGCCATTAGGCGTGATGGGAAACAATGGCAAAGAAAACATATCTGCTGTTGCTCTAAGGCGCCACTAGGCGTAATGGCCACTGACTGCTTTGACGGTCGGTGGCTAAGGACGGAAGAAGAAGAAGAAGAAGAAGAAAATGACATTAATGGAATATTAAATCTAGGTCATTACGCAGTGTGTCTATCACAAGGTTTTCTAAGAAACACAGTACCAGTTTTATTTTTAGAAACGCGTGTATTTGATGCAGTAGGCTTTACTAGTAAACGTGAAAGCGCTACACTTATGCAAACGAAGTAGAAAAAGGGGTTTTTCTTGTTTAACTAGCATGACGTTCTATAATACAGGCGTACGCTATTGTGACCGCACTGTTCTTTTACCATTCTTCTTTCCTTTTATTGAATTAATTCGTTAGGCTTTAAATTTACTTTTTAATTTATATATGTGGATTTAGAATGTCTCACGACAGTGTGACAGGTGAGAGAAGTTTTGGTCTCAAATGGTCGTTAGATAACATTCATAAAAGTCATAAATCATATGTCACCATTTTGTATTATAAGACAGGTGGTTAGGTTTTGGTGATCGTTGTAAGAAATCTCTCGAGTGTAACTGGTTACCACCAGAGCTGTTAGTACCCGAAGGAAAGATGATGCAACCCAAGTTCTTATTACTCACCACAGGCTGTCACGTTATCTATTCTCCTTGATAACTTCCACTACAACATGTATATCCAATGACTCTTTAGTTTTATAAAACAATCGGTTTATTTATAAGTCCAACTGGACTACAAGGTTCATATGGTTGACATAACTCAATACCCTGACTACTGACGGTCAGAACGTTCACAATCAAAAAGAGCATTGTTCCTTGTATAAAAACGACAGCATCAATGACATACTGTCCCATGTCATTTGTAAACAATGGTGGCTTCTACTGACTCTTTGACTTTTCATAGATAAAAGTTATCAAACGGTTCACACACATAACGAGAGGTACAAACCGTAAACAATTCTTCCAACATAATATCTTGATGTAGTCGTGTGAAAAGGTTACACTTGCAGAAAGGGATAGTTCTCAACTTCTAACAAGGAAAACTCATCGATCTGCAAGACTAATGTGTCTCGCTCGGAAGCTAGTTCTCGACTCTTCTTATAAAAGTACTCAGCCCGTGCAAAGCTTTCTGTACACACTCAAGTGTCAACAATGCCTAGGTCTTCGCCTATTAATTAAGGGGAGCTAACTATAAATTTCTAAGAGTTACCTTTTCTTGACTAGTGCTTATACTTGCTAGTCTTATTCAAGTACGTCGGTCTGTTAGACTTTATTTCTAATACTAACGGGTAAACTTGCATTAGTGTTGGCCGTACTGTAACAGTCTTTGCCTTCCTCTTCTCCGTTTACCTTCGACTGTTCTCTGGAGGATCGTTTTCGAAAGGGAGTCGTGACGAGTTACATGACCAAACCAGGCAAGCTTTCGACGTTTCACTACTGACAAAAGTGGTTCTTGGTGGCCTGCATACGTGTTTATTTTCCCTCTAACATAGACATTTGTTTTGTGCTCTATAGCAAATGCGCACAATTTTTCTATAACATTTATACTCGAAAGCCTGAATCCTTAGCTCCGTATCTGCATTGAGTGTCCATCCCTCACATCCATACAAGAGAATAGATAATACAAATGATTTGTATAATTTGATCTTCACAGGAAAACTGATGTTACTTTTCAAGATCACATTCAGCCTTGTCACGGCAGTTTAAGGCCATTTCAAGTCTTGTCTTGATTTCTTTACTTGATCTTCCATCACTACATATAGTTGACCCCAGATATTTAAAGGTGTTCACTTCTTCTAACTTTTGCCCATTTAACATAATGTTAAATGTTTCTTATGGCTATTCACCAATATCTTGCTTTTTTTTTCTATATTAATTTCCATCCCATACGTTCTTGTTACTTTCTCCAGTCTAGAGGTAAGGTCTTCAAGTTCTGATTCTGTTCCAGCTATAAGATCGATATCATCAGCAAAACGTAGATTGCAAAGAGGTCGGCCTCCAATCGATATGGTTGTTTTATAGTCGTAGAGAGTCTCCTGCATAATATGTTCTAGATATATATTAAAGAGCACTGGGGATAGGATAACTCCATATCTTCTGGCAAACTGTTGTCATGATTTTTACTACATCTGGTACTCCTTATTTCAAGAGCTCTGCTAGGATATTATCCACACCCGGTGACTTCCTTCCTTTCAGCGAACATATAGCCTCTTCAACTTCTTCCCGTAATATTACTGCATTTCCGAGTTTCTTGTTTTCACACTTAATATTATTTAATATGCTATAGTCAGGGTCGAGTTTGCAGTTATATAATTCTTTACAATATTCTGTCCACCTTCTCATTACAGCTGTTTTTTCATTGAGCAGAGCCCCATTGCTATCTTCTATGACAGTTACCCTGGGCTGTTGGGGTTTTGATAGCCTTCTTAATGTGTCAAAAGCTGCCTTGCTGTTACCTTTTATTAGCCCCGTATTAATGGACTCACATTGATCATCAAGCCAGTCATCAAGCTACTGTTAGTAAAATTAGAATAAAAGATAACTTAAACGTAGGAACTTGGAATGTCAGGACACTAATGCAGACTGGAAAATTAGATAACATCAAGATGGAAATGTGTCACAAGATGGATTTTGGTGCGTCCTCTTTCCGATCTCTCACTACGGCAGTATCAGTTATATGTTTGTACTGATTTCATTGCGATTTTGTTTCCGAGTCGCACCCTTTTCTTTTTGTTTGCTATATAGCAGAGAGCTTGTTTGTTCAAACATCTGACACCCCTTGTTGGTGATAATACATCGCGTTTGCCAGGGTGCGGCGAAGCTTTGCTAAGATTAGGCCCGGGTGCACGGCAGATTCTGGACAGTCAAGCATGACATAACCGTTTCCGGTACACCTTGTTACAAAGACATTACTTTAGCGAAAGTAATAATTATTTATATCTTACACACATTGTCGTGTGAGGTTACCGATATGTCTGTAAGTTCGCCTGCCGGCAATCGGATGTTTACAGCCCATTTTCAGAAAAGTAATGTTTGAAATTTCGCTCTAGATGAGTCATGCAAAATATTCAAATCAGATTCGCTGATATGTTTGAGCCCCATAACAAACAGGGTAGGGTAAGGCAGTGAATATAACCTGACACATTTCAATGGTTTTTTTCACTGTGAAGATCGCTTACCAAGACACCAGACCTTGCCAGAGTAAAGCCTAGAATTCAGAATTCCATTTATCAGACCGGACACCTTTTATTTGAGTATTTATCAGGACTTACAAAATAGCCCAGGAAATCTCTATCGTTTTAATAAGGAAAGCCGCTGTCTGAGGAAACTGAAGGAAACAGATAAAGTCAGAGAGGGAATGTATTAAATTAACGACACCCCAGACGCGTGTAAGATGCCGATTCAAGTCTCCTTTATTCATCTATGCAAAACGTCTGTGAGCCAGGATTGGCTTATTGGTGGTACCAGCAGAAAGTACTATCTCTGGAACAAGAAGGGAACAGTGGACCATCTTTGTAGACTCTCCCTGACATTTTTGGGAAACGAGCTACACCCGACAACCTTGACCAGCGACGAGTGTGAGCAGTGTAAAAAGAACCAACCCATCAGAAGGAGCAGAACCGTCATTGGCAGCTAAGTTCAATATATGCTGCCACTTGAACTTCTTGTAAGAATTTACCTCCTATCACGACCGTGAAGATAACTTTTTCTTCATCCATAACTATTCATATTATTTTGTAACTGTTAAAACTTAAGTGATCATTAAATTTTGTTATTTGTAATTTTACAAATTTAACTTCGATTTAATCATTTTAATGTTACTGCATGTTGTCTCAGTCAATTTACTACACACACTCTAAACTGAGCTATACCAGAATAATAAGAATTCCCCTGAGTTAATCAGAGGTGGGGACTTAAACGAGCTAACATAAACCATTGCTTAATCCTTCATAAAAGTTGTCGGCAGATTCTAGAATTAACGTGCTGAGCCAAACGCAGCATTGTTTTCGCTTATCTGAATATCTTGTGAACATTTCTTTGGGGTAGAAGCGTCATTAACCTTCTATCTACATATCTGCGAAGAGTAATCTTGTGCGAAGTGTGGTGGATTTAGATGTTATTTATGCGAATTATTATTAATTGTCTACAGAGTGAGGTCAAGCTATGTAAGTCCCTGAGTCTAATAGTTGATGATGATGTATTCTCAGGGTACCTAACTGCTACCACCCTATGATCTCACTCTGCGAAATATTTTGAGTCTATTAATTTTGATATGGCTACGTGTCTAGGGTAATGTATGTGTGATGTATGATAACAACTTAACACAACTGTAACTCAATATAATAAACTCAAGTAAGACAGTGGGTAAAGTTATTGAATTATGTTACAATTTTAATTTCCTGACTCTCAATGTTGTGAATCAGGAAGGTTAAACTCAAAATAAATGTGGTTATGTACAAAGGTAAATACAGTTGATGGACATCTTGTCCATAAATGATATTATTTAAAATGTTTCTGCACTTGTATCCCTGGCTGTAGTAACAATGTATTAAGAAGAGTCACTAGTTGGAAGAACTGTTCTTTTCATAATGTCACTAGAACGTTTAATTACAGTGTGGAGGTTAACGATATAATGCGAAGTCATTAGCCCTCAAAAAAGAAGGCTTATCTTTCAATCAGAGGCAAGTAGGTGGTTGACTGTAAATATGACACTTTCTGTCCACACGAATCTCAGCTGGAGTCAGCTATGGCAGTTACTTCACAATACAAGCAACAGGTAAAGTGCCTCGTACCCTGCAGCTCCAGGTTTTGTCTCACTGGTTACTAGTTGATGCAACCCTGCAACAATGAACAATGCCTCCCTAAATACTCTTCATATACACATCTCCACACCTAACAAATAAACATCGTTAAACATTTAACAGTGATCAGCACAAGTGCTAATCAATAGCTACAGTTCCTAATTGTGTTGTGACTTCTTCTCAATCAGTGGGTATCTGCTCTTTTCCAACATGGCTTCAACGCCTCTGTCACGTAGACTTTAGTTATCTTTTATATCATCAGCTGGGATACAACCATCTCTTTTTTTTCTGTTTAATGATCTGTCAACTTTGATAGTATGACGTTCTATTTATTTCCCAAGAGTTTTTGGAACATTGGCCTGCAGAAGTCTGCTAGTAGCTTTCTTATCTTACAGTTGTAATAATGGTTATGGCAATAATCAAACACCCTTTTACTCTCAATTGCTTCATACGTCTGCTTTAGGCATGTATATGCTCCCTAGGATGTCATAAGCTTCCACAGTGGCAAATGTCGCACAACTCAAAATTTGCGGGCCCCCTATCTGGGTTTTCCTCTACATAATAATAATATATCAATAAAAGCATTTATCTTACCGCAATCAATGAATATTTCACACACTAGTAATGGTTAACTAGCTATCAATGGGCACCAGAATGATAGCCGCCGTCCAGACGCAAAGGCCATGAGTCACACAATGCTCTGCTGCTGATCTTAACCTACTAGGTTTAAAAATATTATTCAAATGGCAACGTACGCTTGCCACACTTTAGTTTTATCTCTCCCCTCTACTCTTACAGTACCCAATCAGATTGAGTCAAGCCAATTTGACTTGTTTCAAATATGCGTTTGAAAATGTAACATCCGAAGCTTTTTTTCAAAATCGAGCGGTCTCTCAGTGTGTCTGCCTGTCCGTCTGAATTTCTTATTTCTACAATATCTCTGTTATTACTTGTGCTATTTTAAAGGTGAAAAGTGATTTTTAACCAGACGACTATTCTCTACCTTTCTAGATAGATTTTTATTACTTCTTTATCATCGTTTTCATCTTTGTACTTTTCCTCTACTTTAGGATGTTCTTTTCGGAACTATCATATTAATGAAATAAGTCTTCTAAGGTTCATCTAAGTTATTATAAGGGACTATGGAGGATATTATGTTTAATAATATTAACTCTATCCTTCAAGACATCAAGTGTAGTTTATAAAGAAAGCCATTCTCTAAGTTTCTCTTTTTCCTCTTCCAGCCCTGCACAGGTTGTTATTTCAAGTTACAAGTTAGGCTTGGTTTTGTCACTTTAAACCACCCCGTTCCCTCTCTCTCTGTTTCCTAAAACTAAGCAACGCGTTAACATGTTGGTTTTGGCTCGCTTTTCGGATTTCGTCAGAAAAAACTAGAGACAGGAAACGCGGGCTGTGTGTGTGTTTTGGTGAAGGGGACTCTTACGCTGAGTGTTTATACATTCAAATCCAGCGCTAATAGTGGACTGTTTCGAGAGGCAATGGCAAAAATTCAAATGTAGTAATTTTAAATCTGGCGATAGGGAAAAAAAATGTGCCCTAACGACGGTCATCAAGGCTATTTCTATTAATAGACCCTAAGAATGCGTTAGTTAGTTTTTTATGTTGTGACCCTCGATAATTTTCAAACTGGTAGCATTGCCTTCAACCAAGGTCAAATGTAGAAGTTGTTTATAGCTTTTCCACGGCAATAGTGAGAAAAAAAATTCAAATACGGTAATATGATTATATTTGAGAGGGGGGTTAAAACGGAGCATTTTATCACACGAAGGTAGACACCTTTGAAGCCCATTATAGATACTCGTTTTGGCCACTGCTGGACCACTACTGCAAAGCAGGGGAGGCAATGCAGTCACAAAATGGAAAGAATGTTTGTAGATGTATTAGGGCAATGTGAAAATATACCGGAACAGGTGAAATGTATTCTGACCATTACAAAATAATGTATTCTGGAGGAAATAAATATGAAAGAGAAGTATTAGATGCAGAAAGGGCAAGAAGAATAAAGGGATTTTGGGGCAATATCAGATCGAGTCCTGTTAGTTAAACTGAGTGGCCGACCAATTGATATCAATTTTATACAAATATATGCCCCCAACATGATATCTATGTTAGTGCAGATAGTACAGGAGACGAAATATACACATTTTACAATGAACTTGACGTGGCAATGACTCAGTGTAAATTTCATGAGACAACTGTTATACTTGGAGACTTCAATGCAAAGGTTGGAAATGAAAAAGTTGATGATGTGACTGGTAGTTATGGCCTGGGAGAAAGAAATGAGAGAGGTGACAGACTGATAGAGTGGGCAAGAACACATGATATGATAGTAGGAAACACTTGGTTTAAGTAGCATCCTAGATGCCTTTGGACATGGAAAAGTCCAGGAAACAATGTTCATAATCGGACTGACTACATACTAATATGCAGGAGATTTAGAAACAGTTTGAAATCTGTGAAAACTAGGCCAGGAGCAGACTGCAACAGCGATCACGTACCAGTGTCACCTTTTTTTTTTTTTAAATTTCCTCGCATGAGGTTGCATATTTTTTCCTCGCTTGAGGTTGCATTGGCCCCGGCCCAAACCCGGCTCTGGTCAAAACCTTAATAACACATAAGGAAGGGAAACCCGAGGCCTGTAAACAGTAAATTAATATTAGACAAACATAAAGGTTTGTTTTCAGGCACTCGTAAGAAATAAAGAAGTAGAACACTTGGACAACAGAAAAACAACAGACGTGAGTGGCTTACCCAGGGTTCGAACCCCGTACCTTCCGTACGACAACTCCGCTGATGACTAGTCAGTAAAGCATCCTTTTTAGGGGATGCCTAGCTGGCCGTGGGGTCAGTGTGATTCGCTTGTATAGCTAGGCGGAGTTGTCGTACGGAAGGTACGGGGTTCGAACCCTGGGTAAGCCACTCACGTCTGTTGTTTTTCTGTTGTCCAAGTGTTCTACTTCTTTATTTCTTATGAGTGCCTGAAAACATACCTTTATGTTTGTCTAATATTAATTTTCTGGTCAAAACCACATGTCCCAACACACGAAGACCCAATGACACCATGTGTCATTGTAGTGGTCTTCTATGTTCTCACACAAAGGACCTCATGACATAAATGTCACTACTGGTCCCTGTGTGTAGACACATGATCCTAGCCTTTTTTTTTCTCGCTTGAGGTCGCATATTTTTTCCTCGCATGAGGTCGCATTGTCCCCGCCCAAACTCGGCTCTGGTCAAAACCACATGTCCCAACCAGGGCCGGATTAAGCTAGTACGGGGCCTGTAGCATATGTTAAGAAAGGGGCCCTATATTTAAAAAAAAAAAACAATAAAACAACACAAATATATTTGAACACATACATTTTTAATTTGCATAGTAATTATCATTATCAGAAGTAACAACACAGTCAACATTATTGTTTAAATATTAATGTTTCTACATTTAGCATGAGCAAATTTGTTGATGATATCGGATGTATCAATTTCACGCAGAAGTTTATGTTCAGTGCTCATTAGTGTGAGATTGTTCAATCTCTGTTGACCCATGGTGCTCCTTAGTTCATTTTTAATAAGTTTCAGTTTTGAAAATGATCGTTCTCCACTGCAGTTGGTTACCATTAGTGACAAATAGATGCGCAAGGCGATTTCTACATTTGGAAAACAAGACTCCAAAGAATTGTCAATTATCAAACGGTAAAACTGTAACTCTACAAGGTCTAGAGTAGTGCCAATATGAGAAGCAAGATCAGTTTTCAACAGTTCTGTAAACTGCACAAGTTCTTCACAAAGACTTTCTTCCAGATCTTCCGGATAATGATTTAATAAGATTCGATGATCTCATTACCACCTCTTCAGGTGTAAAGGACTGTAACTGACGAAGGAATCCAAATACATCATTCAACTTTTGATAAGCTTTCTGGCGTTTTGACAAGGCAGAGAGCAAGCTATCAATAAGGACAAGAAATGTTCGGCTTTTAAACTGCTGAGAAGGCGTTTGAGATTCAACAAGTGGAACCACTGAAATCATCATACTCTCGATTTCGTTTGTGTTTTCTTCGAGTTTGTTCGTGATAATGTTCACACTCAGTCAGATCCTTAGCCTTTTGCTCTATGTCTCCAAAAGTAGACCGCATAGCTTGAATATACCCCCGCAGGGATTCATAGAGTGCACAAGCTGTATTCAAATCTTGGTCAGAAGATTGCAAAGAAGCACTGGTCATTTGAAAACGCTGTAATACTTGATCCAACAGTATGATCATTATTCCTGTTTCTAACTTCATCATGGTTGAAATTAGACCACGAGCCTGTTGACGACATTCTGCCTTCTGATCATTGTTATCTGAAATATCATCCAAGACTTGTTTTATTGCAGAAAAGCTGTGTAAAAGTGCTTTTGTTGCATCTGCCCGAGCGGACCACCTGGTATCTGACAGTCTTTTCACAAAGGGCAAATGGGACTTATTATGAGTACCGCCAGCACGTAATGCAGTAGAAAGGAGACCCCACCGGTAGGTAGAAGCAGAAAAGAAGGTGTACAGACTTTCAACAAATCCAAAGAAAATGACTGCTTCTTGACAACCTTCAGCAGCACATTTCTGTGTGCACTAGGTTAATTTTTTTTAATGTCCAAAAACTGGGTCACTTTAACCCGCACGAAAAAATTGCCACTGTTGCTGCAAAAACTCGTGGTTTTTGCAACACGCCCCACTAGTTCAAAAGGTGAAAAAGTGAGTTGAATTTCTTTTTGTTAGTAAGTCACACATTATTAAAAAACACTTGACTGATCTTTTCCACGGATGAATCAACGTTATTTTGTAATAAATTGTTTACACCTGGTTGCATTTAATTGGTCCATAGTGGAGTTTTTCGTGGTGGCCCTTAACTTTTGTCCAGTAGTATATATTGTTCGGCCAGTCACCAATATCATTAGAGTACTTCTTCGTTTCACTTATTCTTTCACATTCAGACTCAGTGTATACTGGGTTTTGCTGTATGTTTTCTGCAGCACAGCCTGCACTAGTACTACTTGTTCCTGTACTTCCAGCTTCAGCGGTTACAGTACCACCACCATGAACATCAAAATATTCTGTCAGCTTACGTGTTTTTGATGTCACAAGTTGATCTCTTCTTTCTTTTTCTTCCTTCGCTTTACGTTTGTCACTTCCAGAAGCATAATTACGTCCAATATCTCTGTGTCTACTGCTCATTTTTTGAGTTTTCTAACCTTACAAATCAAGAAATTTTAATCAAGATCGAAAGAGAGTGCGAGCACGTCATATACCTCAATTAAAAGAGGAAGTTTCCGTTTCCTAAATTCTAGTTTTTATTGTTAAAGAACGAAACAAAATTAGAGGGGCAGTCGCCTAGAGCCAAAAAAAGTGGCTTCCGTCCAAACGTGACCAAATTTTCAACGCCACTTAAATGGCTTCCGTCCGCAAACAGTTAAGATAAAATTAATGAAGAGTCACACTTTCACCCTCTTATGCTCTTTCTCTCACAATTTCGTGACACCAAATGAAAAGGCGCTAAAGAAGGCATAAATTACAAGATCATTAGTTTAACGCTCGTATTAGATGACCAAAAAATTATGTACATATTTATTGGAGCGGGGTCCCTAAAAGCGCGGGGCCCGTAGCATATGCTACTTTTGCTACTACGTTAATCCGGCTCTGGTCCCAACACAAGAAGACCCAATGACAACATGTGTCACCTAGTGATCTTTGGTGTTCTCACACATTTTTTTTTCCTCGCATGAGGTCGCATATTTTTTCCTCGCATGAGGTCGCATTGGCACCCACCCCAAACCCGGCTCTGGTCAAGACCACATGTCCCAACACAAGAAGACCCAATGACAAACTGTGTCACTGTAGTGATCCTCTGTGTTCTCACACAAGGGACCTAATGACACATGAATGTCACTGTACCGGTCCCTGTGTCTAGACACATGATCCTAGCCAAAAGCCGGATATTAGGCCTTTTTTTTTTAAATTCCTCGCATGAGGTTGCATATTTTTTCCTCGCATTAGGTTGCATTAGCCCCAGCCCAAACCCGGCTCTGGTCAAAACCACATGTCCCAACACAAGAAGACCCAATGACACCATGTGTCATTGTAGTGGTCTTCCGTGTTTTCACACAAAGGACCTCATGACATAAATGTCACTACTGGTCCCTGTGTGTAGACACATGATCCTAGCCAAAAGCCTTTTTTTTTTTTCCCTCGCATGAGGTCGCATATTTTTTTCCTCGCATGAGGTCGCTTATTTTTTGCCTCGCATGAGGTTGCATGGCACACGCTCAACCCGGCCCTGGTCAAGACCCATGTCCCAACACAAGAAGACCCAATGACATCATGTGTCACTGTAGTGATCTTCTGTGTTCTCACACAAAGGACCTCATGACATAAATGTCACTACTGGTC
This sequence comes from Oreohelix idahoensis, assembly GCA_024509875.1. Lineage (NCBI taxonomy): Eukaryota > Metazoa > Mollusca > Gastropoda > Stylommatophora > Oreohelicidae > Oreohelix > Oreohelix idahoensis. Next base: position 117,252 of record JAMPIV010013732.1, on the reverse strand, counting down.
CCTGTGTGTAGACACATGATCCTAGCCAAAAGCCGGATATTAGACCTTTTTTTTTTTTTTAAATTTCCTCGCATGAGGTTGCATATTTTTTCCTCGCATGAGGTTGCATTAGCCCCAGCCCAAACCCGGCTCTGGTAAAAACCACATGTCCCAACACAAGAAGACCCAATGACACCATGTGTCATTGTAGTGGTCTTCCGTGTTTTCACACAAAGGACCTCATGACATAAATGTCACTACTGGTCACTGTGTGTAGACACATGATCCTAGCCAAAAGCCGGATATTAGGCCTTTTTTTTTTTAAATTTCCTCGCATGAGGTTGCATATTTTTTCCTCGCATGAGGTTGCATTGGCCCCTGCTCATACCCGGCTCTGGTCAAGACCACATGTCCCAACACAAGAAGACCCAATGACAACATGTGTCATTGCAGTGATCTTCTGTGTTTTCACACAAAGGACCTAATGACATAAATGTCTTTTTTTTTTTAAATTTCCTCGCATGAGGTTGCATATTTTTTCCTCGCATGAGGTTGCGTTAGCCCCAGCCCAAACCCGGCTCTGGTCAAAACCACATGTCCCAACACACGAAGACCCAATGACACCATGTGTCATTGTAGTGGTCTTCTATGTTCTCACACAAAGGACGTCATGACATAAATGTCACTATTGGTCCCTGTGTGTAGACACATGAACCTAGCCAAAAGCCGGATATTAGGCCTTTTTTTTTTTTTTTTTTAAATTTCCTCGCATGAGGTTGCATATTTTCCTCGCATGATGTTGCATTGGCCCCCGCCCAAACCCGGCTCTGGTCAAAACCACATGTCCCAACACAAGAAGACCCAATGACACCATGTGTCATTGTAGTGGTCTTCCGTGTTTTCACACAAAGGACCTCATGACATAAATGTCACTACTGGTCCCTGTGTGTAGACTTTTTTTTTTTCCTCGCATGAGGTCGCATATTTTTTCCTCGCATGAGGTCGCATTGTCCCCGCCCCAAACCCGGCTCTGGTCAAGACCTCATGTCCTAACACAAGAAGACCCAATGACAAACTGTGTCACTGTATTGATCCTCTGTGTTCTCACACAAGGGACCTAATGACACATGAATGTCACTGTACGGTCCCTGTGTGTAGACTTTTTTTTTTTTCCTCGCATGAGGTCGCATATTTTTTCCTCGCATGAGGTCGCATTGTCCCCGCCCCAAACCCGGCTCTGGTCAAGACCACATGTCCCAACACAAGAAGACCCAATGACAAAATGTGTCACCTAGTGATCTTCTGTGTTCTCACACAAGAGACCTAATGACACATGAATGTCACTGTACCGGTCCCTGTGTGTAGACACATGATCCTAGCCAAAAGCCGGATATTAGGCCTTTTTTTTTTCTTTTTTTTTTTTAAATTTCCTCGCATGAGGTTGCATATTTTCCTCGCATGAGGTTGCATTGGCCCCCGCCCAAACCCGGCTCTGGTCAAAACCACATGTCCCAACACAAAAAGATCCAATGACACCATGTGTCATTGTAGTGGTCTTCCGTGTTTTCACACAAAGGACCTCATGACATAAATGTCACTACTGGTCCCTGTGTGTAGACACATGATTCTAGCCAAAAGCCGGATATTAGGCCTTTTTTTTTTTTCCTCGCATGAGGTTGCATATTTTTTCCTCGCATTAGGTTGCATTAGCCCCAGCCCAAACCCGGCTCTGGTCAAAACCACATGTCCCAACACAAGAAGACCCAATGACACCATGTGTCATTGTAGTGGTCTTCCGTGTTTTCACACAAAGGACCTCATGACATAAATGTCACTACTGGTCCCTGTGTGTAGACACATGATCCTAGCCAAAAGCCGGATATTAGACCTTTTTTTTTTTTTTAAATTTCCTCGCATGAGGTTGCATATTTTTTCCTCGCATGAGGTTGCATTAGCCCCAGCCCAAACCCGGCTCTGGTAAAAACCACATGTCCCAACACAAGAAGACCCAATGACACCATGTGTCATTGTAGTGGTCTTCCGTGTTTTCACACAAAGGACCTCATGACATAAATGTCACTACTGGTCCCTGTGTGTAGACACATGATCCTAGCCAAAAGCCGGATATTAGGCCTTTTTTTTTTTTTAAATTTCCTCGCATGAGGTTGCATATTTTTTCCTCGCATGAGGTTACATTAGCCCCAGCCCAAACCCGGCTCTGGTTAAAACCACATGTCCCAACACAAGAAGACCCAATGACACCATGTGTCATTGTAGTGGTCTTCCGTGTTTTCACACAAAGGACCTCATGACATAAATGTCACTACTGGTCCCTGTGTGTAGACTTTTTTTTTTCCTCGCATGAGGTCGCATATTTTTGCCTCGCATGAGGTCGCATTGTCCCCGCCCCAAACCCGGCTCTGGTCAAGACCTCATGTCCTAACACAAGAAGACCCAATGACAAAATGTGTCACCTAGTGATCTTCTGTGTTCTCACACAAGAGACCTAATGACACATGAATGTCACTGTACCGGTCCCTGTGTGTAGACACATGATCCTAGCCAAAAGCCGGATATTAGGCCTTTTTTTTTCTTTCTTTTTTTTTAAATTTCCTCGCATGAGGTTGCATATTTTCCTCGCATGAGGTTGCATTGGCCCCCGCCCAAACCCGGCTCTGGTCAAAACCACATGTCCCAACACAAAAAGATCCAATGACACCATGTGTCATTGTAGTGGTCTTCCGTGTTTTCACACAAAGGACCTCATGACATAAATGTCACTACTGGTCCCTGTGTGTAGACACATGATTCTAGCCAAAAGCCGGATATTAGGCCTTTTTTTTTTTTCCTCGCATGAGGTTGCATATTTTTCTTCGCATGAGGTTTAAGAAATAAGAATGGATTTGAATAAAGACTATTTATATATATATATGATGGCGAAAAGACTCACTACATACCTCCTGGCAAATGGGTACATTGACACTACCATTCAGAAAGGAGGTATCCCAGGTACACCAGGATGTCTAGAGCATGCCACAATGATCTGGGAAGCAATCCAAAAGGCAAAGTCTGACAGAACAAACCTCCATGTAATCTGGTTGGATCTAGCGAATGCTTATGGATCCGTTCCACACCAGATGTTGTGGCAGGCCCTAGAAATGTATCATGTTCCACAAGAGATTGCAGCAATGCTGAAGCTGTATTTCGCAGGGTTTGCTGTCAGATTTTCAACCAGAGAGTACACAACGAAGTGGATTGGCCTTGAAGTTGGAATTGCAATGGGGTGTACCATCTCTCCGATACTATTCGTGATGGCTATGCAGGTAATCCTCAATGCGGCCGAAGGAATGGCTATAGGTCCAAAGCTTGGGGGAATGTGTCACATGCCACCGCTCAAAGCATTCATGGATGACACAACAATTCTGACATCAGATGAACATCAGGCCCGGAGGATGTTAGAACGCCTGGATGAACTAGTCAGCTGGTGCAGAATGAGCTTCAAACCCAAGAAGTCGAGAAGCCTATCAGTCAGGAAAGGGAAGATAGCAGAAGACATATTCGTGGTTTCCAACCAAAGAATCCCTACTGTCATTGAGGAACCTGTTAAAAGTCTTGGCAGGGTGTACGATGCCTCATTAAAAGACTCGAAGGCAGTGCAACAGACAATAGAAATGGCAGACAGAGGGCTACAGATCATAGACCAAAGCAGACTCTTGGGAAAGTTCAAACTGTGGTGCCTCCAGTTCATGTTGATACCGAAATTGCTGTGGCCACTGCTTATATATGAAATAAGCACAAGTACAGTCGAAGCTATAGAGCAAAAGGTCAACAAGTTCATGAGAAAGTGGCTAGGGGTACCACCAGGTCTGTCAGATGTAGCACTGTACTGCAAAAAGTCAAAACTTCTGCTTCCTTTCAAGTCAGTTGTTGAAGAGTACAAAGTTGGAAAGGCAAGGCTTGCAATGATGCTACGCGAGTCAGCTGATGACGTGGTTAAGTCCATTCAACCTACACTGAAAACGGGAAGGAAGTGGAGAGTGGAAGAAGCTGTTGATGCTGCCCAAGAGTCACTCAAACTGAGGGAGGTAATCGGATACACACAGACGAATAGACGGGGATTTGGTCATGGAGACATCCGCTGGTGGTCCAAGGCATCAAGCAGGGAGCGCAGAGACATGGTTGTTCATGAGATACGAGAGGCTGAGAATGATAAGAGGTTGCAAAAAGCAGTGCAGCAGGTCCAACAAGGCCAATGGACTACATGGGAAGGAGCCCTGCAGAGGTCCTTGACATGGAATGATATATGGCATATGGCACCTCTTAGGCTCAGCTTCGTGGTTAGATCAATGTATGACCTGCTGCCGTCGGCCACCAACCTTGTGAAATGGGGAAAGTCGGATGATGAGCAGTGCCCCCTGTGCCAGGGGAGGCAGACACTCGAACATGTGCTCTCAGCGTGTAAGGTGTCATTAGGGCAAGGGCGATACACCTGGCGCCATAACAAAGTGCTAAATGAGCTTGCTGCGACAATAGATCTAGCAAGGATGAAGGCGAACAGCAAACCCAGGCCGAGCACCGCAAATACATACTTTCTGAGGGCAGGAAAGTCAGCACACCCCAAACCGAGTAAACCAGGTAGCAGTTTACCATCTCTTCTTGATTGTGCAAACGACTGGGAGATGGCGGTAGACCTACCTGGACGAGGGGCATATCCAGAGAGTATCAGGAAATCGCGGAGACGGCCGGATATAGTGCTTCATTCTTCTTCAACGCTTCAGGTCATACTGATTGAACTGACCGTGCCATTTGAATCCAGATTAGACGAGCAACATTCGTTCAAAGCGGCCAAATATAGTGATCTGGCCGCGGATCTGAGACACGAGGGGTTCACTACAAGGGTCATGGCTGTTGAAGTGGGCGCAAGAGGGCTTGTGGCTGCATCAATGTATGATCTATTGAAACTGTTGGGGTTGAAGGGACAGGCGAGAACAAGGGCACTGAAGAGGCTTAGTGAAACTGCCGAAAAGGCATCAGGCTGGCTGTGGAACAACCGCAATGGGCAATGGAAATCGTGACAATAAACGCTGCGGTACAGAAAACACCAGGAATTTTTCTAAGTCCACAAAACGCTGAGTTTTGTGGTGTACTAGTGAGCGGGCTGTGACTGAGGGGCAACAGGCGATGTATATATTATAGGAGGTGTCAGTGTCAGAATTTCAGTGGCTAGGCTCGGCGGCTTCGCGATGGTGTCTCAGTGTGTGCGACGGAACGAACGGAATAATTTGTCTTCTCTTTGTTACTTTCACAATTGCCTCCACGGCTGGCGGAGTTGTGGATTAAAGTTGCTACCATAAGTGAAATGGGTTCATTTTCGATACAAGACAACAGGAGGCTGAGACGCTTGGGAGTCATGACCCAAGTGGGCCCGCCCCCCTTAGAGTGTAAAGGAGTATACTGGGCCGAAACACTTGTCTGATGGGGGGACTTCTTCTGATGATCAGATTGCCTCCTGTTGTATCGCTCTGTAAAGAGTTTCCTATCATCCTCTTATATATATATATATATATATATATATATATATATATATATATATATATATATATATATATATATATATATATATATATATATATATATATATATATATATATATATATATATATATATATATATATATATATATATATATATATATATATATATATATATATATATATATATATATATATATATATATATATATATATATATATATATATATATATATATATAAGCCAGAGTCCGTAGAAGAGGTAATAAGAATACCTTTGAAACCTAGATTTAATCAGGGTCTGGATGTTTAGATTGACATGGAGATTTTTGTCATATGTACTCTGTTGGAAAATTTGTGGAACTTGTCATTATGTAAATAAAACTGTTTGCATTTATGAGTATCACCACACCAGTTGATTTGGTTTATAAAACGATGTGGAATGGGTGCGTGAATAAGGTATAAACTCATATCTATATATATATCAGGAAATACTGCTATACGAAGTAGTCACTGTCTAATAACAACAAGGAGGGAAGAATGAGTCCAGGGTAATAAAAGAAACGAACCATAACTCATCCAGGAATCGACAACTCTGGCGGTGATGGCCAGTCAATAAGAGATAGTTCTTACTTGGAAGATGAGTCAATAAAATATTGACAACTTGAACATACCAAAACTAGGCCTGCCATCTGTCACCTAGTTATTTAAAGAAGACCCAGTCCACGGTCACAAATGTTTTCCCGACCACCTTTGATGTTAGCACGTTCTAGGGGGAGATAATGTTTGATCTGCGCAAGGGGACGTAATCTATGAGAGGCGTGCACGTCCAGTCTTCTGATGTCGGTCAGTATCGCTGAGTAGAATGAACGAACAAACCTTTGATCCGGGAAACGCAGTTTCCTGAATTCCCTGCTATACAGAGGTGCGAATTATAACATCTTCTAGTGATAATAACACCATAATCTGTATATATATACCGCCCTCTCTCAAATTCAGTTATTAGACTAAACAACAGACGCCGACAAATAGCTAGTAGTGACCGGCGATTTTTGGTTAAAGTGCGCGTATGGATAAATTGAATAATAATTACTTTGTGCGCTGTGCATTTTCTCGCGGGCAATAACGGGGGAGGGCGCATACCCTTTTTTCCCGACATGCCATAGCGGAAAACTTACGGGCGGATAGGATAGCAGAAGTTGTTCATAAATGTTCTTTTCTTCCTAATATAGCATCTAATCAAAACCAGCGGCCAGCGGTTTAACATTACCAGTAACATTATTATTATTTTGGGTCTTCGATATTTGGACCTGTTCGGTCCTCTTTCTTCATTCAGAGAGAGACCAATAGAAACAGTAAGAGTAATTGTAACTGGAAGGTACATTACCCAGAATTATTTATCAAAATTTTCCAGCCCACTGGGCATACGAAAGAACATATATTCCTGACGTTTGACAGCCGTAGCAACGGAGTGATCCAGAAAACTACGCTGTTTCAAAATCGGCACTCACTGTAAGAGTCAGCCGATAGGATTTACCATCATTATCAGTTTTACATATTGTAACATTTGTCTTAGCAACCAGAGGCTAGACAATACAGGAACTACTTTTCTCCTTTTGTAACTGTGAACGTCCCGAGAACGTCTTGCTTCAGTAACTATATGCGGTGACACAGGATTCATCCAGGAAAAATTAAACCACCAAATTTGGCGTCCACCTTGTAATTATTATTCGATACAAAGGCTGGACTGGGGCCAGATTTGGGCAACCCACCTGACAATATAGGTTCAGACTATTGTAATTTTTCAAGGGATACCTACACCATTATTAGGTAAGCAAGAGTGTTTGTGGCCACAGATGACAGAGTGAGAGACAGAGAGAGAGAGTAAATATTTTCCTTTGTTACAATCATTGTACTACCTTCATTTTTTATTTCGCTATACTGAGTACTTTACTGAGTAGTAATTTAGTGGGAACTTGGTCTTCACAGTCTATTCTGTAATCTAGTGCTTATCTTTGACCTTTGGGTTATTAACTTCTTTTGGGATCTTTTCTCAACAAGGGGAGGGCACTTATTCGGTTATTTTCATATATCTGTAAACTTGATTTATTTGATTTCTCTATATGTTTGATGTTGTAAAAAGTTTAAATGATAATAAACAACAAAAAGACCTAAAATGTGCGTGTTGGTCATAGTTTTTCACGTTAGTGTGTATTGTTGTCACATAATTGTGTGCGTGGGGTGTTTAGTGTAACTTATATTTCATATATCCAACGGGCTGATCACCCGTTTGCCAGTCACTTCGATTACGGAAACAACAGCAAATGGATTGATTTGCCATTGCCCTAAAGACGCCAATAGGCGTGATGGGAAACAATGGCAAAGAAAACCTATCTGCTGTTGCCCTAAGACGCCACTAGGCGTAATGGCCACTGACTGCTTTGACGGTCAGTGGCTAAGGACGGAAGAAGAAGAAGAAGATATTTCATATAGGGAGAGAAAGGTTGTCTTATATTAAAATATAGTCGTATAGATAGGCTGGACTAGAGAAACTACTCATTCCAGAGATAAATCTTTCTCTTACGCTATTCCCTCGTGAAAATCTATTTCTTACACCTTTATTCTCACATATTTACCATTATCACCTCTGCTCAGACGGGACCATAAATATCTTCTGACCTATCTTTAAAAATTTACGACAACCATCTTCACTGCATTCGGGCAACTCCATTAGTGCTCCGACTTCTTCCCATGTTATATTTAAAAAATAAATAAACATTGTCCGTCCAACTAACTTTTGAGGTATAAATTCCATAGTTACTATATGTAGCGTTTAGGGAAACACATCACTAAAAGCGTTTTGTTTGTTGTTTGTTTTTTTGTTTTTGTTTTATTTAGCGATGGTCGTTTACATTTTTTATTTATTCGTTTGTCTTTATTTCTAGCAGCTAAGCGCTGGCTCCAATTTGTTGTATCTGGATCTAATCTCCGAGTGCCGATTACTTATCTTTATTTTCTGTTATCAATTTTTTTTTTCATTTTGCATTGCTTTCCTTTTCAAGGGACACAGACATCAACAGAGTTGTTGGACGTAACGATTTCTAATTCGGACATTAACTGATGTCCGAGGTATATACTGCTGTAGGTGCAGTCAAAAATGCATGCGCACCATCATTGCAGGCAGACGCTGGAACTGGTTTGGCCATGTTCTCAGAAGGGATCCTGACACGATCACCAGAACAGCTATGCTATAGACCACAGAAGGACGGCGAAAGAGAGGCAGACCAAAGACAACCTGGTGGAGAACAGTGGAGGTTGAGATGCAATTCATGAACCAGAGTTGGGGCACGGCACGAAGGATGGACACCGACCGAGCAAAATGGGGACAGTTTGTTGCTGCCCTACAAGATCGCCACTAGGCGTGATGGTCAATGACTACTTTGTCAGTCAGGAGCTAAGGATCCAAAAAGAAAGAGGTAAATACTGAGAAATCAGATCTGACCGTATTAGATATTGCTATAAAACGCACAAGAACAAATATGGAGTGATTAATCGTGCGAATGTGATGTGAAAATAAATAGAAGAGAACAATTTTGTTACGAATTAATCTGATTTTCCGAAATGCAACCTATGATTAACACGAAAGCTGCCACTTTCGATTAGGGAAGAGGGCTCTTTGCGGGAAGGGGGATAGAGCCGGTGCTATCATTAGGCCAACTAGGCAGCCGCTTATGGCGCAGACCTCAGAGGGGCGCAGTACTGACCTTTGAGGAGTAGAGTTGTAAAACTGACAATTAATACTTTTTGTGTAACCTGCAATGCACAATATTTAGACTTGGCAGTCAATGATACCGCTAAGTGTTGTCTAGAAGCAATTAGTTTTTTTTCAGTTTGGTTCAACAGATGTATAATTATTTGTCTGCATCGAGTCAGCGTTGGAAAATTCTAACTAGCCATGTATCAGACTTAGGCATAACTGTTGGGTATTGACTGAAAAAAGATGGGAGAGTCGGATCGGTGCTTTGAAGCCACTGAGATATCATCTTGGTAATTTATATGACAGTTGAGACAATTAGAAAAGGGAGATAGAAACGGCAGTTTGAATATGAGGCGCAAGAAAAGGTACCGCAAGAACCAAAACAGAAATTAAAAGTAGGTTTCTACTATGCTGTCGTTAGACACGGCCATACAATCTGTTGAAGAGATTCCAACACCTACAAGAATGTAATTCCTTATGTGGCTCCCTGTATGATATGAGTACATACAGTATTAACAACAACAAAATCTACTGATGATGTACTTAAGGCCCTCAAGAATTTGGGAAAGTTATCCATGCACAATGGAAACAAAGATATTGGTGCTGAAGATCTGTGCTGTGAACTTATAGCAATAGCTCGAAGATCAAACATATAAAAACGTGCATACACTCAACAACGTTGCAAAAGAGTCTAGTTGGCTTGGCAACTACCTCTACACCTCACGGTAGAAGGGGAACGACTAAGTAAGTAAGTAAGGCTTGGCAACTATAGTATATCAATTGAACATGCCCAAGCATCAGCACTTGACCTGAAGGATTTGGTGACAACATTTGCAAAAGAAAAGGCACGGAAAGTGAGATTTTGATGTTCCTGAAATTGAAACTTTTAAGAGACTTAAATTTTGACATCACAATTCACAAGATTATTCTAAATTATCTGCGTGCCGAAACATTTTCATTTGTATTACTTATTTTTGCAATATGAAATAAATTTAACAGTTTCAAGTTTTGTGCTTTTCGTGTTTTTTTTCTGCAAGACATCAGTTTTTGATAAATGAAGATGGAAATTTGTGTTTTGTGAGGGCAAGTAGTTAGCCTTGCGCAGAATAGCCTAGCACCGGCGCTGGGTGGGTAACCGACTAATGACAATAGGTCCATGAGGAGTATAACAAGATACCGACTTTCATGAATGGGTGCTTGCGTAGAACAGAAGCATTGAACTGGTATGACAAGATCACTAATGTGGAAATGATGACAAGGATCAGACAAGTACCAGTGGAACAAGAGATGAGAAGAAGATGCTGGAGATGGATATGACGCACATTAAGGAAACTTCTTAATAATATTACAAGACTGCAGTCCGTGTTCTGGAATCTCCAGGTAAAAGAGGTAGAGGGAGACACACAAAAAACAAACAAACAAACAAACAAATCGGGAAGAGAACTTTAGACAGAAAAGAAAATGACGAGGAAGATGTGGAAAGATCTTGAGCTGATGGCGAGGGGACATGACTCTTGTCATAATTCTGTTCAAGGCGTATGCTCCTTGGGAAGCTGAAGGGTGATGATCATGATGACGACGACGATGGGGTATTCCCTGACAACTACATACTCCGCTTGAAATTTAGACACCGATTTCAAAAGTGTACCTAGTCCACGTGTCACACTTGCACCCTAACGCAGTAACGCGAGTGCAGATTTGACGGACGGTAAAGAGACTGGGGCCAGTCATATTCCGTTCAACTTTCCTTGTATTTATTTTTAACTTATATCATAGGATCATTGTCTTGATAACTCAGAAACAACGTGCTGTATTCTGAAGATCGAAGAATTGGCTTTTACTTCATATTTTAGACTGCATACCACTGTTGTTTCAACTTGAAATTTCTGACATAACCTTTGCAAACAGCGTATGATTGCATGTAGGACATCAGTTTTATTGTTCCAATACAGCAGATATTACCGGTACATAAAACATATTGATTAAACTTACAAGCATGGTAGATGACGGTTAGAAGAGAATGTGCAGAATAGTGTTTTAGATAATAGTCTCATATCAAAGAAAGAAAGCACTAATAAAAGACAATATTGTTTTACTCGGAAAGATAAGTTAAATACAAGTTCTTCCATTTGTGTGAACTTTGGATTTTTAAATACTCGTGATGACCGTTTTCCATAAAATTTTAGAAACAAAGTATATATATATATATATATATATATATATATATATATATATATATATATATATATATATATATATATATATATATATGTGATGGGCCGGGAAGACACCCCTGAGGCCCCACCCCCACTTCAGTTCAAGGCATGTTTGTCGCCCATATATTTTCGGTCGGCCCACGTGACTGTCAGATCACGTGACGGCGCGAGCCTGGGTTGTGAAAAATCTGAAGTAGAAGATTGATGAAAATGCCATAATAATGCATTTAAATTAAGTTGTGGTGTAGAATTGTGTTATATTAAATAGCTGTAGGTTTTATTTGTGTTTTCGCTATTCCTAAGCGATAATCGCGTGTGATATTTAAGTAGTCAAGATTAATACGCCTAGCGCAGTAAAGTGAGTGATTAGCCTAGTGCCTATAAAAAAGAGATAGCGAGCTACCAGCGGACCTTTTCCTAGTATCAGCCGCCAGAGAGAACAGACGACAGAGCCAAACTGTAAATGCATTGAGCACGTGAGTTAATTTAAATTAGAATTAATTTTATATAATTCTAGAATTATATTCAGCACGAGTCTGTTTTAATGTTTAGTTAGTGAAATAGATAGATGTGTTTTCCAAAGGAAATGTCTTTTTAGGACATTATGATTTAGTCTTGAAGAATGATAGATGAGTGAAAATAATGTTTGATAGGTTTTATTAGGCACGCAAAGCCTAAATCCAGATGTGAGAATTTAGTATCAAGTATTTCATCCATCAGACCGGGCAAATTTAGTAGGAGAGTGTTTTATGCATGAAACTGGACAGAAATGTTATCAGAAAGGCAGATATAGTATGAAGCTATTTCACGGGAATGTAGATAAGATTAACAATAGCAAGATTGTAGCCACGTGGCGAGGACTGTATAAAAAGCGGCGAATAACACGCCCCGCGTGGTAAACCTATAATGTTACGCCATGTGACACGTTGTGTATTTAGTTCCAGTTTGGTTTAAGTCGAGAATAATTATATTTTATTTTTCTAATGTAAAAGTAATTTAGTGTATTTCACGTTTATTGATAATTCTACTGTATATTTAATGGGTTACTGTGAGGTGAGAATATGTATTTAGATTTCTGGAGAGCGCGAGGCCACTCCTTTGTTGAGACATGTGTTTCTCTGGTTGCTCCCGGCGGAGCATGGAAACACCAATGTGGCTGGTGTCTATCACAAGCCGACAAGAAGCATTTTTATGCTATGGCAGTGATTTGTTTCGGTAACGATGTGTTTCGTGTGATGAGATTCTCAGTCGCACCAGTCGTCACATACGACATGCTTCAGAATGCAGTAACGAATATTGAGATAGATCAGTTACGAGGTAGTAGCTTATTCTCATTACTGAGAGTATTTGTTGTACATACAGTTGAATATTATTCTATGTCCATTTTATGATTATTTAATTATGGTTATGTGAGGAATGGTTGTGAGAGCACGTGGGCTCACTTCAAGGTAAATATTTCTCTTCTCCGCTCCTGAGGGAGCATGGGGCCAACAGTGTGGTTTGCCTCCATATTAAGTATTCATATGCTAGGGCAGTAGTGTTTCGGTAGCAATCTGTGTTACATGGTGAGATTACCAGCCCCACGCACAACACCTTACTAGTCTCATTGGACGACATGCATGAGTGTGTGTGTGTGTGTGTGTGATAGCTGAGTGTGTGCTCTTGCAGTAGTGGTTTTGGTAGCAATCTGTGTTACATGGTGAGGTTGCCAGCCCCATGCACAACACCATACTAGTCGCATTGGACGACATGCATGAGTGTGTGTGTGTGTGATAGCTAAGTGTGTGCTCTTGCAGTAGTGGTTTCCGTAGCAACCTGTGTTACATGGTGAGATTGCCAGCCCCACGCACAACACCTTACTAGTCGCATTGGATGACACACATGAGTGTGTGTGTGTGTGATAGTTGAGTGTGTCAGGTGGCGGCGTAGGACAGTTTGACAGGTGAGAGCGTGGTGTTTCTCATTCAGTATTATATTATGATTTTAACTATTCTGTGCTTTGTTTGCTTCTTCAGATTAGCATCGGGCACTGTTGGGTGTTTGTTTGGTTTGGTGTTATGTTCGCTAGTTTATTTGTTTAATGTTTGCTTTGTCACTGAATGGGCTGTAAAAATAAATATAGCCCCTGCCTCTAGAATCAAGAGTTTTATTGTTGTTCGGGTCGGTGCGAGTGTGACAAGAGAGTGATATCACAATCACAACATAATCATCATCATTATCTCGCCCACCCTATCACAATTGGCGTCGTCGACAGGATAAGGCAGACAGTGACACCGAGCAAACAGCGAACGAACAAATAGTGTAAACACCCAGCAGTGCATTCCTGCAGCAAGATGGCATCGATCAATGCGCCTGTGAAGATATTGTACGTGAAGGTGCCAGACATAAGGCTATTTAGTGGAGAGGGAAGTCCCACTTGGCAAGAGTTTGTGGAAGAGGTAGAGGCCGTGTGGAAGATGGGGTCCTTTAGTGCGATAGACAAAGTAGATTTAATCTGGAACAACGTTACACCATGGGTCGCTAGGGAGTTGCGGATACATGGCGGAGCCAAGGCCAGCCCTGAGCAGTTACTGGAAATTGTAAAAAAAGCCTACAGCGAGCAACCACAAGTCAGTGAGGTGAACAGGAATTTCCCTTGGGAATATGCTGTTTATGGTGGAAGTAAAAAGCCTGAGACACGGGTCCAGATATCAAGTGCAGAAGTTAAGAAGGAGGAGGAGGCACTCAGAGCAGAGTTATCCTTCCTAAAATCCCAGATAGCACAGATGTCAGAGTCCAGTTCGCCAGCACAAGAGGAGGTGCAGAGAAAGAGAGCACCATGCCAGCCGCGGAAGCAGCCAAAGCACAACAAGGAGGTGTGTCCGCGGGAACAGCCAACGCAAGACAATGAGGTGTGTCCACGTGAACAGCCAAAGCACGACGAGGAGGTGCATGTTCTGGTATGTGAGAGTCAAGCTGTTGTTAACGAAAGCAGTGAGCTGACAGTACCGACCAGTGCAGCTGCACCGACAAGGCGAAAAGGAGTTTGCAAGTGGTACAGTGTCCGCAGGGGATGGGGATTCATCACGCCAGATGATGGAGGTATTGATGTATTTGTACATCAGACCAAGATCTTCAGAAAGGGATTCCGGAGTCTGGCGAGAAATGAGAGAGTAGAGTTTGACAGCAGAACCATCGGTCCAGGGCATGGAAGCAATTTATGTATGCGGCATTGGCGGTCAAGAGTGTAAGGGCAGCAGAAAGCGACCCATGGCACAGAGGAAGCCCAGAAAGATAAGGTGCTATAATTGTGGTGAGTTCTCAGGCCACATGGCAGCCAAGTGCCCACAAGGCCCGCTCCTGAAAAGATGCTTTGGATGCAAGTCAACTGAACATTTGATAGCCGCCTGTCCCTCAAGAAGCTCTTTCCCTAGACGGACTGCCACAGCCAGGTTGCCTTTAGGGCGCAAGCCAAGAGATGGCCACGACAACTGTCACACTAAGGGCGCCGAGAAAATTACACGTCGTCTAGGGGAGGAAACCCGTCCTAAGCAGATAGGAGGGAGTGCAAATCAAGGTTCAGCAGAGGAGACTCATCAAAAGCAGACTGTGGGGAATGTAAGCCACCGTCCACACAAAATGAGTGCAGAACACGTCAAGAGCGATCCCCCTACAGATTCGACAGCTACATGCACTGGCAAGCAGATGTCACAAGCCAGCAGCGACGCGGCACAAGTAGGCGAATCTTCTAGACCACAGCAACTGCCAGCCCGACAAAGCACAACTAGGGACATGTCGACCAAGACAGTCCCCAGCCGGGTTGTACCGATGACAGAAGCTCAGCCTAAAGCATCGCCGCAGAGAAAGAGTCATACGCAGCACCAACGATCTAAGAGGCTACGATCGAAGCGCCAGAGGTGGTGATGTTGTCGGGACGACAACAAAATCAGGAGGGAGATATGTGATGGGCCGGGAAGACACCCCTGAGGCCCCACCCCCACTTCAGTTCAAGGCATGTTTGTCGCCCATATATTTTCGGTCGGCCCACGTGACTGTCAGATCACGTGACGGCGCGAGCCTGGGTTGTGAAAAATCTGAAGTAGAAGATTGATGAAAATGCCATAATAATGCATTTAAATTAAGTTGTGGTGTAGAATTGTGTTATATTAAATAGCTGTAGGTTTTATTTGTGTTTTCGCTATTCCTAAGCGATAATCGCGTGTGATATTTAAGTAGTCAAGATTAATACGCCTAGCGCAGTAAAGTGAGTGATTAGCCTAGTGCCTATAAAAAGAGATAGCGAGCTACCAGCGGACCTTTTCCTAGTATCAGCCGCCAGAGAGAACAGACGACAGAGCCAAACTGTAAATGCATTGAGCACGTGAGTTAATTTAAATTAGAATTAATTTTATATAATTCTAGAATTATATTCAGCACGAGTCTGTTTTAATGTTTAGTGAAATAGATAGATGTGTTTCCAAAGGAAATGTCTTTTTAGGACATTATGATTTAGTCTTGAAGAATGATAGATGAGTGAAAATAATGTTTGATAGGTTTTATTAGGCACGCAAAGCCTAAATCCAGATGTGAGAATTTAGTATCAAGTATTTCATCCATCAGACCGGGCAAATTTAGTAGGAGAGTGTTTTATGCATGAAACTGGACAGAAATGTTATCAGAAAGGCAGATATAGTATGAAGCTATTTCACGGGAATGTAGATAAGATTAACAATAGCAAGATTGTAGCCACGTGGCGAGGACTGTATAAAAAGCGGCGAATAACACGCCCCGCGTGGTAAACCTATAATGTTACGCCATGTGACACGTTGTGTATTTAGTTCCAGTTTGGTTTAAGTCGAGAATAATTATATTTTATTTTTCTAATGTAAAAGTAATTTAGTGTATTTCACGTTTATTGATAATTCTACTGTATATTTAATGGGTTACTGTGAGGTGAGAATATGTATTTAGATTTCTGGAGAGCGCGAGGCCACTCCTTTGTTGAGACATGTGTTTCTCTGGTTGCTCCCGGCGGAGCATGGAAACACCAATGTGGCTGGTGTCTATCACAAGCCGACAAGAAGCATTTTTATGCTATGGCAGTGATTTGTTTCGGTAACGATGTGTTTCGTGTGATGAGATTCTCAGTCGCACCAGTCGTCACATACGACATGCTTCAGAATGCAGTAACGAATATTGAGATAGATCAGTTACGAGGTAGTAGCTTATTCTCATTACTGAGAGTATTTGTTGTACATACAGTTGAATATTATTCTATGTCCATTTTATGATTATTTAATTATGGTTATGTGAGGAATGGTTGTGAGAGCACGTGGGCTCACTTCAAGGTAAATATTTCTCTTCTCCGCTCCTGAGGGAGCATGGGGCCAACAGTGTGGTTTGCCTCCATATTAAGTATTCATATGCTAGGGCAGTAGTGTTTCGGTAGCAATCTGTGTTACATGGTGAGATTACCAGCCCCACGCACAACACCTTACTAGTCTCATTGGACGACATGCATGAGTGTGTGTGTGTGTGTGATAGCTGAGTGTGTGCTCTTGCAGTAGTGGTTTTGGTAGCAATCTGTGTTACATGGTGAGGTTGCCAGCCCCATGCACAACACCATACTAGTCGCATTGGACGACATGCATGAGTGTGTGTGTGTGTGATAGCTAAGTGTGTGCTCTTGCAGTAGTGGTTTCCGTAGCAACCTGTGTTACATGGTGAGATTGCCAGCCCCACGCACAACACCTTACTAGTCGCATTGGATGACACACATGAGTGTGTGTGTGTGTGATAGTTGAGTGTGTCAGGTGGCGGCGTAGGACAGTTTGACAGGTGAGAGCGTGGTGTTTCTCATTCAGTATTATATTATGATTTTAACTATTCTGTGCTTTGTTTGCTTCTTCAGATTAGCATCGGGCACTGTTGGGTGTTTGTTTGGTTTGGTGTTATGTTCGCTAGTTTATTTGTTTAATGTTTGCTTTGTCACTGAATGGGCTGTAAAAATAAATATAGCCCCTGCCTCTAGAATCAAGAGTTTTATTGTTGTTCGGGTCGGTGCGAGTGTGACAAGAGAGTGATATCACAATCACAACATAATCATCATCATTATCTCGCCCACCCTATCACATATATATATATATATATATATATATATATATATATATATATATATATCTAGATATATATATATATATATATATATATATATATATATATACTGAAGCACATTAAAAACGCACCACTATTATATATACTGATGCCGAGAAGCTGGCAAAAAAAAGTGTGGGAATGGATTTTCCCCGTGTTTGCCATGAGGTAGAGAGCGAATGGCTGCTGGAATGGAAAGTGCAAGATTCAACCCATGGGTTTGTGTACAGACTACATGAAAACGATGAAAGTTACACGTGCAACACGATTCTCAACAGCTATGACCCTGAAAATGTGTACGCGGTGTGGCAGTATACTCGGTATAAAAAGGCCGTTGAGACAAAACACCCAGTACATGTGCTTGAAATGCCACGACTATCTGAAAACGACCGCCAACGAGCCATTGGTATGTTGGAGACCGGAATGAGCTCGCGGGCCATTGCCAGAAGGATGAATTGCCACCACAGCACTATTGTACGTCTCAATGAACGTTACGGAACCACTGGCAGTGCCCGGGATAGACTTCGGAGTGGCCAACCACGAGTTACTACCCCTGCGCAAGATCGTCATATTGTGCTGAGTCACCTAAGGAATTGACTCTCCCGGCAAGTCAAACAGCAAGAGCAATAGTGGGTAGACATGGGCAAGTCTCTCGAATGACAGTCATACGACGACTCAGAGATACAGGCCTTACTGCAAGACGACCTTATGTTGGGCCAAACTTGACTCACAGACATCGTCAGCAGCGCCTGCAATGGGCAGAGCAACATATCAGATGGACTAGACTGCAGTGGAATGCTGTCCTATTCACAGACGAGAACAGATTCAACATATCCTTTGCAGATGGACGTATGCGGATTTAGCGACGGTGTGAAGAGCGCTTTGCAGATTGCTGTGTCAACCAATTTCGAGGTGGCAGTATTCACATTTGGGGAGGATTCAGTTTTCACCATCGCTTGCCTCTTCACGTCTTCCGTGGAAATGTTAATGCTGTGACATATCGAGATGAGGTTCTGGATGCACTGGTTGCTCCTGCGTTCACAATTTATCCAGACTTTCAGCTTCTCCAGCAGGATAACGCACGTGCATTTTTTTGTATTTTTGGTTTTCTCCCTTGCCTGCACAGAATGCAATGAATTTCATAACAATCAAATGTACAAATTAATGACCAGCATGGATTCATAGGAAAATGAATAAAGATTCCAAATATGTAAACTTGTACACACTTATATTTACATTTCACACTCTGTTCCTGGATTATACAGGTGGTGCGTTTTTAATGTGCTTCAGTATATATATATATATATATCATAAGCACTAATGGAAATCAGCTACAAATTCAACAAAATGAAAATACAGTGCTTTTCTGTCCACTGCAAGATACACGGAAATGAGAAGGCAGACAGGCTTGCCAAAGGAAGTTGAACATAGAAATCAAACTGAGGACTGGAAGCAATAATGGAAAATGGTTTCGTTGGAAAATGGCATTGAGAACTCCCTCAGAAACATGTAACAGGATATACTACTTTCGAAAAAGAGCTCGGTTGATTAAAAAAAACTATCTAGTCATTAAATTAAAAATCGGACATGCATAATTACAAGCAAACAATAAAACATCATCCAAGAATGTCGACTCTATAGTTTGATCATTCTTTAGGGCTGTTATTGCTAACACGGAATCTGCGAATGTTGTCTTTAGTACTTACCATATTTTCCATAATGGTTTCCATAATGGTTAAATTAACTGTATTTAGTGCTTATAACTCAGCTTTACAGGTTTTTTAACTTGCCAGTGGCTACAGAAATATGTATTTCATGCTCCACCTTTAATTTTCTATAAATACCTCCCACTCCTCCGTTTTCAATAGCACATAAGGAAGGGAAACCCGAGGCCTGTAAACAGTAAATAAATATTAGACAAACATAAAGGTATGTGTTCAGGCACTTGTAAGAAATAAAGAAGTAGAACACTAGACAACAGAAAAACAACAGACGTGAGTGGCTTACCCAGGACTCGAACCCAGGACCTTCCGTGCGACAACCCCGCCTAGCTGTGCAAGCAAATCACACTATCCTCCCTGCCATCTAGGTTTCTTTACTCGCCCTTCGCCCCTGTGCGCTCTCTTCTCCTCTCCGGCAGTATTGAACTTCATTTGTTGTGCGTACTGAATTAGGTGCATTATTCTATTGTTACACAATCTTTTTCGCTACTGTCATTGTTCACGTTTCACGCTTCGATGCATTACAGGGCCAGACAAGCGTATCCCTGAGAGATTAATTGAGTCCCTAAAACGTGATAATACCACATTGACTCCAGGTAAATGCGAGCACGAAGTGTTTGCTAAGATTGCATAATTACTTTCTACTCGACAGGAAAAATGTACGAAGTTGTAACGTAAACATTACCAAGAATTGTCTGATGCAGCAACTCCATATACGGAGGATGACTGTTTGAAATTTTCAAACGCATGAGTCATAAAGAATACTGCATGAGGAACAGTTTTCATAATATGAACTTTGAATGTTTTGGCTGACATCTGAGGCGCCAATAAACAACCACGCGATTGGAAGAACCCCGCCTAGGCCGGTCCCAAGCCCGGCTGAAAAAGGAGGAGGGCGGCCTACATGGAGGCCGTAAGGAGGCAGCCCCTCCACCATGCAAAGGCACAAGAGGCAAATCACCTGTTTGCTTTAAACTTTTGATTACGAGAACTACAAGAGAGAAAACCTAAAGGCGACGAACTGGAACGGACTACGGACTACGACTTATGAAACGTGGAACACAAGAAGTATAAATGGGAAAGAAGAGGAGCTGGTGGAAGAGATGAGGAAAACAAAACTAGAAATCCTGGCTATAACGGAAACAAAGAAAAAAAGACAAGGAGTCATGGATCTCGAAGGCAACACGCTGCTCTACAGTGGTGTACCCACATCTGAAAGAGCTAAAGGGGGCGTGGGTTGCATTGTGGCCAAAAACCAAAAAGATAGTATCAAGGAATGGAACTTTGTCTCGGAGCGCATTATGGTTGTAAAACTAAAAGAAGGAGAAACCATAGTCAACCTGGTCATAGTGTATGGGCCAAATGAGGATGAGAGAGCAGAGGTCAATGAGGAATTCTTCGAGCTGCTTCAAAAGACAGTGGATGACTGCCTAGATGAAATTATCATGCTCGGAGATTTCAATGCCAGAGTTGAAAATGACCATGCTAGATGGGGTGGAGTTATCGGAGGATATGGAGAAAATACTCTCAATGACAATGGAAAGCGACTCCTTAGATTCTGCAGTGAGCAAAATCTGATTATTACAAACACAAAGTTCCCCCATAAGCGCATACATGCATACACTAGATATGAACCACCAAAGAATGAGAAGTCAGTGATCGACTATGCCATTGTTAGCAGGACCTCATTCAAATATGTCCGGGATGCTAGAGTCTGGAGGGGGCCAGAGATTGGAAGTGATCACTGCCTGCTTACAATCAAAAGAACAACTGAAAGAGTTGCACAGCCTAGGAACTGCCCAACATCACGCAAGAAACTAAGTAAACGAACGCGAGAAATGGGCATTAAGACCTACAAGCTGAGAGAGCCAGAAATTTAGGGGCTTATTGCTGCAGCGGTGAGCAGCACAGAAGAACAACCTGATGACTTGGAAACCCTCTGGATTAAATTCAAGGACATCATAAAGACAGCTGCTGCAGAAGCATGTGGTGATGTCCGACTTGGGATCAAGAGAAAGAGGACACTTTGGTGGACAGAGGAAGTCAAAGAGAAAATAAGAGAGAAGAAAATGGCACGGAAACAATACTTAGGAGCTAAAAACACAACAGGACAAATGGAGAAATATAAAGAATATGTGACACTCAGAACAGAAGCAAAGAACAAGGTGCTAGCAGCAAAACAGAAGACCTGGAAAGAATTTGGAGAAAAGCTAGAAAAAGATGCGCAAGAAAACCAGAAATTGTTCTATAAGACCTTAAAGAACATGAGGAAGGAAAAACAATGCCCTCTCAAATATATAAAGGACAAGCAAGGCAAATTGCTTACTGTCCCGAAGGAAGTAATGGAACGATGGAAAAAATATTTCTCAGAACTCCTGGATGGTGAGCATGGTGAAGCATCAGAAGTGATAACCACTAGCACAGAAGAGAAAACCAATGATGGTGAAGATGACATAAAGATGGAAGAACTGAAGGCAGCACTGGAGAAAATCAAGATGGGCAAGGCAAAGCAGCAGGGCATGATGGTATAACACCAGAAATGGTTAAGTACATGGGAGCATCAGGCAACCTATTGCTCTTAAGAATCATACAGGCAGCGTGGAGCAACAAAGACCATACCAAAGGATTGGGAGATTGGCATCATAACACCAATTTTCAAAATAGGTGACAATCGACAATGTGGAAACCATAGAGGCATATCCCTTCTCAGTGTCCCTGGTAAAATCTACTCTAGAATCATAGAGCAGAGACTCCGACGCCTAGCTGAGCCACAATTGGATGAGGTCCAGTGCGGATTCCGAGCAAACCGAAGTACTCAAGACCTAATCTTCACACTCAGACAGCTGAGTGAAAAGGCCCTTGAGTATAAGAGTGAGATCCATCTTTGTTTCATAGATCTGGAAAATGCAGGCGTTTGACAGGGTCCGCTGGAGTAAACTTTGGAACTGTTTGGCAAGAAAGAACATCCCAGCACCTCTGATTCATGCTATACAGAGCTTCTACAAGTCTTGCAGAAATTACGTGAGAACAGCAAACCATAAGTCAGAATATATATATATATATATAACAGCACCATCTTGTCATCGTCATTGTGCTCGTGGTTCCTTACCTTTGTACCACAACATCTTAAAGAGGAAGATATATTACTGGGCCACAATAGAGCCTAGAAATAGTTGTGTTTTATATTTGTGTTTTCGCTCCTTCTAGAGCATCCATCGCGTGTGTTATTTGTGTGGCCCAATTACTAAGCGCGCGCACTACACTGTGAGTGGTTAGGCCTAGCGGCCTATATAATGAAGTGCGCTGGCCAGCAGAGGTCTTTTTTCTTCGTCAGTCGCCCCAAAGAAACTAGAGTAAGAAACCAGAGTCGATCTGAAGATGCCTTGAACACATTAGCAATTGTGCACTGGCTGGGTGTTTGTTTGGTGTTTTGTTTAGCATTCGTTTATTTGCTTGTTGTCGCTGACAGGGTTGTATAAATAAATACAGCCCCTGCCTTAGAATCAAGAGTTTTATTGTTATTCGGGTCGGGTGCGAGTGTGAAAGAAAGTGATCACATATCACAACAGCATCATCATCCCTCGCCTACCCTATCACACAAACACACACACACACACATATATATATATATATATATATATATATATATATATATATATATATACACACACACATATCTATATCGAGCTAATAAAAAGAATTTCGCTGAATTAAATCAGCTGGGGCTTGAAAACAAATTATTTATATCCATCTTCACAAAGGCGGCGGGTCAGATACAAAGTTAACGTGCTAAGACTCATTCAGCATTGTTCTTGACTTCTGAAATATCTTGCGAAAACTTCCTCGAGGTAGAAGCATCATTATCCTTCTATCTACAACTTTGTCAAGAGTAATCTTGTGCGAAGGTAGACACCTTTGAAGACCCACATTCTCTAGGTCTTTGGCCACTGTTGGACCCTACTGCAGAGCAAGGGGAGGCAACCTGTGACTATATATATATATATATATATATATATATATATATATATATATATAAATATATTATATATATATATATATATATATAATATATATATATATATATATATATATATATATATATATATATATATATATATATATATATATATATATATATATATATATATATATATATAAATATATATATATATATATATATATATATACATATATATATATATATATATATATATATATATATATATATATATATATATATATATATATATACTTCTTTGATCCTTAGCCGCCGACCGTCAAAGCAGTCAGTGGCCATCACGCCTAGTGGCGTCTTGTAGGGCAACAACAAATTGATTCCACTTTGCCCGGTCGGTGGCCATCCTTCGTACAGTGCCCCAACTTTGGTTCAATTTTAGCATCTCAGCCTCCACAGTCCTCCGCCACGCTGTTCTTGGTCGGCCTCTCTTTCGTTTTCCTTCAGGGGTCCAAAGCATATCTGTTCTTGTGATGGCATCGGGGTCTCTTCTGAGGACATGGCCAACCCAGCTCCAGCGTCTGCCAGCTATGATGGTGTGCATGTCCTCTTGCTTGCTCTGAGTAAGCAGATCTTGGTTGGTGATGGTATTCGGCCAAAAGATTCGGTGAATTTTTCTTAGGCATGTTGTGTGAAAAGAGGACAATTTCGACATTTCCTTCTCTGTAACTCTCCAGCATTCTGCACCATAGAGAAGCACAGAAAGCACACAACTCTGATATAATCTTAATTTTGTGCTTGTGCTGTATTGAGAGGACTTCCAGATGTTGTTTAGGCTAAAAAAGGCTGTTCTTGCCTTATTCATTCTGATGTTGATGTCTTTGCCTGCCCCGCCGTTTGGTGTTACTATGCATCCTAGATATGTGAAGGTGTCTGTCTGTACCAGTTGCTGATTCCTTACTGATATAGGCTGAGGGTTGCTCACATTGAGCGTCATGACCTCTGACTTCCTTAAATTGATGTTCAAGCCCACCTGCTGGCCAAACTTATTAAGTCTGTCCGTTTTTTCCTGGATGTGTTGATGTGAATGTGCTAGTAGTGCAATGTCATCTGCATATTCCAGATCTTCTAATGTAGAAAATGTAGTCCATCTTATTCCTCTTGGACTGCCCTCTGTTGTCTGTCGCATCACCTAGTCTATGACTGTCAAAAATAGAGTGGTTGACAAGGGGCATCCCTGTCGTACTACTGTCTTCACCTCAAAGGTTAGGTTGCTCTGCTAAACATTACACGTAAAGTTGGCATAGAGGCTTTTTATGATTGACACTATGCAGCTTGGAATTCCATAAGCCCTCAGTATTTTCCACAAACTGTCCCTATGTATGCTGTCAAAAGCCCTTTCAAAATCAACAAAATTAACGTACAGCTGTCTTTGCCATTCTGAACACTGCTCTATAACGTTCCCGAGAGTGAATATATGATCTACACATCTTCCGTTCTCTCTAAACCCTGCCCGCCCCCTCCTCAGCTTGTGGTCTACTGCTTTTGAAATTCCCTGTATAATTATCCCGCCCAGTATTCCGCTGGGAACTGAGAGAAGAGCGATTCCTCTCCAACTATTGCAGTCTGCAAGATCTCCCTTCTTGTGCAACTTGACAATTATTCCTTTGTTCCACTCTGATGGTGTTGTCCCCGTTTTCCAGACCCGTGCAAACAGTGGTTCTAATAGTTCTGCTGCTAGCTCAGGGTCTGTCTTAAATAGCTCTGCATTTAAGTTATCATGGCCAGGAGCTCCTCCGTTCCCCAACCCTTTGATTGCTGTGATGACCTCTTCTTTTCGTGGAATGTCTATATTTACGACCTAGATGTAAATATAAATACATATATATATATATATATATATATATATTTATATATATATATATATATATATATATATATATATATATATAAATATATATATATATATATATATATATATAATATATATTATATATATATATATATATATAATATATATATATATATATATATATATATATATATATATATATATATATATATATATATATATATATATATATATATATATATATATATATATATATATATATATATATATATCGTACATATTGCGGGTTCGGTTCCAGACCACCGCAATAAAGCTAATATCGCAGTAAAGCGGGTCATACCCATTTTTTTTTTTTTTTTTTGGCTTCCCAGTGCATATAAAAGCCTAAAATCATGTTTATTAAGTGCGCAATAGCGCTAGCTCTAAAAATGTACTGCAAAATTAAAAATACTTTATTGCTAAAAATATGCTAATCTTCATCATCTGAGTCAAAATCTATCGGAAGAAGAAGGCACGTTCTAATAAATAAACATAAATAATTTGAAAAAGCGCAATATCTGCGAAGCGCATTAAACCGCATTATACTCCAAAATCAAGCAATGAGAATTATAACGGGCGGTATGAAGACAACACCTATAAAAGAACTCGAAAAGATTACATGCCTCCAGCCAATGGAGGATAGAAGAGACAGCAGGGCTCAGCAACAAAGCTGAAAAATTCAAGAGATTAACAGACCATCCAATGTGCCATAGAATGAATGCTCTTAGAAGGCAAAGACTCAAACGAAGCAACTTTGTAGAATCAACCAAACCACAGACGAGAGCAATTTCCATAAATGCAATATCAACTGTTAAACCCATCTACGCTGCACACAAGCTTCCAGTTTGGAAACAACATCGTTTCCCTGGAATGATAGAAAACATTCCTGGAATTGAAAGAAAAAAGAGCCAGACTGCAACAGAGAGAGAATCCATAGCGACAAAATGCATAGAGAAACATTACCCACGCAACACCTTTACCCATGCATACACAGATGGATCAGCAACAAATGCAACAGAAAATTGAGGTGGAGGTGTCTTTCTGACCTTAAGCACTGGTGAACAAAAAAAGCTGTCAGTGGCAACAGGACAATTCTCAAGTAACGTCAGAGCAGAGGCAGAGGCCTTGAAAACTGCAACAGATGTTATATTGACAGAGGAAAGCACAGAGAGACAAGTTGCTTTCTTTAGGCACAGTCAGTAACTGCAGCGTTGAAAAGCCAAAATAATACAGACCTGGATGACCTCAGAATAGTGCTCCACAAACGATTCAAAAGTGTTGTGATATAATGGATCCCATCTCATTGCAACATCACCGGCAATGAAGAGGCTGACAGATTGGCAAAGGAAGGTGGGAACCTACCTGAGCCTGATGCAAGCATAACTTTCGAGGAAACAAAGAATTTTATCAGAATCAGATACAAAAACAAATAGGATGTTGAGCATCCAGGTCACACACAAAATGATGCATACTACCAGCTCAACAGAAGAGAACAAGTGATATCTTCAGACTCCGCACTGGTCACAACAGATTGAGATACCTTATATTCAATAAGCTAAAGATATGAACTACCGATCAGTGTAACTGTAGCACTGATGAAATGACTGCTGAACATTTGCTTCAAAGTTGCCCAACATATGCAGAACAGAGAAAGCGCATATGGCCGACACCAGTACCATTCGTGGAAAAGCTCTACGGAGATTCAAATAGCCTCGAACTGACTACTGATATCTTTGAAAACATTCAAGTGGACGTCTGAGATTGTACGAAGAAGAAGAAGAATATATATATATATATCCATTTTAAAATTTAAACTCGTGACCTCTTTCAAATATGGCAGTAATACATAAATATATAAAGCAATATATATTTATATTTATATGTGCGTGTTAAAAAAAAAGATCGCCGTATTCTGGGACTCATCTGTAACTTTCTATGCCAGTGACATCATAACTGTTGGGGATAGTGTTAAGATGTCGAAGTTAAGCATCGGGTCATTGTAATCTCAAATACCTATTAATTCCTTCCTGACTGAACATGAGACCCTGGCACAAAAAGTGTTAATAATATGTTTCCAAAGGAACATGGCAATCTTCAATCTACAAAGACAGAAGGTCAGATTAATCATATATGCATAAACAAGTAGGTTAGATTATAATTATCAGTACGTGACCTAAAAGTATGCCGAGGTGCAGATTTCTACAGCAGCACCTTCTTTACTTACCAGTTTTACAGCAGCCCCCTTTTTTTATTTATTTACCAGTGTTACAGCAGCCCCTTATTTATTTATTTACCAGTGTTGCTGCAGCACCTTATTTTTTTACTTACCGGTTTTAGAGCAGGCCCCATATTTATTGAATTACCAGTTTTACAGCAGGCCCCATATTTATTGAATTACCAGTTTTACAGCAGCACCCTTATTTATTTACTTACCAGTTTTACAGCAGCTCCCTTATTTTTTTACTTACCGGTTTTACAGCAGCTCCCTTATTTTTTGACACCGGTTTTACAGCAGACCCCATATTTATTGAATTATCAGTTTTACAGCAGCCCCCTTATTTATTTACTTACCAGTTTTACAGCAGCTCCCTTTTTTTTACTTACCGGTTTTACAGCAGGCCCCCATATTTATTGAATTACCAGTTTTACAGAAACCCCCTTATTTATTGACTTACTAGTTTTTCAGAAACCCCCTTTATTTATTTACTTACCAGTTTTACAGAAACCCCCTTATTTATTTACTTACAATATGTTACCATTCAACAACGTGAATATGACGAAAACACGGGAGATCACTTGCAACAGATAAAAAGTATATGAAACATTTGAAGATTTCTTTGGGAAAAAGAGCACCAGCGTAACGCATGCACAGCAAAGAAACCATCAACAAGCTGGATAAGAAAACAAAAACCAACCATAACAATATTTTATCGCATAATCTGTCTGACCATCTTTTCGGCAGGAGTGCTGAATAGAACCAGATTTGTTTGTCTGGCGAAACACAGGTGGGTAGCGACCATCCCTGAGTCATTACGCCAGAAAAACACCGTCACAATATTATGATGGACAGAGATCTGTCTGTAAGTTTGTACACAAGGGGCATCGGACATAATATTACCATATATGGGAGACGTGACCTTTGCCAAATTTTTCCATGTCGGAAATATTTTGAAAGTACCACACCCGACCTGTTTGAATATGATTGGAGCGTTTATTTATATCCATTACAATTAACGCTTGGGAGGATTGGAATATAGTCTGACCATTTCGCAGTTTTATTTCACCGTGAATTTCACGCTCGCCAAGACAACTTCAGACCTCGTCAGAGTGAAGACTAGATTCAGAATTCCTTCTTTTAACCGGACCTTTTATTGGAGAACCAGATAAGACTTACAAAGCACAGAAAATCTCTACATTTTAATAAGGAACACCGGGACTAAGAAACTGAAGACACACGAAGTCAGAGAGGGAATCTATTGTAAAATTAAAGACATCACAGACGCGTGTAAGAGAACGATTCGTCTCTTTTATTCATCTGAGCAACAAGTCTGTAGCGAGTATTGGCGTAAGTTGTGATTTACATTTCATATTTTATTACTAACGTGTGGACTAACATATATATGTATATATTACCATGTGAAGTTTAATGTGTGAAACTCGCTATTGGATGTCAAAGTCATTTGAGGCTGGCAACCTCAGTATCTAGAATGATGATTCATGAACCACCACTGCACGGGCTGGTGATTGTTTTATTGATAGTTTCGTGAAGAGAACTAAAACGCATAAAATAGTTCCAGGTTCACTATGGAGCAGGGAAAGGAAAAATGAAAGAAACGATGTACATTCTAAGAATAATACTTACAGTTTCAAAACTTTTCCACAAGTGTAAATGTAAATGAAACATAAATGAATGTATATTATGAACAGTTTTCAAACAGTGGAGATGTAAATGTAAAACATATTATATCTGTACGTTTAACCTTTTCATTTAAATGTAATGTAAAGCTAAAGCTATTCAGTTTAAATGTAAAGGAAGTTTTATCCCGAGGGATTAAATTTAATTCTCATCGAGGGTAAATTCTGACATGGGATGGTAGAATAGAAGAGGGGTGGGGGTGGCACATAATTATGTGTTGGAAAACGCCATACTCAGAAGAGCGTTTCGTTTCTATTTCTATTACCAGTTATTGGTGGTACCAGCAGAAAGTACTTTCTCTGGAACCAAGTGAAGGTAGAAGTGGACTGACGTTGTGCGAGACGCCATCATAAGAGGGTCTTATAGACAGACGCAGAACCAGCTTTGCCGTTACTACTTGACGTTCTGGGAACGTGCGGCGCCTGAACGTTGACCAGAGACGAGTGACAGCAGTGTACAGAAAACCTACCCATCAGGAGGAGGATTAGAATCATCATTGGCAGCTAAGTTAACCTATATGCTGCCACTTGAACTTCTTATCAAAAACAATTCAAGTGATGAACACCTTTTCATAAATATTCAAATTATATTCCAACTGTTACAACCTAAAGTGATTATTAAATGTTGTTGTTTGTAATGTTACAAATTTAACTTCGATTTAATCATTTTAAAGTTACTGCATGTTTGTCTCAGTCAAATTACTACACACACTCTAAACAGAGCTATATATTATAATAATAATTCCACTGAGTAAAGCAGTGGTGGGGGCTTAACGAGCTAGAAAAAACCATTGCTAAATTCTTCATAAAAGGTGTCGGCAGATTACAGACTTAACGTGCTCAGCAACAGCCAGCATTGTTTTCGCGTATCTGAATATCTTGTGAAGACTCCCATGTTATAGAAGCTTCACTACTCTTTTATCTACATTTCTGCCAAGAGTAATCTTGTGTAAAGATAGACTCTATTGAAGCCTATAATAGATACTCTTGAGTTTTGGCCACTGTTGGATCACTACTGCAAAGAAGGGGAGGCAATACCGTCACACAAGGCAGGCAGAGTAGACTACGACAAAAGCTGATACGAAGTACCCGTAGAACGGTATACAGAAGTTAATACGAAAACATAAGCAATATCATGCACCGGAAACTGAAATATTTTGGCCACATTAAACGTCATAGTGGCTTAGAGAGAGCAGTGATGGAGGGTATGGTACCTGAAAGGCGAGGCAGGGGCCGACCAAGACGACGGTGGACACAGGACATTGAAGACACCTTGAACATGACAATGGAGGAGGCAGGAGGGTTGGCTAGAGATCGAGTCTTT
Source organism: Oreohelix idahoensis (assembly GCA_024509875.1). Lineage (NCBI taxonomy): Eukaryota > Metazoa > Mollusca > Gastropoda > Stylommatophora > Oreohelicidae > Oreohelix > Oreohelix idahoensis. The sequence continues at coordinate 86,832 of JAMPIV010013732.1, read as the reverse complement.
CAGGCGGTCTGTGATGAGAGCGACGATCTGCACAGGACATGCTACATGATGAAGCAATAAAATGGCCGTACTGGGGGCCACAAGGGAAAACTGCTAACCAACATAAAAGAGCAAATGAAGAGACGGAAAGATCATTTCGAAGAAGATTTTATAATAGACCAGCTTCACAAGATCTCCCACCCCCCTCCCCCCGGGACCAAGTCAGCAGAAAATGGGTACAAGTTAACTGGAAACAACAAATATATAAAGCAATATAGCTTCTAAGAGATAGAAACGCTGTTGGCAGTATTCCACCAGAGGCAATCAAAGTGAGTACTTCATAGAGATATAAGAATTACTCGGTAAAGTCTGGGAGGAAGAAGAAATTGTCGCAGAATAGTAGGAAGATTATATGGTCAGTTTCCAAACAATGAAGATTTACAAACATGTTCAACTAACAGGTGAATAATGTTATAATATGTGCCAAGTAAAATACTAAAAACGATCATCCTTGACAGCCACAGTCAGACAGTTCATCGAAAAACATGCAGATTTTTTACACAATAGGTCATGTACACACCAGATAGCCACACTGCGCATGATAGTTAAATAAAGTTTGGAATTGACCTCACCATTTTACATCATATTTGTGGACAATGAAAAGGTATTTGACATTTTAGGCTGAGAATGGCTGAAGAAACTAATGAGACATTAAGGATCCCCTTAAGGTCATTAGCCTAATATAGAAAACATAAATAGACAAGAAATACTGAGCTCACTCACTGACTCCTTTGAGAAAAGCATTGAAGTTTGGCAGGGTCTTGAGTAGTCACAATTTCCTTTCTTATTGGCTATTGACTGAATTATAAAAGTAAGAACATCAGCCTACGTAAGCGGAATTCAGTGGACTCTGGCAAAGCAGATTGACAATCTTGATTTTGCACACGGCCTTGCTCTCTTGTTCTATAAACGTAACCAGACGCAAGAAAAAATGAGAAAACTTGATGAGAGGTCACAGCAAGTGAGTTTGAAAATGTGCAGAGAAAAGACAAAGATTATGAGAACAAATGCGATCAACGACAGCCAGATTACATTGGGTTATATATCTATATAAAGATGTGGAATCATACACACATACATCTTGGTAGCAATTTAAATAAAGTTGGATGACCAGATATTGATAAAATTGTAACACATAATTCCAAAGGAGCTTTCATTGCACTGGGACATATATGGTTATCAAAATAAACCAAGTTCAGCAAATAATAAAAATCTTCAACTTCGGTGTCAAAGCTGTCCTATTGTATGGTTCTTAAACATAGAGAACAACATAATTGACACACAGAATGATACATGTTTACCAATGTGAACATGGTGGAAAAATATAAACAAATACCAATGGAACAAGGTGTGAGGAGAAGGACACACATTGATAAAACTGGTTGATTCCGTTAAAATACAGTTTCCGGTCTGGAGTCCCCCAGGGAAAGAGAAGTAGAGGGAGGCAAAACTGAAGTAGAGAATTGGACACAGACGATATTAAAGGGTACAAGAAGACCTGGAAAAACCCACTAATGGATTATACAGAGCAGGAAGATTTTGAGTGTTGTTGTTGAAGATATGTGCTCCATGGGGAGCTAAAGGTAATGATGAGAATGATGATGCTTCCAACTATAATGGAAAATAATTACGTGCATGATTAGCGCAAAGTCACGTGAGTGGTATATGCAACCAATAACAAACACATCTGGAACGTCATTCTTTAGAAGAGTTTGTGACTTGCTGTTTGCCAGTTGTAATTTGTAAAACCTACTACATTACTCCCTAGAATCTGCATCTTTTACAGTAGAATTTTGAAACGGGTAACTATTCCAAATCCAGATGCCTCATCAATGTCTTTTAAATCTAGCAAGGGATCAGCAATGATGCACTGTTATTTACTAAAGTTGTTTACTACTAAGTCCAACGTCTGGAAAACTAATGTATCTGCGTTCATCAGAAAAAAACTGCTCGTGGTTAATTGAAATTATGTCAATGCATTTGTTGAAAAGCTTTGCCGTCTTAAATATCATAAAAAATTTGTTTGCACTCTCTGCTGTCTTGTGTGAAATAATAGAACTATCTGGAAACATACCAGCCATGCAAAACCGACTCTTGTACTTTAAATTTTTTTTAAAAAGATTAACATCTTAATTAACAGAACAATTGAAACAGTATTTATTCGGAGTTTTAAGTACAAACTATTTTGATGTTTTAATTTATTTAATTTTTTAATCATATGCTAGTTGATTATTCTATGTATACATTGTTCCATTTTTTTTTTAAAACGGTGCTTTGGGCGTGCATCTGTAATTCAACAATAATTTAAAAAAAAATTATTATCGTAAGATTTTAAAAACATAAATGCATTTTGTTTTTGAAAAATTCTAAAGTGAACACTTGCGAAATTACAGTGTGGTCAAGCGCAAAAGCATGAAATTGAGTCTCGGAAGAGTACAATACATCGTGGCAAGATGAGGGTGAAGGGGGCGCCAATAAGAGACCTCTCATGACACTGAATAATCCCCGGCTCTGCTGCCATGCACTCATCAAGATGACACGCGTTAATGAACGGCTTTAAACTGTACAATCCCAGTCCTGTGCTAAGTAGTAAACGCAAATAGTAAGTGTTACTAGCACAAAGGTTGGCACCAAAAATTTTTATAAGATGAGAGAATAAACGTGGGAGTGGCAACCATGATCAGTAGAACATACGGTTTAAACGTTGTTATTTTCGAATCATACAGTTTGTGTAATTTAAAACACTCTGAGGACTTTTATCACAATTCACCACAAACGGGTACGCAACTAAAAAAATAGCAACTTCTGAGCAAGTATTACAAATAAAAGTTTATATATCGAAATGGGAAACTTAACTTTTGCTTACTTTTGCATGTTAGCAAAACGCAAACAGACCATCATGGCTGCCACGATATCGTTTCGTTGGCTAGAAATTTTGGAGAAAGAGTTTGACAAGGCATTTGTAGATTTGGATCTTCTTTTGGGTGAAATAGACCCCGACCAATGTGAGCTTACATTTGAAGGACGTCAGAAAATGACTGCCCTGAGTGCATCATTTGCGCAGCTCAGTCATAAAGCGCAGACTATCTTCCAATGCAATGCGAAATTGGAAGTAAGTTCGAAATTTCCACATAGCATAGTTAATAGATAAGCAATATTACTACACTGTTGCAGTAGAATCACAAGATAGTAGGCATGTGCGCACATGTCAGCTAACTGCCTATCGATGCGTCCGCCGTGTCACTTGCACTTATTAAAACACTCGATAGGCTACCCCTTAACCGTGCTTAAAAAATATATAACTAGGCCTATAGGGCCTATACACACACACACACATAGGTCTACATGTATACACACCAAATTACCGCCCACGAACTTTGCAAACCCACATAAAGCCATCACTGAAGTGCTTCTATTAACTCGAAACGTCCGGTGTTTCCTGTACCGTTAACTTGTAAAACTGATTTCATACCATTTTATTTTTTAATTTATATTTTTGTTTCCGTACCAGTTTTACACCAGCCTCTTCACTTATTGTCATATACTATACTTAATTCATTGCTGCTACCCTGTTTTCGTTTTGTGATTATTTTATACTGTACACTCCTCTATTTTCATATTTTTGTGTTCAATATGCCTTATCAGAAACATTTGATGTTTCTCATCATCGTATGTTTTTGTAGTACCTATATGTAATTCTTGTCCTTGTCACCTGTTTGTAACTGTGGCTGATGAAGGGTAAAACCCGAAACGTCCCGTGTTTCCTGTTTACCGTTAACTTGTAAAACTGATTTAATTCCATTTTATTTTTTAATTTATATATTTGCTTCTATTCAACCAGACCGATACCTTTCATATACTTTAGACGTTCATACTGATCAATAATTAAACCCTCATGGATATTTTAATCACTCCAAGCGACACCTCTGACATATTGATAGCAATTTGGGAGACATTGCCAAGTCTGTCTACTGTTCTTGGATTCAGCCCACACTTGCCAGCTTTTCAGAAATCTTCTTTCTTGTTTGCCGTCAAACACCTACATTAATGACTCTAATAAAGGTAGTAGTCAGCTCAAGGTTCCTGACATCTCCAAACAGTTTTTCATGGAGAGAAGTGGGGTGTTGCCATATGCTGCTCCTTTCACTGTTGTATGTTGGGCAGGACTGGAGCAGATGTTCGACTGTCATGGGGCTGGTGCCACAAGAGCAGAGATCTATTGTACCAATCCTGTACTTGTGATATAGATGGTACCTCAACTTATTGTGACCAGTCTTCTTCTTCTTCCGTCCTTAGCCACCGACCGTCAAAGCAGTCAGTGGCCGTTATGCCTAGTGGCGTCTTAGGACAACAGCAGATAGGTTTTCTTTGCCATTGTTTCCCATCACGCCTAATGGCGTCTTTAGGGCAACGGCAAATCAATCCATTTGCTGTTGTTTCCGTAATCGAAGTGACTGGCAAACGGGTGATCAGCCCGTTGGTATTGTGACCAGTGCATAAGCGGAAAATAATGACCTGGCCTCGCCTAGAGAAAAGGTAGCTAAGTGAGTGCAGACAGGAAGCACATAACTGTGGAATACATCAAATACAGACACGCAATTACAGAATGGACTCCTCTGAAAGAGAAACTATAGGGCACTGGCAATGAGAGAAGCCTAAGACCGACCACCAGCTACATGAGAGAAATAGATTTGGTTATATATGAGAGCAACCAGTGTTGAAGAAGTCTTAGTTCAGTCCATTATTCTGCACCTTTTCTCTTTATTGTCATCATTATCTTTTGCCAGCAATTTTGCTTGTTGTTGCTGGCAGCTTCTTCCCATAGCATCCAGTTATTGAAGACAGAATGCACATGGAATTCAGTTATTTTATGCAGTCCAGCCAGTTAGAACAGTGCCGTGACATGATATTTAAAAAAATAAATAAATTCAGGGACTTCCATAGCTCATCAAACGATATAAGTTCGATTCAGGTGAGTTTTGCTTTTAAAAATCTTGTATTTAGTTTTATTTTTTGGAGTGGTGGACTACTAGCAATACAAGTAGGGTGTTCTGGCAATATCAAGCGATAGAAGGTGAGTTTTATTTGTAAAAATGTTGTGTTTAGTTTTTAACTCATTATTTGTTGGAGTGGAGGTCTACTAGCAGTATAAATAGCTTTTACTGCCACGAAATGTGTGACAGTGTCTGATAGTGAAAACTGCTGTTGAAGTTAGAGGCATAGTGTACTGTCGTGTAAGTTACTGGAAATAAAATTCTGGTAGTATCGCTGAGATTACTACCAATACAATGCTAGTGTTTGTTAAACTATATCTTGACTTGGATTAAAATATCAAAGGGACCTCAGTAGCTCGTTACGTAAGGGTTGATCAAGTCATACCAGTTCAACTTGGGGAGAGCCTTGTTTTTAAAGTCTTTAGTTTTTTCCCACTGTCTTATGCTGAGGTGGAGGATTATTATAAGAATGAAATGGGTATATTATTGTGAAAGTTAGTGACAGTACATCTCTTTGCTGCAGGAGGGAGACAGCATGCAGCATCCAGTTGGTGTATGCAGGATAGAGAATACCATGTCTCTGTGATTTGAAAAACCAAAGAAAAATAAACACCAGTACATCCAAATCACATAAAGCGATAAATCAGATCCATTTGGGATGAGTTATCTTTTTAAAGACCTCCAACTGTTTACTCTGTTTACATACGTAATAACAAGTGGCAGAAATTTTGTTTCCAACATGTGACTCAGTCAGGGAGTGTTTTCTCTTATTTTTATAGTTTTATGTTCTCTACTTCTCACTTTCTTTCCCTTCTGTTTTTCGTTTGTCTGTCCCTGGCGAAGGCCTTGTGGCAGCAACGTGGGTTTTTTCTTGCCCTTTCTCCCAGTAAGACGTATCACTATTTGTGTTTTTGTTTTATTTTTTTTAAATTCTACGTAATAACAATGGGTTGATCACCGTAAGCTGTGTTAAGAAAATGGCAGAATAGGGTAAGTTGTACACTCATGAAATTTAATATTTTCTTATATTCTTTTTCTTTTTTCTTCCGTCCTTAGCCACCGACCGTCAAAGCAGTCAGTGGCCATTACGCCTAGTGGCGTCTTAGGGCAACAGCAGATAGGTTTTCTTTGCCATTGTTTCCCATCACGCCTATTGGCGTCTTTAGGGCAATGGCAAATCAATCCATTTGCTGTTGTTTCCGTAATCGAAGTGACTGGCAAACGGGTGATCAGCCCGTTGGTTATTTTCTTATATACAATTCTGTAATAAATTTAGGTGTCCGATAGTTTGTCAATTACTGCATTCTGGTAGAGAATAGCTTTGCTTGGTGCAATAATTGAGGGTTGTTACTGCTAATAATTACACTCAGCAGTTTTGTATAGGTTAACATTGACTGACTAAAGCATCAAAAAATGTAGAGGAGAACAACAGGCTGTGCCTGTTTAGTTGCATTAAACTGCTGTTGTTTATTTTCAGTCAGCATTACCAACACATATGACATTTACAGCTAGATTATTTGTTTTGGGGCGCAGTTTGGTCTTGCTGTTTGGTTGTCACTAAACTGTTTATTTAAAATGATGTCACAGGATAGAACTCAATTGAGTTTGAAGTAAAAACAGCAAATGGAAGCCTTATATTATGTTACAGTGAATGTTATTTCATTAGAGAATGTCAGGCTTGAAGATGCTAGCAGACCTAGTGCTAGTTATTGTCTTAGTAACAGTCAGTCCAGTGAGAGTGAGGCACTGATAACAGAATGAGCAATAGATGGGAAAAGATTGGTGTGATAGGGAGAAGAGAAATTTGATACAGCAGAATTTGAAAGCTGACAGATAGCAAGTGTTTGTGGTGTATAGACACACAGTATATACACCAAGTCATTTGTGAGCATTGCATACTGTAATTGATACTGGGGTTGAAAATAAGAGCAGAACACACAACGGTTGCTTAACAACGTTGTCTTCTCTCTCTCTCTTGCTGTCTCTCTATGAGTATTTTTAGGGGACGGGAAAGAAAGTCTACTTGGTGCATGTAATACTTCTTTTTTTTTTTTTAACTTCTACTTAAACGTTGAAGTACTGAGGGTACTGGGTTGGAATTAATTACATATAGGTTTCTCGTCCTTTGCACATAATGCACAATGTCATATTATGTTTCCTTTAAGCGTTTATCATTCTTTTGGTTGAATTTATGCTGTCTTCTCTTCATGGTATTTTCATTTCAAACGCTCAAGATATGAATTTTCAACTTTTTAGTCAAGGCAGTCCTAGTATGATACTGAAACATGGAGAAAGCAAATATCACGAGTGTGAAGCTAGAGACTTTCAGAAAAGGGTACACAGAATTAAAGCAATGTTGAAGAAAATAATTTTCTTTGACTTTATTTTTGACAGCTGTTTTCTACAAATGGAGCTCAATTCTTGTCATTTGTGTCCTTGATATTCTGCAGTTCATAATTCCTCTTTCTATCAGGTTCATTCATCTTTTTTCTTTGAAACCCTCTTGGTCTTATGACCTGCATTTGTTCATTATACGCCTTTTAGGTCTAACTGTTAACCTCCATTTGTTCTACATGTCCCAGCCATATCTGTGTGATGTTGATTATTGGTGGATTTTATTTTTAAGACGTGTCTTTGTGCTTTATTTCCTTTCTTTTTTTATTCTTTTCTCAGGATAAATGCACCCTAAACAAATGTAGTGTAAAGAAGTATTGTTTAACGGGGGAGATACAACAACAGGATAATACCTGAAAGCTATGACCAAAGTGGGCTGAAAGAAACATCACATTCAAACCCAGGTGTCAGACAGGGTCAACTTCTGATGATCAGTTTATCTGATTTTTCTATAGTTTCTGTCACTGCTATAAAGAAAGATATCATGAGTCGAGATGCTGCCAGGAATATTCACTAAATACAGGTGCTTGCTGAGGAATGGGAACTAGATGTACCCGAACTAAATACAAGCAATAATTGGTTTTTCTTTTTTTGTCTGCTGTTAATTGGGCTGTTGAAAATTAAATGCTTCATTAAGTAGTTAAGGAACATTGTGCTACGGCTGCATTTGGTCCCTATTCAGGAGCCTTTACCAAAACACTTTTATCTGTTGCAGTAGTGGTTTATGTAACACTGTGTTTTACATGAAGAGTTTGCAAACCCTGGGCTTAGCCTCACCTTAGTCGCCATACACTTATGCCTAGTCCAAGCAATGACCCTATTTTTGTACTTTATTCGCTCCAGCAGCCACACAAAGCTGTGTTCACTTGTTTTGTTATACAACTTTAACTCTCGCTTTTGTTTGCCTTTGTTTTTGTTAATTGTCTTTTTTCCTGCAAGTGACACAGATGGGTTAATGTGTGTCAGATATTTCCCAGTGTTCATTGTTATGATTTTCCATGTGTCTAACCTTTTCAACTTTTACCCTATGCCACTGTGTGTGCTTTTTTTTAAAGATTTTGTTTTCACATATGCCCATCAGGTGAAGACAAAATGTTTTAACCAGTCTGTCCAATTCTTGTGTCTGTCTGGCAGAGTGCTTTTTGATGACCTCGCTTGGTGGTCTGGCCTTACTTTTGTTCTGTTTATAATCATGCACTGATGATGTTTAGCAAACATTAAAACTGGAGATTTCTTTCAACCGCTATCTACTGAAAGCTTGTTGAGAAAAAAAAAAAGAAAGAAGTTGTTGAAAAAGAGAAAGATAACGCTTGTAAGATAAAATATGGTCACTGCGGTATTGACATTTTTCTCATGTTCATTTGGATGATACCCTGATTTTAGAAATTTTGTCGTATTCAGATTTCCTGCGCTGTCTCTGAGGTGGTTTTTATTTCTCACCTTAACCCCCCATTCTCTCTCACACCACCCCTTTAACTGTAATCTGTGAAAGTCTTTTCTTTATGTAAAGTTACATTTGTAAATGACAATCTATACAGTTTCTTACCGGTAAAATTTTAAGAGTATATTGCCTTCAATGAATACCCTGTAGCTCCCCATCTGTCTATGCAAGTACCTATTTATGAAAGTCTGTAGCTTTTAGTTGTTTTTTATCATGGGAGAATTCCATTGATTCATTTCTCTTCCCCCCAGTTTGTCACTTCCTTTTTCAGAACTAATGGTACCTGTATCATCATTTCTTTTTGTTCCTTATGGAGCAAGGGGCCACACATTGCAGCTGACCCACCCCCTTGTAGGAGAATCTAGCACTAACACATTCATGTACTCTTCTGTAGCAATTTATTTGACATGATGAGGGTCCCAGCCCCCTGCACAACCTCATGCTAGACACCTTGTATGACATGCCTGAAGGAGCAATAGTCTGTTCTTTCTTTGTCTCATCAGAGACGTGGGGTAACTAGATGGGACTTCCATAGCTGTGTCCTGTTTAGCTACGTGCAATATTTCATTAACAGATTCCGTTATTATGAAATTAGTTAATTAACTATTGTATGTCGCTGTAAATAATTATTCATGTTTATTTATTAGAATGTGCCTTCCGATAGATTTTGGCTCCCCACCAGCAAAAAGATTACGATTCGCTGAAGGCTCAGGCGATGAAGATTGGCATTTTTTTTAGCAATCAAGTATTTTAAATTTTACAGTAGTTGGTTTTTTTTTTTTAGACCCAGCGCTATTGGCACTTAACAGACATAATGTAAACATGATTTTAGGCTTTTATATGCACTGCGAAGCCAAAAAGAAGGGTGTGACCCACTTTATTGCGATATTCGCTTTATTGCGGTGGTCTGGAACCGAACTCGCAATATCTCTGAGGTATGCCTGTATATAGATCCTTGATACTAATTGTGTGTGTCACCACCTGTTGCAGCAGTAGCTTACCACCTGGTCACCAAAATTATTACCTATGGTACGAGGGGCATTCAGAAAGTAATGCACCACATCGTTTTTCTCAGCTAATAATGAAGATAGAAGCATGAAATTTTGCACACTTCAAATATGGCATGTGCCAATTGTGTGCACCAAATTGCACTGCAATCGGCCAAATAATACGGCTGCCCTAAACCGTTGAAATGGAGCATGTTAGCAACTTGCGTTATAAGCAGCGAATTGTGATAGAATTTCTCGTTGCAGAGAAGGAAACTGTTGTGAACATTCACAAGCGTCTATGTGATGTGTATGGAAGTTTTGCAGTTGACAGGAGTACAGTCAGTCGCTGGGTTCAGAGAATCAAAGAATCAGGAAGTGGAGATACGGAGCTGCTTGATCGGCCGCGCTGTGGACGTCCTGCCACAGCCAACCAACGCAGAAATGTTGAAATGTGCTGAGGGCATTATTCTTACTGATAGGCGAATCACTACTCAACAATTGGCCTAACAGCTGTCAGTCAGCATTGGTAGTGCAAATGCAGTTATAAAAACTCTCGGATTTTCTAAGGTTTGCGCAAGATGGGTTCCTCGAAGTCTCACAAATGACCACCGATTGCAAAGGAAATCAATTTCTTCTGAATTGTTGGAGCGTTTCAATGCTGATGGAGAGAACTTTTTGGCTAAGATCGTTACAGGTGACGAAACCTGGGCACATCATTTTGAACCTGAGACAAAAAGACAGTCAATGGAGTAGCATCATCCGCAATCACCACGAAGAAAGAAATTCAAGACAATTCCTTCAGCTGGAAAGGTCATGATCACTGTCTTTTGGGACATTGAAGGTGTGATTCTTGTGGACGTTATGCCAAGAGGAGAGACAATCAATTCGCAAGCTTACATTAAGACATTGAAAAAACTCAATCAACGTTTTCGCAGAGTTCGGCCGCACAAGAATCCAGCAGACCTGCTTCTCCTTCACGACAATGCGCGACCTCACACAAGTCTGGCAACACGGGAAGCAATCACCAAATTGGGTTGGACTGTACTACCCCATCCACCCTATAGTCCCGATTTGGCACCCTCTGATTTTCATCTATTTGGTCCACTTAAAGATGCACTCCGTGGGACAAGGTTTGAAGATGATGAAGGAGTGATTCATGCAGCGAAGAAATGGCTACATGATCAAGACAAAATCTGGTACGGGCTAGGAATACATGCACTTGTTTCGCGCTGGCATAAAGCCGTACAAGTTGACGGGGATTATGTTGAATAATACTGATGTTTACATGACATATCCATGTATATTGTGTATAAATTTCATGCTTTTTGAATAAACAGCTCCTGAGAAAAAATATGTGGTGTATTACTTTCTGAACGCCCCTCGTACTATGCTATGATCATGGTACAGAACATATTACATCAACACATAACAACGTGAGTGATTTCTTGTTGCGCCTTCATCTCTTGAGCTTCTTCTGACTGGGGCAATGCAGGAACCTTGTTTGAGACCTGTTATTGCTGAAACAATAAATGTGTTGTATCTCTGTATTATCTCCATTAGTATAGACCTCTTGAATAATTCTCAGTATGCTTGCACTGCATTTAATATAAAGTTGATCAGCATTTAATGTGACATAACAGTTTGTGTCCATATTTTTCGTTGCGTGACATCCTTTACATCAGGGGATCTTATTCCGTGGACCCCTTTGATTGCTTGGTGAAGGCCAAGGACCCTTTTGTTGTCCAATGAAGGCTGTGAACCCCTTCGTTTGTCCGGTGAAGGCTATGGATCTCTTTGATTGTCTGATGGAGGCTTTGAATGTTCAGTGAATGTTGTGGACCCCTTCATGGAAAAAATATACATCCACGCGTTATTACATTTTTGTATACAAATAATATATTTTAATACAAAGAAAGGTTGCAAACGTTCATATGGTCATAGTGAAATACAAACTTTAAAAAGAATGCAATTCTTTAAATGCAAAAATATGTGATAATTTTCCAAGTAAAAATTTTGGTGACAATAAAATTCAAATTGTTGGGTTATGTACAAGGACCCCTTAGGGGTCCGTGGACTACAGGTTCAGAAATCCTGCTCTACATTGTTCTTGTACGATATATACCTAGCTTATTATTACAGTAAAATCCTGCTCTACATTGTTCTTGTACGATATATACCTAGCTCATTATTACAGTAGCACTGGTGTTTAGAGTCCTGTCAGAGTACTGAGGTTGTGATATGTTGAACATCGTTGTATATTAAGATTATCAGGCAGGTTTTCGATAAAACAGATCCTATACTGACCAGATACACTGCACAAAAGAGTTGAAAAAGCTAAGATGAGAGCTCACCATTTCACACAGGATATGAGCACTGGGAAAAGGCATTCAGCAGTGTAGACAGAATTGCTGTGGACACAAATAATGAGGCATTATGGAGTGCCCATTTAAGTTCTTTAACCTGGTATAGAAAACATGTGAAGACATAGTATATGGAATTCTCCAATAAGGCAAACTTGCTGAGCTGAGCACTTAAAGAGAACTGGAGTTTGACAGGGATACATTTTGTCACCATTTCTCCTCTTCCTGGCAAGTGACTGGATTATGATAACATAAACCAACAGAAATGGATTTCATTGGACTTCAGAACAACTTGACTATGTAGATTTCGCTGACATTCTTATTCTTCTCTTCAACAATACTTGATGAGAGGTCGCAACACTTTTTTTTGAAAATACACAGAAACAAGACAAAGATTATGAGAATAAACGTGACTAAGTATAACCTGATTGCGTTGATAAACACATGTCTACAACTACAAGATTTTAAATACCGTATTGGCCCGAATATAGTGCGATGTTTTTTTCCTAAAAATGTCCTTCTGAAAACTGGACTCGTATTATATGCATAGCCAAACGTTTTTCACTGAAAAAAACGGCAGATACCTACAGAGGTCTGTTTTATAGCATGCTGGAACTGTACTGGCTGGCCCGAGTTGAAATCATTTGCGCGCATCTAATACAATAAACTCAAGGTCAAAATGAAGCGACAGTGAGGATTTGCACCCTTTTGTGTCACCGAACTGGTAATTCAGTAGGTCAGTCTTATTTGGAGGCAGAACGTGTACTGTGTGACTGATATTAAAAAATTATGGTACCCATGGCAGATCCGCAAGTGACTGGGAGTTATAAATAATTATAAGGGTAATTTATCACTTAACTTTTACATTAAAAGAAAACTATCAAATTTGTGAAAAGGTGTTCAAGACCTTTTGTTTTTCTTGTAGAACACCTTAAAAGTTTTAGTGTCGTATTATTACTATTATGTGCGAGGCCGTTCTATATTCTGGCCAATACTGTATGTCTTGGCAGCAGTATAAAAGGAGTTGGAAGAATAGATAGTGACATCAAAATAAGAATTCAAAAGGCAAGAGTAGCTTTCATTGAATTGAGAACAAATTATGAAATCCAAAGAAACCAAGTCCAACATAAAAAAATCTTCAACACAAATGTGAAGGCAGTCCTATTGTGCTGCTCTAAAACATGGAGAACAGCAACATGGCAGCCAAGAAGTTACATTAAGTGGGTGCTTGTGCAGAACAGAAGAATTGAAATGGTATGGCAAGACCATCACTGTGGAAATGATGGGATAAACCAGACCAGTGGAACAAAATGTGAGACTGCACATTTAGGAGACAAGTTTGTAGCATTACAAGGCAGTCCCTGTTCTGAAATCCCCAGGGTAAGATAATTGGAGGGAGACAAAAAACAATAAGAAAACTGGGGACACATGATGGGGATGAAGAAGACATGGAGACCATGAACAGATGGCACAGGACAGGAAGGCTTGTAGGCTGTTTGTTGATCACCTGTGCTTTACAGGGAACTGCAAGATGACGATATTTTAAGTTTCTAACAAATAATGTATGAAATACAATAACAGATAGTGACAATATTCAAATGCTTTAAAACATGAATCGTCATTATTATTTTGCTCTTAGCCAACCGAAACGTTGTCACATTAGCTACTTTGACACTGAGCATTTCTTACTATGTACAGTGGCATGTGTAGTTAATTTCATACTGAATGAACTGTGTTTACTTTACCACTTTTGTCACTAATGTTCAAAGAAAGCAGTGTGACTAGTCTATCTTTGTATACCAGTCTAGATTGGCAAAGGAAGATGAAAAGACACCTCAACTTTAACAAGTAGAACTTATGAAGAGGCCAAGCGTTTTATCAAGAACTTTCACAGGAGAAGTGGGAAACAGCATGCAGGCCACCAAAAAAATGATGCATATTACCAGCTCAGCAGAAGTGAACAAGTGGTAATCTTCAGACTTTGCAAAGGCCACAGCAGATTGTAATAGTAATAGCCCCTTCAGTCATAACTGACTATGGGAATGCGCCCCTGAGGTGACAGCCCTCAGCTGCTTATTTTCCTGGTGCTCCTTTCGACGTTTTCTCCTCACCTCTGCTTCTTGTGTGAGCCTCTCTTCGCCCAATCTGAGGTGGCGCCGTAAATAGCATCGCCACTTAGTGCGATCGGCAGCTTCATCCTCCCATGTTGCTGGATCCATGTCCAGTGCCCTCATATCTCTCTCGCACACATCTTTGAACCTCAGCTGTGGTCGCCCAACTGTTCTCTTGCCATCTGCTAATTGTCCGTAGAAGATATCTTTTGGGATGCGACCATCTTCCATGCGGCGAACATGGCCAAGCCAGCGAAGTCTGCAGATTGAGATATCATCTATTCAACAAGCTAAAGATGGGAACTACTGATGAGTGTAACTGTGGCACTGGTGAATTGACTGCTGAACATTTACTTAAGAGGTGCCAGCGTATAAGGAACAGGGAAAATGCATATGTGAGGGGTACACAGTGGGCCCACTGCTTTTTTTTTTTTTTAATGGATCCTGCATTTCCAGGAACAGCACTGTGCTCCATTCCAGCCCAATGCAAACGCTGTTATGACATATGTACATAACATTTCTGTTTTCGAACTACTGGACATGAAAGTATGCATGCCTTCCTTCAGGATGACTCAGTTGTTAATTTTGTTTCTTTCCTCATAGGCTCAACTGTTGGATATGAGATCAGACAGGATTGAACTTCAGGCAGGCAAGTCTGTTGTTGAAAAGGAGCTGCATACACTTCTACTTCAACTCCATTCCTCACAGCTAGAGGTGCATGAGCTTAGGGGCTTGGAAGTTGACTCACAGGAAATTAAAAAGAAATTGGTGAGCTTGCATTTTTTAGTTTAATGATTTGGGAAATAAATAGGTCATTTTGAGCAGATTGTTTGAAAATGAACCCATACATGTTTTTCTTTTCACTTTTATTCATGAACTTTTCAAGTGGGTAAAAGAAAACGTATTTATCTTTGGCATGGCTTTGATGGAACTCCGCCCATGCCGGTCCCAAGCCCGGATGAAAAAGGAGGAGGGCGGCCTGCATGGAGGCCGTAAGGAGGCAGCCCCTCCACCATGCAAAGGCACAACAGGCCAATCACCTGTTTGTCTTAAACTATGATTACGAGAAATACAAGAGAGAAAACCGGACTGATTCTAAAGGCGACGAACTGGAACGGACTACGGACTACGACTTATGGAACTTGGAACACAAGAAGTATAAATGGGAAGGAAGAGGAGCTGGTGGAAGAGATGAGGAAAGCAAAACTAGAAATCCTGGCTATAACGGAAACGAAGAAAAAAGGACAAGGAGTCATGGATCTCGATGGCAACACGTTGCTCTACAGTGGTGTACCCATATCTGAAAGAGCTAAAGGGGGCGTGGGTTGCATTGTGGCCCAAAATCAAAAAGATAGTATCAAGGGATGGAACTTTGTCTCGGAGCGCATTATGGTTGTAAAACTAAAAGAAGGAGAAACCATAGTCAACCTGGTCATAGTGTATGGGCCAAATGAGGATGAGAGAGCAGAGGTCAAGGAGGAATTCTTCGAGCTGCTTCAAAGGACAGTGGATGACTGCCTAGATGAAGTTATCATGCTCGGAGATTTTAATGCCAGAGTTGGAAATGACCATGCTAGATGGGGTGGCGTTATCGGAAGATATGGAGAAGATACTCTCAATGACAATGGAAAGCGACTCCTTAGATTCTGCAGTGAGCAGAATCTGATCATTACAAACACAAAGTTCCCTCATAAGCGCATACATGCATACACTAGATGTGAACCAACCAAGAATGAGAAGTCAGTGATCGACTATGCCATTGTTCGGAGAAGCTCATTCAGATATGTCCGAGATGCAAGAGTCTGGAGGGGGCCAGAGATTGGAAGTGATCACTACCTGCTAACAATCAAACGAACAACTGAAAGAGTTGCTCAGCCTAGGAACTGCCCAACATCACGCAAGAAACCAAGTAAACGAGCAGGAGAAATGAGCATTAGGACCTACAAGCTGAGAGAGCCAGAAATTAAGACCAGATATCAGGGGCTTATTGCTACAGCAGTGAGCAACACAGAAGAACGACCTGATGACTTGGAAACCCTCTGGAATAAATTCAAGGATATCATAAAGACAGCTGCTGCAGAAGCATGCGGTGAAGTCCGACTTGGGAACCAGAGAAAGAGGACACCTTGGTGGACAGAGGAAGTCAAAGAGAAAATAAGAGAGAAGAAAATGGCATGGAAACAATACTTAGGAGCTAAAAACACAACAGGACAAATGGAAAAATATAGAGAATATGTGATACTCAGAACAGAAGCAAAGAACAAAGTGCTAGCAGCAAAACAGAAGTCCTGGGAAGAATTTGGAGAAAAGCTAGAAAAAGATGCACAAGAAAACCAGAAATTGTTCTATAAGACCCTAAAGAACATGAGGAAGGAAAAACAATGCCCTCTCAAATTTATAAAGGACAAGCAAGGCAAATTGCTTACTGCCCCGAAGGAAGTAATGGAAAGATGGAAAGAATATTTCTCAGAACTCCTGGATGGTGAGCATGGTGAAGCAACAGAAATGATAACCACTAGCACAGAAGAGAAAACCAATGATGGTGAAGATGACATAAAGATGGAAGAACTGAGGGCAGCACTAGAGAAAATCAAGATGGGCAAAGCAGCAGGGCATGATGGTATAACACCAGAAATGGTTAAGTACATGGGAGCATCAGGCGACCTGTTACTCTTAAAGGTCCTACAGGCAGCATGGTGCAACAAGACCATACCAAAGGATTGGGAGATTGCCATCATAACACCAATTTTCAAAAAGGGTGACAATCGACAATGTGGAAACCATAGAGGCATATCCCTTCTCAGTGTCCCTGGTAAAATCTACTCTAGAATCCTAGAGCAGAGACTCCGACGCCTAGCTGAGCCACAATTGGATGAGGTCCAGTGCGGATTCCGAGCAAACCGAAGTACTCAAGACCTAATCTTCACACTCAGACAGTTGAGTGAAAAGGCCCTTGAGTATAAGAGTGAGATCCATCTTTGTTTCATAGATCTGGAAAAGGCGTTTGACAGAGTCCCCTGGAGCAAACTTTGGGACTGTTTGGCAAGGAAGAATATTCCAGCACCTCTGATTCATGCTATACAGAGCTTCTACAAGTCTTGCAGAAATTATGTGAGGACAGCAAACCATAAGTCAGAAGAGTTCAGGACCACCACTGGTGTAAGACAAGGTGATATCCTGTCACCTTATCTTTTCATACTCCTCATGGACGATGTCATCAAGGCATGTAAGGAGAGAACAAGAAAGTATTCAGTGGGGTACTGGAAGATGAGACAGGTCTATATTTCGGAGCTGGCATTTGCTGATGATGTTGCCCTGATTGCTAAATCAGAGGCACATCTCCAATCCAACTTGCAAGTCTGGAAGGAAGAGCTGGAGAAGAGAGGGATGGTCATAAGCAGCTCTAAAACAAAATCCATGGTGATATCACGAGAAGAAAGAAAACATCAGATTAAGTTGGGAGAACAGGTCCTGGAGCAGGTCGACCACTTTAAATATCTCGGAGCTATTATAGACCGAAAGGGAGGTATCAAAGAAGAGTTGGCCATTCGAAAAGCAGCGGCTGGGAGACTTTTTCAGGCCATAAATCGTGGATTCCTCAGCAAGAAAGAGGTTGGTAAGAAAACGAAGATGGCTGTATACCGCTCCACCTATGTCCCAGTTTTGACATATGGATGCGAGTCGTGGGCAATGACTACAACCCACAAAAGCCAGATCCAAACCTCAGAAATGAGGTATCTGAGGAAAGTGGTTGAAGTAACAAGAAGAGACATGGTCCGCAACCAGACGATACGTCAAGGCCTGAAATCCCATCCGCTGCAGACCCAAATAGAACAGTCCCAACTAAGATGGTTTGGCCATGTCTGCAGAATGGGAGAAGATCGGCTACCACGACAAGCATGGGAAACAAAGAGCCAGGGATCCAGACCTCCAGGACGACCCAGAGTTCGCTGGGAGGACAACATTAGACAATCTTTGAAGGACCGAGGACTAGAATGGAACCAGGCCAGGAAGAAGACAGCTGATAGAATGGTCTGGCGCTCTCTCTTCCAAACCTCTACACCTCACGGTAGAAGGGGAACGACTAAGTAAGTAAGTAAGTATGGCTTTGATGGTTTGAAAAATGTTTCACCTTAAATTTTCTACATTTTATGTAGAGAATAAATTGAAACAATAAACTCTATGCAAAAAATAAGAGTTTGTATGTACTTTGACTATTACATCACATGGGATCAAAGAATGAAATAAATTATAATAAAAACTTACCATTTTCCAGGAGGCTGAACTCTTTAGCCGACAACAGACAGCTCAGGAATTGGCCAGACTTGAGGCTGAGGCAAAGATGTTTGCCAAAGACAACTATGAATTAAGACAGTACATACTTGCATTACAAAGTGAGGTGTATGGAGCGAGACTGGCTGCCAAGTATCTGGATAAGGAACTTGCTGGCAGGTATAGTTTGCTTGGTTGAATTCAGAATATTGTGTGTGTGTGTATATATATATGTGTGTAAGTTTCTTTTGCATTATTGCTGGCACATTTATTGCCAAACATTACTGTCTCTTGATTACTGATACAATCAGTGTTTGAGAAGAAAATAAAGGTGCTGGAAAAATCTCATATTCAAAATTTGTTTCTTTAGATGTCATTTTCCACGTAAAATCTTTTTCTGAATGATGGCATGGGACAGAAGGGGTTGGCATACATTTCTTTAGTGCCTATGCTCCTTGGGGAGCTGAAGGGTTAAGTAAAAGAGTAAAATAATCTAATCATTAAAAATCTGCTATTTTTTAAAATAAAATTTTGAAGACTAGTTTTCACTAATATCATTATCAGACTCTTTAATGTCAGGACTCGCGCTGGTGTAATGGCTATGGCGTTGTACTGGCGACCAGGTTTTCATGGTTCAAACCCGGGCGTCAGCGTTTGAAGGAATGTTTACGACCGGAAATTTGACTGAATAACCTGAACGGCTCCTGCACATAAATCCCGTGTGGATGGGAAGGAGCGAAGCTCCTGACCGGGTTGGAAGGAAAGTCCACTGACCTTCAGCCTCGCAATGACATGTCATTGGGCCAAAGGAGCTGGAAAGCTCGAGTGCCACTGGTTAGAGAAAAAAAAAATGTCAGGACTTAGGAGCATAATGTCATTGTTGTGAGATTATGTTTCGCTTGTAGCTTTTGCAGGCTTGTTTTATAAATATCCAATATTCATACGAAAGTTAATGTCCAGGGTTCTTTACGTGCCTTGCAAACAAGTATTAGTTTCCTTTCGTTCATACATCAGTTTCTTTAAAGAAAGTAATAACTGCCGAGTGACGGTTCATAAACTTTAATGAACATTAATAACTTCACAGGGAGCCGCGCTAGCGTAGTGGTTACAACACCGCTCTGGCGACCGGGTGATTCAGGATCAAACCCGGGCGACGGCATTTGAGGATTTTTTGTCGACCAGGATTTGGACTGGATTAACTCGAGACCTGGCGAGGACATTTGAAGGAGTGTCGTCGACCAGGGACTGGCGGCTCCTGAGCCAACCCAGCTCTAATGGGTACCTCCGAAAACGGCGAGTATCTGCCTGAATGGTGAGGGACACTTGTCTCTGTACAAGAAAATAGGATACTCACGTAAAAATCAATGTCAGGTTAGACATAAAAAGAAATAACCTGAGATTTCGCCTCGAGTATTAGCGGGCGTACGAAAAAAAAAAATAACTTCACAATAGATCCATTGATGTGGTCAGGCAATTAAGACACAATCAGGATTAATAATAATGACTCATGCTTTCACACTGCTTGTGATCTTTAAGATCGTCACCCATATATATGAAACTTATACAATCCTTTCAATAATGAAATATGAAATTGACTGGTCCACAATATATGTGTTACAGTTGCATACTTTCAAGATAATAAATGTTGTACACATGAATATATTTTATGGGCCACACACGCACATGCAGGTACACATCTTCACAGCCAATCTCTCTCTCTTTTTGCACACGCTTCGCTAAAACCCTTCCACACTATTTGTGAACTTGTCACAACGCCGGTCTCTATGCTTGCCATCATACATTGTATGAAGTAGATTGGGGAACGCTGCGTTGCTCACACAACATACAATATAACTGCATTTACAGCAACGCAAAGTAACTCCCAACAGTCATCATTTTACTTTTTCACTTCTTATGGAGTATGGAGCCACCCCTGTAGCTGGTCCCCTTGCAGGAAGCCTGCCCAAAACATTCACATTTTCTTGCGATAGTGGTTTCCTTGGCAGTTTTACATGATGAGGTTGCCAGCCCCATGCACAACCTCACATTAGTCACCTTATATAATATGCCTGAGGGTTGGGGCATTATATAGCACAGACAAAAAATATCCGTTCAAGCTACACATCTGTCTCATTTGATTTGGAGTTACCCTCAAAATTTTGTTTTCATGTAACTGTAATCCTCTGTGCATCACTGCAATCAAGTTCTTTGCATGTCTTGACTGTCTGTCTCGTCATTTGTAATAGAGGATGGGGAAAACAAATCTAAGTAATATGTCTTACTAGGACGGGGAAAACAAGAAAAGATAATGTGTCTTACTATGACAAAGGCCAAAGAAAGTGTACTATGTTATGGCCACAAGGTCTTCGCCAGGGATAAATTAAATGAAAACAAAAGAATGTGAGAACTAAGTAAAATACATTTTAAAAACAAATAAAAATGGTACAGCCTGTAGATGAATGTGACTGACATCACTTGTGGTGATGATGCTGATACATCAGAAGCAACTTCAACCACGTCGCTGAAAGAGACGATCCGGGATAATGATAACTGACTGACTGGCTAGTGGTGTAATTTGTAGGTGTTGTTTTGTGCATTTGACTTAAGACAATACAGAAGGTGATAGCATGAAGTTTGTGTATTCAATTCACTGGAATGAGACTTCTGCCTTGTTCTCCTGAAACTGGGCTTGTTTCCAAATATTCCTAATTTTTTAATTTAGCTGGTTGCATTTAATATATCAGCAAGTAATTTGGGGAGATTGTCAGATAAGATCATTGTAGCTTTGATATTGAAAATTTATTTTTAGCTAGATGTGATCTGTAAAACATAAAGCTGTCCATGAGAAAATACTTAATGTTGTCTGTCTGTGAAGCATGTCATTTTCAGGTGGCACCATCTATTTAACAGTCAAGTCTTACACCATTCTTAGTTTTGAAATGTTGAAATGTTCCAATTTGCAGCTAATGACAATTGCTTTCATATTTAGGATATTCCGTCCTATTTGTTTGTTCTTTATTTAATAATTCCTATTATGACACACCTTTCATATTTCAGTTCAAAACTCATGTCTTGAAATGGTCTCCAGATAATACATGTTTCATCTGTATTAAATTTGTTTGGATATCTTTTTAAAAGAATGCTTTTTGCACCTTCTACTTCCAGTGGAGAATAGGACTTCAACAAGTTCGTGCCCAGCCTTGCCATGTTTCTTTAAATCCATTATAAGTCTTGACTCCTCTTCCCTTCTCCATGTGTTTTTTCATCTCTTTCAGTTTCATTTATCCTAGGGATAGTATGATAGGAAACTCTATACAGAGCGATACAACAGGATGCAATCTGATCATCAGAAGTGGCCCCCCCTCGATCAAGTGTTTCGGCCCTTTAATCTCCTTTACACTCTAAGGGGGCGGGCCCACCTGGGCCATGACTCCCAAGTGTCTCCTCCTCCTGTTGTCTTATGTAGAAAATGAACGTTGGTTGCAGCTTTAAAATCCACAATTCTGCCAGCCGGAGGCAATTGTGAAAGTAACCCTTATGTTGAAAATAAATTATTGCGGTCGTTCCTCAGCACACCACGACTGGGGACAGACACTGACCCACCTGCGCAAAGCCAACGAGGCTTGAAGCCACTGCGCGATAGCAGCTGAAATCTACTTGTGCCCGACACATATAATATACGCCGCTTTTTCGTAGTCGACAAATCCAGTGTAATGTGGTGAGCTCAGTTTCAGGTTATGGCCACCCATTATGTGCAGTGTGGCTAGTCTGTAAAAGATCTGCTATGTCAAAAACCTACTTGTTGTTTATTTAATTGTGTGTCTATAGCCTCTTTTACTATGTTAATGATGAACTTGTTTAATATTTTCCCAACTGATATTTGTAATTTCTCTTGTGAAGGGGGTCGGTGTGGCTAAGCTAGTTCTGTTTTAGTTGCCACCACTCAGTGTCCACTTGCAGGATGTTGGATGCCCGGAACAAACATCGTAGTTGGATTTCTGCAGCGCTATAAGGGGTGTGCAGAGTAGTAGTTGATGTACAATAGATTTCATCAGTTTCCTTTGCGCTCCTTATGAAGCACGGAGGCAAAACTGCAGCTTGTCTCCCTGCAGGAAGTCTGCACGTTGCAGGCACATGCTTTGACAACGGTGGTTTCTGTGGCCATTAATTATACACGATGAAGTTGCCAGCCCCATTAACAACCTTGTATTAGTCGCCTTGTACGAATTGCCGGACAGCAGGGCCGGATTACTAGGCTATTAAGATATTTTGGGGGCCCTTTTCAGTCTTGTAAAAGGTAAAACTAGAAAAAAATAACTAATGGATTTCAGATAAATGTTTTTGTTAATATATAATAATGTGTAAAGGTAAGGATCCCGTTACATGCCCATTGAGAATACGGTGTTAGGCCCGTATTTTCTTGACCATCTGCACACTAGGGGTGATGTGGTCAGCATCACGCCGGCCGCCTTGATCTTCCCAGAGTTTTTCTGGTACCCAATTCATGAGACTGGGTCGACCCCGGAGCCGTTTGCGGTCTAAAAAAATCCCACCTCAACTGGGGATCGAACCTTGGACCACCGAGCTAGGAAGCCAGTGCACTAACCACTGTGCTACCGCGGCTCCTATAATAATATGTAAACCAAAAAAAAAAAAAAAAAACAAGAAGAAGTGCTGGTGACAGCCCCTACATGTTGTTATAAACTAACTGTTGTACAGAGACTATTGCCCTGCCAGCACGAGCGTACTAACGTGCCGTTGCTGTAGAGCTCTGTGCGTTATGACTCCGTTGCTTTTTTTTGCGGGGGACCCTCTGCGGCCCTAGACCCATGTCTAGTGGGCTTAATGAATAATCGGCGCTGCCAGAGGCTGCAGTAGGCTTATTCTGTCTTGATCTCTTGAGAGATGCCAGGGGTTAACTACATTGGGGGGGGGGGAAACAGAATAGATTTGATCAGAGGTTTGCAATTGTAAATATGACAGAAAATTGAATTATTTGAAATAAAGAAGACAGAGACACTTGAGATGAAAATTATATGGGACCCAAAGACGCAGCAATAGAGAACGCAGTCAGCGACTCATAGCTTGACTGCCTGCGTCAGGACCAGCGAATCAGAGCTGGTCAAGACCGCACTCCACCTCCACGTGGTGGTCCTGGAAACAGTCTGCAGCAGTGCAGTCTGGCTGAGCGAGTGTGGATCGCAATGGGAAGGCAAACCCAGTCCCTAAAAAATGCCGTGCTGAAGTCGGATGTGTCGACCGAAAGGTGCAGATATCACAGCTTAGGCGTAAACAGACACAACGCAACCACCGTCCTTTTCAGGGCGAACGAAGAAGAAGAAGAAGAATATGGGGCTAAAGTCTTTTTGTTCCAAGAAACGTGTATGAATAAAGACAGCTATTTAAGGGAATGAAAACATTTTTCCTGGTCATTATTTCAAGTACGAATATTGTGGCTTAAAGAGAGAGGAAATTACAGCAGAAGCAAACAAACGGACAAATCTCTTTTTTATAAGAAGGGAAGACATGTTTAGCGGTAATGATAGCTTAATGTGACTTTGAAGATGGATATGTTTCTGGTTATAGCGACAAGTTAAACATGTAAGGGCTGTAAAACATTAAAAACTCATTGTAGTTAAAATATGTTTATGTACTCAGCCGTTAGAGGCTGCTTAGAAACAAGTAAAACTATAAACAAATAGTGCACGTGTCTTCCTGTCGCCGCTGTGTGTGGGGGGATGATGATATGAATTAACTGAAAATCTTTGAACTGTCGCTTCTTCTCGGGCAGATGCGAAAATGAATTATCTGTTAAGATTAAAGAAGGTAACAGATTTGACGTGGCGTACTCAATGACCTGCTCGCGTGCCCAACATTGATATGTGACAAGTCCTTCATTTGTTTCTGACACTTAGGTAACCGTAGTCTTTATTGATGTTGGTCGTGATGATAATGATGATGATAGAGTGGCCGTTCCTTTGTTGAGTAGCTTTTGTGTTGTGGACGCTGGCATTTGAGTAGCTTGACACTTACGCACGGCCACACTGCACATACATATCTGAATCTTTATTCTCCATAACATACATTGACACGTAAATTAAAGGTAAAGGATCCCGCTACACGCCCATTTAGGCATATTGGGAATACGGTGTTAGACCCATATTTTCTTGACCATCGGCACACTAGGGGTGATGTGGTCAGCATCACGCCGGCCGCCTTAACCTTCCCAGAGTTGCTCAGGTACCCAATTCATGAGGCTGGGTCGACCCCGGAGCCGTTTGCGGTCTAAAAAATCCCACCTCAACTGGGGATCGAACCATGGACCACCGAGCTAGGAAGCCAGTGCACTAACCCCTGCGGCTCCACATTGACATATACTGACATGATGTAATATAATACAACATGCCATAATATAATACAACATGCCATACGGAAGAATCATTAGAATTGACATAAAGTGTGGAAGACGTCCTAAGTAGTTCAGTGTGGGTGTTTTTACATCGAATGTTTCTGTTACACATATATGACTTTTTAAACTTCATAAAAGAAATTGACATGTAATGATATAGTACAAGATACCAAAAGGAGTATTATTAAAATGTACAGAATTTGTGTGGAATACGTTTCAAGTAGATCACTGTGGGTGTGTCTTACATGAAGGTTTTATCAGAATCTTTGTTTGCCGTAAAATGCATTGACAGGTAGTGGAGTGAGATACTAAGTATAGCATCAAATACAATAGTGGTTTTGGTATATTTAACAGAACACAATTGAGATTAGAATTAATAAAAGCGTGGGAAACATCCGCAGCAATTTAAAATGGGTGTTTTTTACATGGAAGTTTCCCTATTCTGTAAGCATATAATTTCACTAATGCTGACATATTTACATAAAAATCTGGCTTCAAATTTCCGCAGCCCCAGAGACAGTCCGCTCACACATATACATACAGACAGACATACTTACACACATACATACTAGAATCGTTATTCTCCATAACATACATTGACATGCACTGATATATAATAAAATATCATATAGGAGAATTATTACAACTTACATCTGTGTGGAAGACGGCAGGTGTGGTTCAATATGAGTTTTCATATCCTCTTCTTACATGCATACGTCAGAATCTATGTCCTTTATAAAATACATTCACATGTGGTGGTGTGATATATTAAATAAATCACACATGCACACATATTTAAACACGCATGTGTACATACATCTATAAACACCCACGTATTTGTACAAACATAAATACACACGTTACATACTTACACAAACATATACATCTATAAACATCCACGTATTTGTAAATACATAAAGACTCACATGGCATACGTACACAAACATATACATTTATAAACACCCATGTATACGCACATACATACAAATAAACGCAGTGAACGGGAATAAAAATAAAAATGATGGAGAGAAACAATTTTTTCGTTATGATATCCTTCTAGTAGATTGGCCATGTGCGCTGTACAGACCATAAAGTTGTATGTTTTTCATCCTTTCTCTGGAACACAGCGTGATCTTACCTTACATTTAGAACATATGGTAGTCGCCGCATTCCGCTGTGTTCGCTAATATATTTACGGCCTTCGGCTCGCGTGTCGGACGAGTTTTACCAAACTAGATTTCTTGCCAGTTCAGTTTGTTTTACTTTGAAAAGAAAATGAACGTAACAAATTTTCCCCCAAGCGTTTCCAGAACGAATGTTCAAAAGATGTGATATAGAGCGGTGCGCAGGTAGGGCAGCGCCAGTTTGCCTGGAGAGGAAATTGGCTCATCACTGGTACCTTGTATTTGCTTACCCGCATCACGATGTTTGCTTTACTAGTTTGTTTCTTCTCTGCTCATTTCACGTTTGCTATTGGAAAGCTACGGAGGATGGGAACCTACGACTAATAAGACACAATTATCTGTTTGTCTTTAACACGCTTGAGATTGAATTGGTGAAGATTTTGGTGTTTTTTTTTTTTCCTGACAGTCTTTACAAGAAGCAGGTAGAAGATGGAGATTATTTACGGCCTTCTGTTGAGCAGAAAAAAGCCGTTTGTTATGTAACGCTCGTAAATTTGGTCTTGAGGCGTAAATCACGTGTCAGGTTGTGAAGCATGCAAGTCAGTGACCTGGAGCGAAAATACTTTTTCTTTCTCCCTTCTCACAATAACATATCTCAGTCGTCCGCCCGTCTAACAGCATTACTGAGTAAATTTGTTCGTTCTTTCTTTGCTACGGGAGATGCGACAAGCTAATGATTGTGAAGGTGAGGGATCCCGTTACACGCCGGCTGAGGCATATTGGGAATATGGTGTTGGGCCAATATTTTCTTGACCATCGGCACACTAGGGGTGAAGGGAGACAAAAAAAAAAGGTCAAGGTAGTCCCAGAGCAGATACTGCTGTAGGGGAGTGAAGTGTTAGAGGCTTCACCCTACTAGATCCAGCATCGAGAGATGGGGTAACCAGTTCCCTTCCTCGCTGCCTTTTCCTTCCCACACTCAAAGTCAGGGGCGCATTTACAGCTGGGTAGACTGGAGCGTGTCGAACCCGGCACCTTTGCCGACGAACTGGAAATTCACCTTGTCGTTTGTGTTTGTAGAACTTGTTTGATTCTAACAAAACCTTACATATTAGAACATTACATATTAGAACATTACATATTAGAACATTACGCTTGAATTCTTTCATCATCATCATTTGTCTTTGCGCTCCTTACAGAGCCAGCAGTGCAGCAGTTCCCACTTGAAGCCTGTACCATATATTAACATGCTGTTGTAGCAGTGGTTTCTGTGGCAATTTCTTCTTCTTCTTCGTTCGCCCTGAAAAGGACGGTGGTTGCGTTGTGTCTGTTTACAACGTAGCTGCGATATCTGCACCTTTCGGTCGACACATCCGACTTCTGCACGGCATTTTTTAGGACCGGGTTTGCCTTCACATTTCGATCCACACTCGCTCAGCCAGCCTGCACAGCTGCAGACTGTTTCCAGGACCACCACGTGGAGGTGGAGTGCGGTCTTGACCAGCTCTGGTTCGCTGGTCCTGACGCAGGCAGTCAAGCTATGAGTCGCTGACTGCGGTCTCTATTGCTGCGTCTTGAGGTCCTTGTGGCAATTTGATTTACATGATAATGTTGCTAGCCCCCCATTCACAACCTCATTTTAGTCGCCATGTACATGCCGGGGGGGCGGAGTCCTATTCTGTGTCTCTTCGGATACCTCCGGGGACTACACGGGGCAAGCCGGAATTAAAGAACAGTAATTCACAAATAGTATATGCTAGCATGCGTGTGTAGAACCGGAAACACGAAAGAATAAGTCTAGAATTGGTATACAGGCATACCTCGCTTTATTGCGCTTCGCAGATTTGCGCTTTTTTTTTTCTTCAAATTATTCATGTATATTTATTAGAGCGTGCCTTCTTCTTCCAATAGATTTTGGCTCTCCATCACAAAAAAGATTACGATTCGCTGAAGGCTCAGATGATGAAGATTAGCATTTGTTTTAACAATAAAGTATTTTTAATTTTACAGTGCATTGTTTTTTTTAGACCTAGCGCTATTGCGCACTTAATAGACATAGTGTAAACATGATTTTAGGCTTTTATGTGCACTGGAAAGCCAAAAAAATGGGCGTGACCCGCTTTATTGCGATATTCGCTTTATTGCGGTGGTCTTGAACCGAACCCGCAATATCTCCGAGGTATACCTTTATTTGTGTTGAAGGTGAATGTTTAGCAGTTGTTGTTGTTATTGATCCAGCGGCGCATGGGTTCTCGCCCTTCGGTCCAATGCCATGTAGTGATATCTGCATGTTTTAACACGTTGTTTTATTTCTCCGTACAAGCTGTTCCACTTATCTGGCTTCGGAGGAAGGAGCATTTTTCTTACATCATCGAGTGCTGGGCACTCAAAGAGATGTCGGTCAACAGGACTTCAGTAAGAATAAACGCTTTCTATAAATATACTACTCGTCAAAAGTCAAGGGCCACCCTATTATTTTCAATACACTTTTATATAAGCGCATAGAATGATTAAATGAAGGAAGTTTTTAGTAAAAATGGGTGCAATATCTTCCTCTGACAGTCCTCTATGCACGTTAAGCATAAAAACAACTTACCGACAACCATGGTGATCACGTGCAATTTGGTTTGCTGACCATAAATTCACATTTTTGATCTGTTTTTTCAAACTTCCGTACAACCAAACAGGTGAAGTAATCGTTCTGATTGACATTCCACGTGCAATGGCGACTTTTCGTGAACAGAGTTCACTCTTAATTTGTTTTAAAATCAGCAGACTTAGGGTAGTTTCATCACTTGCAAAAACCATGCCACCTAGAAGAAGTCTTGACACCTTACAAAGAATGAGGGTTATAGCATGGGTTGAAAGTGGTTTATCTGGCCGTGAGGTTGCTAGACGGCTTGCAGTGTCACACTCTACTATCCAAAGAATTTTTGAGAGATTTCAGGCCACAGGAAGTGTGGAGGATCGCCACCGGCCAGGTCGCCCTAGATGCACCAATAGACATGATGACCGGTACCTCTTGTTGTCAGCTCTGCACACAATTCGAGAGGTGGATCGTTATGGTAGGGGTTCTGTCATTGTCTGGGGAGGCTTCTACAGACACGGCAGGACCCCACTCTACATCATCCAAGGCAACTTGACCGGCCCAAGATACCAGAACGAAATCTTGAGACCAATTGTTCTGCCTGCTCTGGAGGCCATAGGTGGTAATGCCATCCTCCAAGATGATAACGCTCGACCCCATCGAGCTCGTGTGATGAATGAGTTTATTCAGCAACATGGGATCATCGGGATGGCGTGGCCAGCTCATTCACCTGACCTTTCTCCGATTGAGCACCTCTGGGATGTCCTTGGTCGAAGATTGTCAACAAATCACCCCCTGCCAATGGATGTTGCACGGCTGACTGCATTTCTGCTTCAGGAATGGCAAGCTGTTCCTCAGGATACTCTTCGGACCCTTGTGGACTCGATGCGTCTACGCTGTCTTGAATGCCTTGCTGCAAACGGTGGTCATACCCGATTTTGAAATGTCTATTTGTCCAATATCTATTGTGTGACTTTTGAAAAGGTGGGTGACACACTTCACAGCTTCATTGCGTTTGAATGTGTGCTTCCATTTCTTTACGTGACATGTCAATTTGGTATTCATTAAATGCCGTTTTGACTGATACCAATTACGTTTATATCAGATTTGTTTTATGGTTTCAACCAAGGTTTTTCTAAGTGGCCCTTGACTTTTGACGAGTAGTATATTTATGTTTAATAGATCAGGTTGAAAAATGGCAGTACGCACAGCATACATCCTAATGACGAAAGAAAATCGACAATCTCCGAAATATAGAACGAACGAACTTTGTTTTAAGATTATCATAATACAATGACAAAAATACGACATCGCAAGAATGCGGCAAATTTATCTCAACCACGCACACGACTATCACACCAGTCACACTCGTTGTAGCACTTACACGCTCGCAGTATTTAATGCATGCTTGGCACTTTTTGTTCACTCAAGAATTCTACAGACACCGGCAAGGTGTTATACTTTGTAATAGTAATTGAGATTTATGGCTTTCATTTATTGCCTTTTGCCCTTATAATCAGTGTGATCGACATTTGTCACGCGATCGAGCAGTTGCTTAGCTTTGGGTGGAAATGTCAGCAGCAAGTCTATTTACAGTGTTGTAATCTCTCAGGTGCCCACACAGAATAATATGCGCACGCGTTATCGTATCAAGAGTTTTGGTTTACTTATAGAATCGATTTCAAGTAGCATCAGGATTTCAAGTGATTTCGGTTAGGTTGCCGAGTTGTTAGCTGATGCATAGATCCAGAAAGGGTAAGGGAACGCAAGTGGCAGTCTTGAACAACAACAACAGCAGTTGGTAGTTTGCAGTCACAACAAAAATACACAACAATCTTGCGGACAAAGTGGTTAGTCTATTCGATCAAACAGGTTTTATCACACAGAGAATTATCAGTTGCTGGAGACTGATGTTTCAGTAGGGGATCGGCTGTACAGTTTCGAAACTGGATGGTCTGCCCCTGCTTAGTTTGTTTTAAAAAATAATCAAATTTTTCCTCGTATTTAGCGAGGCACTCTCTGTTCCACCTAAACACAGGGTCCGTCGGTTATATTAGGTCGCATTTCCAAATATAAAAGACCAATTGGTATGTTCATAACCCTGTTTCGCGTAGTTTCCATTCGCCTGCGTAAATTCGTTGCGAGTACGCGTAATTATGCTAGCGTTGAAGTGATAAAATAGTCTTTGTTGAAAACATCCCATAAGCTAAGTCAGGGTGGTCCAACTAATTCTGGCCCGAGTGCTACATAAACTACAAAATTAAAGTCCAAGGGCCATTCATGATAAAAACAAGTATTTAAAATAAAAGCTCAGTGAAAAATGGAAGAATGCGACATTAAAAATAAAATACAAATAAAATAAATTAAAATTAAATTAAAATAAAATACAAATAAAAATGACAATGAGCAGTGAATTTCTATTGAAATAATTTTAGTTTTATTCTTACCTCCTAACAGTAAAAATTTGGGGAGGGGGTGGGGTTGTGTGGATTTTATGTAACCAGAGTCTCGATATCAATGTCAGTCGAACGCTTTCGGATGCTGACTGCAGTAAAACATTGCTTTGCACCGGATGTTTTGAGTCTAATCTCAAAAGTATTAATTATACCATATAATTAAAGAAATATTTTTTGTATGAGCGCGGGCCACTAAACAATTTTATGACGGCCACATTTGGCCCGCGGGACTGCAGTTGGACCACGCTTCGCTAAGTGATTGTCGTTAGACAAACAGGGGTATGGAGATTTTTACGCCGGGTTTTTAATTCATTTGCACGATTTGCTTATGAAGAACATTTCTGTGATAATCATTTATATGTCTTTTATATTAAGCCATGCGCCCTAATATAATCGACAGACCTTGTGCCTAGGTTGAACAGAGCGCGCCTCGCCAAAACGAAGCGATACTCCTATTTGAAAAAGAAAAACGGTTCAAGGCTAAGTCAGTATCGCACGTTAAGGAAAAATAAAGTTGCCTTAATAACATACTTTATGATGCGGAAAATGCATCACGACGTACGGATACATGTCTCGTACCGAAAATGGTTCTGATTCCTTGGTTGGAGCCGCGCTGGCGTAGTGGTCACCACACTGCGCTGGCGACCGGTTGACCCAGGATCAAACCCGGGCGAGTACATTTGAAGATTTTCGTCGACCGAGATTTGGACTGGATTAACTCGAGCCCTGGCGAGTACATTTGAAGAAGTGTCGTTGACCAGGGACTGGCGGCTTCTGAGCCGACCCAGCTCTAATGGGTACCTCCGAAATCGGCGAGTATCTGCCTGAATGGCGAGGGACACCTGTCTGTGCAAAAAAAAAGGGATACACACGTAAAATCAGTCTCAGGTTAGAAATAATAACCTGAAATTTCGCCTCGAGTATTAGCGGGCGTACGAAAAAAAAAAAAATCCCATGGTTGAATGGTAGCATATTTTCTATCTGCACAGCACAACCATTTATGTTTATTTCTCAGTAATAATATGCTCATATGTATATAATCTCCTTTGCTGAATTTCGCGAATAGAAACACTTGGCGTTAGTACATCCCTGTTTATTTGCGATGAGCTGGCTTTCCGGATTAATGTACAGATATACGCTGGAATGGAAGAGTGACAGTACATCATCCATGAGCATATTATCGATTGTTTGATTTTGATGAGGCTGCATGTATGGGCTAGATTGTATTAACAGTGGTCAACTACAGTTTGATCGCGACAGCCTTGTGAAATAAGTTTATTGTAAGAGAGAAAAAAAATTAACATTAAGAGGAAGCTCTTAACTTCTAGCTTCTGTTTATGCGCCAGTTGTTTATCTTGTTTTTTTTTCTTTTAGGTATTGAAAACATAATTGATTGAGGAAAAGAGAAATTATCCTGTCCTTGTGATTCTCATCACTTAAGACAACTCGGGCACGTTTATAATTTAGTCTTAAGAAGTTTATCCTGCGATTGTTTCTTCAGAAATTACACGATAAATTATATGGTTAGTGCAGCACCAGGCGGTTATGGAAATGACGTTAATGGGTGAGGAGATGACTCTTACTTGACCTGAGACCTGCTAATTTACATTACTTATGTTTGACGTAGTTCCGTGCCGTTGCGCATCGCAGCAACTTCCTGTCATAAACCGTAAGTTCGAAAGTCCAGGCATCTTGCCAAGGAACATCTTGCAGCATTATTTCAACGTTTATACTTAAACTTCTGCCACAGCATGCTAGATCATGCACCCCCTTATTTTAAGTGGGCGTGATCCATGTTCCCGTCGTGCACCCGTGAGACTCTGTGTGTGTGCGCG
This sequence comes from Oreohelix idahoensis, assembly GCA_024509875.1. Classification (NCBI taxonomy): domain Eukaryota; kingdom Metazoa; phylum Mollusca; class Gastropoda; order Stylommatophora; family Oreohelicidae; genus Oreohelix; species Oreohelix idahoensis. Next base: position 53,821 of record JAMPIV010013732.1, on the reverse strand, counting down.
TGTCTGTCTGTCTCCCCTCTTTTTGTTATTAATGCCACGGATTTTGGAACCATCCACTTTACAAACAAGGGTGTGAATTTTAGAGAAAGAACACATTGAAAGATAAACCTCTTTGAATAATGCCCACTATTAATTGGTCATTCGGTCACACTTGTAGAGCCACCATACCAGGGAAGAGGCAAGGGATGTCCTTACGGAGTCCAACTGCCTGGTGCCGCCCCGCTCGCCCTCCAGACAGCCAATGTTCGCGACTGCTTACCCAGCAGCCATTCAGTCTCTTGGCACATTGGTTCACCTTAGACTTGGGGGTCATTCACTGATGACTCAATTATCCTTTGACCCATGATTTGGGAGTGGATTGATGGGTGTCAGAGCATATACCACTCATCGATGAGTTCTGCACACCACATCTTTAGGGATCCACTGACTCCAAGATCCTCTGCCAGTTTAGTTCAGACCCCGAGTGGGGCTGTTATCCGTGGCGCACAACGAGGATGTATGGCAGAAGTCTTGCATCAAATTCCTTTGAAACCAGCACGGGCAGGCTTATGAAACTGCAGTCTTTTCGCTTTGTGGCTAGATGGCGCCATTAGTGATAATCGTGAAGTTATACCCACCTCTGTCACCGTGGACTTAACTTCCTCTCATGCCTGTGAGTTGAACCCACTGCGCCACATTCTCATGGTGTATTTATTGCAAATACACCATGAGAATTTTAACTATCCAGAATCATCGCGGGAGCTACGGAGATCGTGCTCTGTTGTCGATACCTGCAGCAAATGAAACAGGAAATACAAATGCAGGAGAGGTAGGGGAGAGAAGAGGAGAGAGAAAAAAAGAAGGGCTGGAAAGAGAAGGTTCAGAAAGAAAGCAGATCGCATCTCGATGAAATATGTGCGTATAGGATACTGTATATCGACGTGCAGCCATTATACAAACAATCATCTACAATTTGGATATCCTCATGATCCAGGAGACAAATTTTAAAAAGCCAGTAGTGTTATCAATTGCCCAGGCTACAGATGTTACTCTAATCCATGTGGGCCTGGTGGGACGAGGGCAAGCTATATGTAAAACATGAGCTCCCTCATACGTGGCTGGATACAGGTTCCCAAACTAGTGAGGATGCGGAATTGCAGGGGATTGCTGTGAATATAGGCGGTCAGGAGTGGCGAGTCTACAATCTATATGCTCATGTCGACCATCTTACAGCAGAGAGTGATTGGAATTATCTGGCGGAATTGTCTGAAAATTCTAACTTATGGTGTTTAATTGCTGGCGATTTCAATGCTAGATCCAAGGAGTGGGGGAACATCACGGAAAATAGGCAGGGTATAGCTTTGAGCCAGGCATAACTTAACATGAACCTTGCCATCCTGAATGATGGACGCCCAACTAGACTTGCAACTAACCCTGGGGATACAAATGGTGTCATAGATCTGGCATTCATCTCCAGTGCTACCACCACCATGGCACGTTGGGATGTATTAGGTGCACAGGAAAATGATCACCTACCTTGCGTCATACTCATTGCAAATGGTAGGACCACTAGACACAGGAAACCTAAACAGACCTTCAAGTATCCTACAGGCCCACTCGACTGTAACAACCCTATACACACATTGCGTCAAAATGCCAAACAAAAGACAGCAAGAACACCGTTCACCCAACCTCCCTGGTGGAATAAGACAGTGGAGGAAGCATGGATAGAAAAGGAAAGAGCAACAAAGGAATGACGTAATTCATGAAACAGAAGAATGATGAATGAAGGAGAGGTTGAAGAGATGAAGGAGAAAAAGCAAAGAGCCGTTAATAGATTCAAGATCTTGGCAAGGGAGGCCAAGGATAAGGTGTGGGGGGACTTTGTGACACAGGTGAGCACGGAACAAACAGCCCTACAGAAATTCTGGTCCTTACATCGAAGAATGAATATGAAAAGTGCAAGTCAGCCCATTCCTAATATCAAAAGTAAGCCTGAAAACGGACGAAGAGAAAGGAAGGGCATTATTCAATCGATATGTGGAGCAAACGGATAAAGGTAACAAAAGTGCCCGCCTGAAAATAAAGGACAGTGTGCTGGAAAATGCCCTAAGGGGCCAGGTATACTTTGATTTCATTTCTGAAGAGGAAGTGGTGTACACATTGAAAACCAGCAGAAACACTGCTCCGGGTCCTGGTGGTGTACAATACCATCACATTAAACGGCTCGATGACACAGCCATTATAAATATGGTGAGCGATTTCAATACCAGCGTACAGAATGCTGAGGTGCCGGAAGACTGGCTACACAGTTAACCTTCGGCCACTTCCTAAACCTGGCAAAGACCCCACACTGTTTAACAGCTATCGAATGATCACACTACAGAATGTCTATGGTAAATACTTGAAAAGATAGTTGCAAGACAAGTAATGAGCCGCCTCGAAAATGCACACATCCTTCCTGATACCCTGGGTAGCTACAGGCCTATGAAAACAACATGCGGTAACGCTAGAACGTTTGCGTATGATGTGTACGAGGGATTCCAGGGTAAGAGAGAAACGGTGGCTGTCGCAATTGACCTAGAGGATGCTTATAACAGTGTGAACTTTGCAACCCTAGTAGACTGTATAAATTAATGGCATGTGGGGTAAACCTTTGGATAACTAGTGGATAACAGCTGCCTTAATGGACAGATCAGCTGCATTTCGCTTTGGAACTTGGACATCAGAACCAATGAGCATTTGCCCGGGACTATCCCAGGTTTCTCCACTATTACCAGTGCTGTTTAACATCTACTCAACAAAAGTAGCAGCTATTCAACCAACAGGACTGGGACGAACATTAACTTTCGCAGATGACGTACTCATGTACAGAACTGGCTCAGACAGGAAATGGTCCAAGGCATACAAGAGACACTACAGGAGGTTTCTAAATGGTGTGAGGAAAGCGGATTAAAGGTCAATCCCAACAAGGCCTATGTGATGTGGTGCTCCTTGAACAACTCCATAGTGAAAGCAGAACTTCCAGACATCACTTTCAATGGGCAGAACATTGAAAGGCAAGACAGGCTGAAGTATCTGGGAGTAACGTTTGATCGTGGGCTATAATTCACGTATCATGTCGAACTGATCATATAGAAGTGCAAGCGACGACTGGCAGCCTTAAAGACAATGGCCGCTGCGCGCTTGGAACAGAGACTTTTGTTTCTCCTGTATCATCAGCTCGTAATTTCAGTAATCGAGTACGGGCTAGGAATACTCACGCTGTCAGTATCACAATGTGAACTGCTGGAACGCATTCAAAATGAAGGGATGCGACTAGTTTTGCGCCGTACGCGTGAGACCCCCATTGTGACAATGAGATACATGCTCGGATTGCTGTCGATTAGATCCAGATATGCGACGGCCCATGCTAAAGCATATATGCAGGTAACCACCGACAAAATGCATCCCCTACATGAGAATGTAGCTGACATCAGAGGAGCAAGAATCAAGTGGAGAATGTCATGGATGGCACAGGCAGAGGATACGATTGGTCAGGTGACCAGGGTTGAAAATGTATCCAAAGGGGAAGAGTGGAGTAAGTCGGAGAACCGGATAAACTACCAGCTGGTCATCATTAGCCTTAGCAGATAGTGCAGATCTTGGGCAATGGAAAAGCAGAGCTGGAGATTAATCAGCTGATAAGTGATCATGTTGGGGATGATGACGCCATTGTGTACACTGATGGGCCTGTAGTGCGTGGTGAGAAATCAGGATGGCGCTTCTCTACGAGAATAAAGGGGAGGGTCGTCGCTGAACAGAGTGGAACCTACATGACAACAACCTCCAGTATGAGAATGGAGGTAGAGACAGTTACTGCAGCACTGAGGTGGCTGTCTGAAACTCCATCAACCAGGGCAGTTATATTGTCAGACTCTCAAGCCATGCTTCAGAAAGTTCAGAACAGATGGCTGCGGCAGGAATGGAAAACATCAAAAGAATCCTCAAGTCTCGAAGAACTGGTGTGGATCTACTGTCCTGGTCATGTAGGGGTACGTGGCAATGAGAGAGCTGACAGACTGGCCTCGAGGGCACCCATAATGAGGACACTGGACATGGATAAGAGAGAGATACTAAGGGCTATTAATGATCGCCTGCTGAATAATGACACTGCAATGGATGAATCAACAAGGCTGAGGCTGTTGGAGTTTGGCATCCAACGTGAACTAGCAGAAATGGACGTGAGAGAGGATTCATCTGTCGTATGTACAACCAGCGTGCTACAGGTACAATTAGCATTCATACTCTTCGACATTTGCTGAGGGAGACTGAGCACCTATTGGTTTGCCCGGAGTGCAGTGAGGTCGATTCTGATTAACAATAACAATTGGTCATTGATCGCTGCCATATTTCATGTTCCCAGTCTTTGGACGTCCTTGAAAAAGTTTGTTGCATAGAGTCTCATGTTTAGTTTGTTTAGCCAGTGGAGTCAGTTTTACAATTGAAGGATACACATGGGACGTGTCGGTGTCTTCCCTGCGTTAGTCACACACACACACACACACACACACACACACACACACACACACACACACACACACACACACACACACACACACACACACACACACACACACACACACACACACACACACACACACACACACACACACACACACACACACACACACACACACACACACACACACACACACACACACACACACACACACACACACACACACACACACACACACACACACACACACACACACACAGAGAGAGAGAGAGAGAGAGAGAGAGAGAGAGAGAGAGAGAGAGAGAGAGAGAGAGAGAGAGAGAGAGAGAGAGAGAGAGAGAGAGAGAGAGAGAGAAATAAAGTTAGATTGCGAGAAAAAGACAATGGCCAGCGCAAACACGTTTTTAGGCAATTGATGTGGGTTTTACGTGTCTTAATTTCATTCATTAGTGAGCATAGGTGTCGTCTCCGCAGATGACCCCTCTGTAGGTAGCTTGCGATAGGACACTGCTTGTGCTCTTGCGCTAGTGTTCCTGTAACATTTTGTTCTACTTGGTGACATTGCTAGTTCTATACTCAACCCTCCTTAGTTACCGTTTACTAATTGCTTTCTCTGTTCTTTGATCCTCAGAATTGAGCCCCTAAATCCATATTGGTAACATTGAAAATGAAACAAGAAATATAACAGACATGGAAAAACGGAAGACTAGAGCTTCTTCTAATGACGTATTCACGCTGTTGTTGTGGCACAGACTTCTTGTTAGTTTGTTACGCAGGTTATTTTATCTTTGTCCCCCAGGTAGCATTTACATGGTCAACATATCGCAGTCATAAGCTTGCTGCTGAATGAATAATTATGCTCAATTCTAAGACACACAACTGTTTATTCTTCTTCTTCCTCGTTCGTCCTGAAAAGGACGGTGGTTGCGTTGTGTCTGTTTACGCCTAAGCTGTGATATCTGCACCTTTCGGTCGACACATCCGACTTCTGCACGGCATTTTTTAGGACCGGGTTTGCCTTCCCATTGCGATCCACACTCGCTCAGCCAGACTGTACTGCTGCAGACTGTTTCCAGGACCACCACGTGGAGGTGGAGTGCGGTCTTGACCAGCTCTGATTCGCTGGTCCTGACGCAGGCAGTCAAGCTATGAGTCGCTGGCTGCATTCACTATTGCTGCATCTTGGGGTCCCGAACTGTTTATTCAGGACCAGTTGTGGAAGGTTCCTGTAATAGCTTAATCATGATGGCCAGTAAATATATTTAAACATAGCAATCATCATCCTTCACAGGCAGCGGTAGTCTCATATCAGGTACTGCCGTAGGGCAGTGAAGTGTTAGAGACTTCACTATACAACGTCCAGCTCTTTGAGGTGGAGTGACCAGTTCTCTTCCTTGCTGCCATTGCTCTCCCACCCCCCAACTAAAGAGCACGAGTCAGGTACCCATTTACAGCTGGGTAGGCTGAGGCTTGTCGCTACTAGGTTTCGAACCCCGCAACTCGGTAACTTTGCCGCGAGATCCCCATTCTGTTTGTCGGGAGTCTCTGAGTAGACAATGGGACATTTGTGCGCGCGCACATACACACAAAGAGGATGATCACTGCTCCCACCACACACATGTCGTAAGATGCGACTGAGATAAAGCTTTGGCATGGGGCCAGAAGTCTCGTGATTTCAAACAAAATTGTTTCAGAAGCCACCACTGCTGACATAATGAAGAGCGTTACCTCAGACGTCATGCATGATGGCCTCCTCTGATCATTAAAGAGGCAAGAAAACGTGCATTCTTGCATCCGTCTCCGTCAGCGGTAGTCAACCCAGGAGCTGTTGGAATCTATTTTAGGAAACAGCCCTCTAAAGATCTACCGTGATAAAATCATGTCGGTTTTAGGTTTCAGATTATCTGGAACACTAACGTTTATCTCTGCCGCACGATCTGCTTCCTGTAATCCCATCAGCAGAGCTGTGGAAAATTAAAACTAAATTGTTCACCGACAGTTAACTTCACTTCAAGGAAGAGATAACTTTCTATCTTATACAGTTTACGAATAAAGTGAATTTTAGTCAGTTAACTTGTGGGTTTTCATTGGGAATGTGGTAAAAGTACCTGTAAAAATGAGGTTGCTGGTGAGAGGGCTAGTCCGAAACTTACCTAGGTTAAAACAATATTTTTACTTTAGCCTAAGATATTCCCTCTATCTCTCTGTCTGTCTCTCTTATATTCTCGTTCTCTATCCCTCTCGGTCTGATATTCCATCTATCTCTGTCTCTCTCGGTCTAATATTCCCGCTATCACTGTCTCTCTCTGTATGTCTGATATTCCCTCTATCTCAGGGGATATATTCCCTCTATCTATGTCTCTCTCTCTCTCTATATATATATCTGATGTTCCCTTTACCTCTGTCTCTCGCTCTCTATATTTCTGATATTCCCTCTATCTCTCTCTCTCTGTATGTCTGATAACCCTTCTCTCTCACTATATGTCTAATATGCCATCTATCTCTGTCTCTTTCAGTATGTCTGATATTCCATCTATCTCTGTCTTATATGACCTTTCTTTCAGTCATCCCTCTGTTTCTCTTTGTATGCGTGTATGTGTATGAGAACGCGCGCGTATAAATTTGGTTTCACAGTGCACTTGTTCCACTGTACATGCTGTGACAGAATAATGTATGACTGTTGCTCTCACCACGACACGAGTCTTGCGTCTGCATCCATTTACTCAGCGTGTTCCAGAACGCCGCGCGAGCTAACTCGAGTAAATTTAACGCATTATTACTTAAGACACTTGTGTTTACTAAGTGCAGATTTAACATTCTCTACTTCGGTCGCGGAGGCTTAGAAATTACTAGCCAGAGACGCGAATTTGAACAGATTACACAAGACGTGAACGCTTGGATAGAACTGACTGAAAGTATGTGCTGCTTGTGGAGATGGAAGGTAGTGTGTGTATGAGAGAGAGAGCGAACGGTTGTCGTGTGTGGCACCTGCAGCTAATACTCTACGTTACAGCTGTTGACCCAACTAGATCCAGAATAGTTACACCCGTCGCGGGCACTATAGCAGCCCCATTAGTTTCTCCCACGTGTTATCCACCTGGGTCCGCCGGGCCCCCCTCCCCCCAAAAAACTGGGTATAAACTCCTACGTTTTTGTTCAGATTTCTAAATTAGCTGGTTCGTCCTGGTTTCATCAGCTGTACATCACGTTGGAGGGTGGTAGGAGAGATTGCTTCTTGAGGTAAAGTTACCTGGTTTGAAACCTGCTAACGTGACTGTCCAGTCTACCCAGCAGTAAATGGGTACCTGACCGTGCTCCTGTGTTAGGAATGGCAGTGGCAGCAACTGGGGGAACTGATCACCCCACCTAATAAAGCTGAGACCTAGCTAATGAAGTCTCTAACACATGCTCCCTATGAGTGTATCAAACTATGGGATTGTCTTGACCAACTTGAGCTATTTGTCAGACCAGTAATTTTGTTGAATATAAACCCACTTTCCTACATCCCTTTGCCCTTTCTCACATCCCTTTGTCCTTTCCTACATTCCGTTGCCCTTTCCAACATCCCTTTGCCCTTTCCCACATCCCTTTACCCTTTCCCACATCCCTTTGCCCCTTCCCACATCCCTTTGCTCGTTCCTACATCCTGTTGCGCATTAACGGTTGTTCCGCTGCTAGCACCTTTTTTCAGGTAGTGTCGCAAGAAGTACACGTGTTCTTATGTTCATTCAAATAGTTTTAATAGATCATATACAGAGTGACCCCCAACCCTCTTGCGTCTGCTTCTACAGATATGACCAGAACGGGCCATAACGATTTTTCAGGGTAGTGCGAGGTCTCGTGATGGTACCCCTATCCCTACGTGCGATACTTTAATGCAGTATTCCGAGACTCAGTTTCACACTGTAATTCCCGCTAGTGCTTCCTGTATCACGTTACAGAAACATAATACACATTATTGTTTTTAAAATCTTATGGTGTATAATTATAAATAATCTCAAAACGAATTACAGATGGGCTGTCAGTGCGCAATTATTGAAAGAAAAAGGAATAATATAAACACGGAGTAGTCGAAAACGTATATTTAAGAAATGAAATAAATGTAATCGAAAAAACGTATATTTAAGAAATGAAATAAATGTAATAGAAAAAAACGTATATTTAAACAATTAAATAAATATAGTAGAAAAACGTATATTTCAGAAATGAAATAAATAAACATAAATATAATTCGTACTTTAAACTGTGAAACTGCCCAGGTTCACTATTTCTTTTAAAATTGCAATTATTTTTTAATACATGTCGGTGCCCCTTTCTAAGACCGCGCCCGGTGCACCGCCCCTGATCCGTCTGTGGATATGACCTTCTGCTACGAACCTCTCTCCCGCCTGAACTCCATGATCAGGTCACCGTGTTTGGCTATTTAATAAAATGCTGTCGTTTAATATGGATTAAAAAAATTATAATGTGTTAATCAGTACATGAATCAGGTTCTCTAAAATATTTGACACAAAATCCATACTCTAGTGTTTATTGTGTCGTTTTCCCATAAAAACAACTTTTCATTTCACATTTAACTGTCACCCACTTGATTTATAAAGCATATTTCTTAGGGCATTTTGAAATTGAAAAATAGATTATTCTGGACATCACGATCTGAGTTAACACTGCCATCTCTATTGAGGCAAGACGTTCTGACTCTAAGCCCGAGACGTGATGTCACTCTACAAGGGGAAATGTACCATACTCTGCCCGGTTTAGGTGCGTGTTGCTTGAGTAGTGACGTCACTTTTCCCAGTTCTTAATTGAACTGAACTGAACTTAATCGGGTTCCAGTCCATAGTTTAAGTTTGGAATAATGTGAAAGAGCAGTATTAAATATTTATCTTGTGGTTAAAGATTATATGTGAATGCTCAATCTTCTTAGCAATTATAAAACCGCTGTAGTTACAGCAGATAAATTACCTACAGCCTCTTATTTCTTATTATATACGAGAGGTCCCAACAAAATTCAGTCGGGTGGCGCCAATTTCTTTGCTAGCCTTCTCGTCTATGTTATACAAAGCACTGAATCACCAAAATAGGCTTCGGGCTGAACCACAAATATATTTTTGCTAGGACTGATGTGTCAGTGGCACAAGTTCCATCACAAATAACTTTTTAAATAAATTATTTCATTTGTGAAATAGTTTGTTAACGTTTTGTTTAACATGCCATCAAAAGTGTTAAACATCAGTGTGCCAAGAAGGACTTGTTACAGTGACATTGTCTTTATCATTTCCCTTGTGGGTGCTTATAGAGCATGGTGCCACCAACTGCATCTGGTTCCCTGCACTAAATCATTCATGTGATCTTGTAGTCATGGTTTCTACAGTTTGTTTTACACGATCGCTACAAGATCTTACCAATGCGTTGCATTTGCCATCCCCCATGCATAGCCTCATCTTAGTCACCTTTTACGACGTATCCCAGAAAGCAATTGCCGCCTTTTTTGTCTCGTCGGGGACCTCCCGGAACGACCACGGGACGTTACTCCATCGTTGCTGATATCGTTGTGTGTATCTAGGTCACTGCTGATTTTTTCCTCGGTTATTTCCCTTTACATATTTTAAAAAAAAATGTTTTGTCGTGTCCCCCTCAGGTCATAAATTGTGACCACTACAAGTTATTCAAGTTGACATCTGAGGGTGAACGAAGAAGAAGAAGAAGAATCTTACATTTAGAAAAAAAAAATTGTTCTATAACTCCATTGCTTCATTACTTCGTTTCTACAAAACTCATGGCATTTATATTGCTTGTACTTTCTGCTCACTTAAGTCATTCCAAAACTGAAAATGAGCAGCATGATTTTTGTTAGTGAATTGTATTAAATACCTCATTCACCCACACATTGGTTATCATTGTGGTAATATTGTGTCTATTTTTATAAATAGTGTAGTGAATTTATTGTGATTGGGTAATGTCTTTATGTGACCTTTAGTCCATATTGTTTAAATGTACATTTTCTAATTGTATCATCTTTATGTTTTGTAGTCTCTTTATAGAATTTTGTAGCTGAATATTTAGATAATATTCGTTTGTATTAGAGTGATGTATAATTGCTGCTGTCTCTATAGTCCCATTTGTTATTTTGTTTACATCAGTTTTTTATTTTTTTTTAAATTTGATAATGTTTATTTATGAGTTTGTGTTATGTGCCAACAGAAGCCCTCTACCCAGTTCCTCTCTATCCAAGTTGGCAGGCGTGAAGATTCAAAAACATCAAGGATTGTATTCCAAAAATAAATATGGTCATTTTCTTGTTTATTTTGTTACATGTGATATAAATTAGGAAATATAGCTATAGAAACCCATATAATTTTCCAGAAGTTTCTAGGATTTATTCAGTAATATAATTTATTTTATTTCAAATATATTTTAATAATAATAGTTAAAAATAATGTAATTTATTCAATAAAGCTCTGCTAGGAGTTGATTCTTTGTTTTTGAAGCTATTTCTTATAAAAAAAATTTGGTGTGGCACGAACAAAGTTTCATTTCGAAAGTACGGCCCAGAGAATAAAGTTTGAGAACCACTGCGCTGATCATTTACCATACCTCTGTTAGCTGTTAGTTCCTTGTGGAGCACAGGTCTTCAACAGAAACATATCACGGCGTCCTTGTGTTGTGTGCAAGTACCAATTTATAAAAATCTGCAACTTTCTGGTTGTCATTTTTCTTGTCCATGTTTAACAGCCGTACTATAGGACTGACTTGACATTTGAGCTAAATATTATTCAGTTATGTTATATATTACAATTATTTCATCTGCCTTACAGCAGTATCATTTGGACATGACTCTTATATTGTAAATGGTACAGTTTTTTTTTCTTGTAATACTGTGAGCAGTCCATTTGAAGCTGTTGGTTGAGACCATGATAGTAATATACTGACAGTTGTATTTGTTTGGTTTAAAATGTCTACAGAATGGGATAACTAACCCCCCCTGCCCAACCCTCTTTTATTGCCTCTTACAACATGCATGGTAGGTTACAGTGTTACTTATTATTCTTTGCTGGCAAAGTTCACAGTGTGGGGGAAAAAAATTGTTTCGTTGCTTAAAAAACCATGTATTTCATTCACAGAATTCAGCAGATCCAGTTATTGGGAAGGGACATGCGTGGAGCAGAACATGATAAACTGTGGAACCAGCTTGAAGCAGAAATACATCTACATCGCCACAAGACTGTCATCAGGGCCTGTCGAGGGCGGAACATACGGAAAAAAAAATTGCCTGTTCCACCAGGCCATGTGAGTTATTACAAAATTATGGTTTTGAAAATCGTTACCTTAAGATTATTTGAGATATAGCAACACGTTGCATGAGGAACCAGCCTGTAAGTGTGACTAAAAGTAATAAAAGAATAATTTTATGGTATTTTGTTTGCTCATGTCCATCATGAGGTTAGGCTGGATTAGTTGTGCTCAGTGTTACAGCGTCAGTAATAGTATTTGTCATCAGTTAGAAGTGCTCATCAGCATGCAGTACAAAGTATACAATTATCACAGTATCTGCCAAGAAATAAATAAAGAGGAAACCTGAGACAGTGGTGGATCATTAACAAAAATAGGTCAATGGTCGGCACTCATAAGTAAGAAAGAAAGGAAGAAGATGCTACCCAACAGCAAAAAATAATATAAATGATAGGTACTCCAGCGATTCAAACCAAGAACTAGCTGAACAGTGCCATTGCTGTGCTGCAAAAGTTAATCTTGACAGGGCACACAACCAGCCTGTCATAATTCATTCAAAGCGAGGCAGTAGCACCATTTGGTTGGTCCCTCACTTTAATCCATGGAGTGCCTATCACTTCTGTTTCTTTTCTGTTGCCTAGTGTAGTGTCCTGCATCTTTCTTTCTTACGTGTGTTTACCATTTATCTTTTTTGTTAATTATCTGCAGCAACTGCATTCTTTATTTTAAGCAGAAAATTACCTTACCTTTCAGGATTTTCAAGAGCTGAAGAAGAAACATGGCCTTGGCGACACAAGAACTGTAATTGTTCATAAGGAACCAGATGAAGGCTTAGGCATGTCCATAACTGTAAGTACAGTTATAGTATTTATGAATACAAGACCATTATCATTTGCCTTTTTTTGCTCCTTGTGACGAAAGTACTGAGATTCTGTCTTTCAAATGGCCCATGTCTTTTTCTCCTTGCATTTTGTTCACTATTTCTAGGAGGGATTACAGAAAAATCCTTCCCCATGTTTCTTCTCCTTCTATTTATTTACGTTTTTCAGAGAGATTACGGTGGAGTTTCATCTCATCTACATCTATGTTCCTTCTCTATGACTAGTAGTCTTGTTTAGTGTTGGGGTGTAGGGAACTGTTGCATTATTATTCTAGACGAAGGACTTTAGAACCTAGATCAGATTGGCACCAGTTTTAGTCTTTTTAAAGATATGGCATGCGGCTAGACGCATTTTCGGGATTTTATATATATATATATATATAATTCCGACATTGTTGCTTCATTTGCTACTAGAGGGTAGGGCTTAATCCCGTTTCTTTGTCTAAAACCCATGCACGTTGCATCAGAATGATCTAAGGTTCTGATTGGCTGAGAGCTAACTGCAGTTGAAATGCAGAGCTCCCATTGGCTTAGAGTCACGCCGCGCATATGACGTCATGAAGTCGGCGCGTGGGGTCTTGATAATAAATACGCCCGAATTTCATAAGTTCGGTCTCTAAAAATTAATTGCCAAGCCGCGTTCCTGATTCAAATTATCGATTGCCTTTCAGTGGGAAAATTCGAAATTTGGTAAGCAGAATTTTCGTGATAACTTTATTTAATTTTTGTCTAAGCCTAGGCCGATCAGTAAAGTTTCTTGGGAAGTTTAAGTTTAATGTTAATTCTTATCGCCAGAGCCATCAAATATTATCTTAGTGATAGACTTGAGAAACTTTAGAGGTTCATAATAATTCCTTAATTCAGGAATAGCGGTATGGTTAAAAAGTTGAGATGCCACGGACGTGCTTTGTATTTATTGCAAAGTGGGTCGGGAGAGAAACCCGCATCTCTGTCGTAGGTAAATGTACAGAATAGCGGGAGTCTGTGTATTTGTGATTTTATTGAGAATGTAATGCTACAAGTTATTTATATTATATAGTTACCCATCTATCTGTAAGCACGGGAGTGATAGAGGTATTCATTGGAGCACGTGGGTGCGTTCATTACTGTATATTTATTTGATACGATGTTTAGAGGGGAGAGAGAGAGTGAAGCAAGTGGGTGCTGTCATTAATGTATACTTATGCAGAAGCACGTGGTGGTAAGGAATGGTAAACACGTGTTGGTAACTATCGAGATGTATTTGATAACCTGGGTTTATGTATAACTTTTAAGCAGTATGTATATGCTAGCATCTAACAGGGTTATACGTTATTAATTATGCATTGTGGTTCTGAGTAAGAAGACGGAGATGAATTATTTCTTTTAAAGGAAAGTATTTTGTATTACATTTTTGAAAGTGATTATTGACGGGAATTTTAGGAATTCCTAGAGAGGTCTAGTTATTTTGTGTTAAGCATTTTACTGCATTCAGTGTCAGCGAGAAGTGGGCCAAAGTATTTTGGACAGGTAGATAGGCCTCCGTAGAATACTGTTGTGATTGTAACCAGCCAGGCAGAACCCTAGGCCAGACGGTCTGTGCGTTGTATTACCGGGTAATGTTTACTGTGGGCTCAGGTAGAGAAGGGAACAGTGGGGGAGCGGACTTGTTGGCATGATTAATTGGGATGGTAGTGCAGAACGGGAAGAGAGTAGGGGAGTTAAGTGTTAAAGACTTAAGGGTTAGTCAGGGAGTTATATGTTATTAGAAATGTATTATTACTGTGTTTAGCTGTTGTATTTGTTTCTGTCTTAACAGCAGGTATCGCGGCTTTTTTTGAGGGAGTTGAGCGGAAGTTTGCGATAACTTTCTCCCGGCAAACAAAGTTGGCACTCTCACACAGAGCAGGGTTTGAGATCTTGCCAGAGAAGGACGAAGAAAAGAGAAAAACCCGTTTTTCCAGGCAGGGGAAGACATTTCTCTAGTGGAACTAGGATTTGTGGATAAATCCATGAGCGCTGAAGCTCGTTCTGTTACACACGCAAATTTGGCATGCTGCCAGCGTTGTCGTAATTATTTCACTTCGTCCCGGCCATAATAACGCCGAAGGCCTGAACCCATAGGAGGGAGAGGGCAGGTAACTCCAGAGGTGTTTGGAGAAACCAGCTACCTATTCCAATTTCCAGAATCCAGTGGGGTTCTTGTAAACCTTAGTCATCAGTTCCAGAATGGTGGAGAGAGAGAGGGTGACCATACTCTCCACAGAAGTCATCGCAGTTGTCCCAAGTATAGCAGATGATAGCTGCTGACGTTTTTTTAGAAGAGTTAATTGTGTAGCAGTGTTCTGGAGATTTCAGGATAGACTGTGCGGAAACGAGGTCTGTGCAGAGTTGGCATAGACACTTCATAGTAGTTCCAGCTGACTGTGCACTTAACATTTAATTTAGAATAGTTTGTGGAAGTGGAGGCTCGACATCTGAGACCCCACCAAGTGCAGTGTGGTTTATTTTTGTCTAATCCAAACTTCTGTCCCCATACAGGTTGCAATTGTGGGAGAAGGGTTGGGGTTGATGCATTTTTAACTGTGCTTGATTTTGTTCCAGGTGTGCACCCTCGCACTTTATGTAATTGACATGTATATGAGTTTTTGTTTGTTTTTAGGTGTATAATAAAAACTTGTATACTTTTTTTAGCTGAATCAGTCATTTCATTTAAGTACAGTAGCTATATGTTGTCTGTATCTTGGTGTTTGTGAATCTTGATATAACCTTATCCCCTTAGGGTAGCTAGAGGTCGTTGACAACTATAGCACATAAGACGTCCGAAGTGGCGAGGAAAGAATCAACCTCGGTTGTTAACCTCGGAGCCAATAGTGTCAACTGTTCACATTTCACTGTCATTTTCTTCTAAATATATCTTTTCTGTCTTTCTTCTCACTAGTGTCTTGTCACTATATGTAGACAGTCTCTAGTCTTAAATCCATTTCGTGACACTCCTCATGGAGCATTGGTCTACCTTTGCTGCTGGTCTCCTTCTTTTCTGTCTTTCTTCTCACTAGTGTCTTGTCACTATATGTAGACAGTCTCTAGTCTTAAATCCATTTCGTGACACTCCTCATGGAGCATTGGTCTACCTTTGCTGCTGGTCTCCTTGCAGGAGGAAGCCTGCACCAAATCCTCATGTGCACCAGCGAATGTGGGCCGTATGAAAGGCCAATGAAGACAATACTAACGTAACAGGCAATGTCAGGGTCGTATGATTGACCAACATGTAGATCAAGTATGCTGGACCCATGTAGAAAATTCGACAATATATTTTATTGTACATAGACAGCAACAACGACATCACAGTCAGACAAATGGTTCAAAAGGTAGTTACATCTGGTAAGCATTATACATCGAGCAATAAGTATCAATACAGCCGTTTGATTGACATCACCGGTCCTTATGAACTGAAGGTCAACGGCTTGACAAAATACATGGTCGTTGCGAAGGAACCATGTTTTAACTTCTTTATGTATTATAAATTAATCTGGAACATCATCGCTCCTCAAGTCAGAGGGACGCACTAGCCATTGATCATGACAGATACTATGGAAGTCCTGCCTTGACAAATAGGGCTTTGGGTCTTGAGGCAAGAGACCTTGAAACATGTCGTTAACTGGTAATAATTATGAATGTAAACGAATTCCTGGAACAATCCCTCAGGAATAAAACTCTTGAGTACTTCAATATATTAGTAAGTATGGGTCTTCTCTTTACATTGGAGAAAGAACACCAAAATATGCATCCATCAACGACGACCGAAATATTACAAAGCCTCAAGGGTATGATTTGTATAGCAACAAATCGACGCAACAAAAGTGCGTCATCTGCATTCAATGATGATGCAGAAAAGTATACATAACTATTTAAACAATGTACATCTATATCAGATGCGCTCACATGTGTGTCTATCAAAACTAGACTGGCATGTGAAAGTCTCACACACTTAACTCCCACGCGCAAAAAGGACTTAACAATGTTCTTAGTTGTATTTTAATCTTGGATTTCTGGAGCCCATTGTGAGCTGCAAGGAAGGCCTTGGGGTATAAGAGAGAGGATCAGCCATGTTGAACAGGGAGAAAGATAACTTCATTTTTGGAATTTTGAAGAAAAAAATAAATAGTTTGTAATTCTAAATTGTTGTATGTGCATGTTTACTTTTAGTGTATTGTTTCATGTTCTTTGGAGTGAATAATTGGATTTGATTTGTGTGTTTACTTGACTGTAGATGTTTAGTCAGATTTACCAGTTTTTTTTTCCTTTTTTGTGTGCGCTGTGTATGAATACTAGTTCTCTGTAAATAGTATATTGTGCTCTTATGTTCTATTGTTATTCTTTCCAACTGTATATCATTCATTTCCCATTTCTTCATTCACCACTGCAGTTATTCCTCTTGCAGGAAGTCTGCACCAAAACATATTTTCTAGAAGTTACGATGTTTATATATCAGTTTATGTTAGAAATGAGATCACATCAGGATGTCATTACCAAACTAAATAAAGCCAGATTAGGTTTCAGCCCTCTCTGACCATTGTAGAGTTTAGCAGCTCTTGCCTAGAAAAATACAAATATAAAATTGTATCTGTGGCTCAGAAATGGCATGTCACAAAAAATATTCCATCAGAACTCCAGACAGAACTAGCAGCTGCCTTCTTTGCATCATCTTGTGTCAAATGGCCATATGGAACCAACACAAACCTGTGGAATAGGACCAGACAGGTGCTAGTTGGAATTAAAGAGAGACAATGGAGATGTTAGGACAGGCCCACAGGAAACACTTGAAAGTAACCCACAAGAGAAGAGAAAAGTGGGGAGGCCAGAAAGTGGAGAACAGTGGAAGATGAATCTAAATTTCTGTGCTGTCGGGGATAAAAGGTAAAGGTAAAGGTCATCCCATAGCAGAAACTGCTGTAAGGGAGGGAAGTGTTAGAGACCACCATACAGCTTTATGATGTGGGGGTGACCAGTTCCCTTTTAGCTCAAAAGCAGAGTCAGGTACCCATTTACAGCTGGATAGACTGGAGCGTGACCCTATCAGGTTTGAATCCTGGAAACCAGTAATTGTGCTGCGTGATAAAAGTGCTCTAACCGCTTGACCATAGAGTTTTAAAAAAGGCCGCCCAAAACAAAAAAACCATTAGTGAGCATTCATTGCAGCCTTATCATCCACATGGAATGAAAGGGGGTTGACATGTGATGCACAACCTCACACACATCACTTCTTACATTTTGTCTGAGGGAACAAAGTTTCTATAATTTTTCATCTCAGAGGTCCCCAGAAATAACGCAGAGTCCAGATTACTATGCCCATCCATGTGACCTATAAGTTGATCTCTTTCTTGTGTTTTCTTACAGGGTGGGAAGGAACATGGAGTTCCCATCCTAATCTCAGAAATCCATGAGGGTCAGCCAGCAGAAAGGTGTGGACATCTATATGTTGGTGATGCTATTCTGTCCGTTAATGACATTGATCTTCGTGAAGCTAAACATGCTGAGGCAGTCCGATTGCTGAGTCAGCAGGTCAGGCTGTTGTTATCATCATTGTTTATTTATTTATTCCTGAAGCACGATACTTTAGTATTATCATCAAATACATATTTGTTACTTCTAATGTGATGTGCATGGAGGCATATCTGGAGTCATCCTTATATGACCTCCAGTTATGTACAAGCTACAATATTCATATGTGGAAGTGAACTTCTGTCTGTGAGGCTACACCCTCATTGACTCTTGAAATCATCCACACACTTTCAGGGATTCCCACTGTGGTGAAACTTGTTGAGAACCCAGCATTGCACACTAAGCTTGGAAAAGTCACTTGAGCTTCAGACATAATTCTTTGGCTTTGACCTGGTTGACTGCATATAGGAGGATCTCATTATGAACCCAGTGATAGGCAGGGGAGCTGAGAAGTGGCTCAGTGCAGGATGTGACAATTCCTTGGGAGAGCCCAGAACCAGAGCACAGTATTTTAGCTATCCATAGTTGGAGAGCCCCATTGGATGGCAGGGAATGCACAGTATGCCACACGCTTCTTACTCCTAGTTTGGGACCAGATGTGACGATCCTATAAATGCAAGCCAAGCTGGAGAAACTGGAGCTCATGACTTTAACTCTTCACATTTTGGAATGATAGAAAAGTCACAGGAAAAGCCTAGATCCGAAGTGTAGATAATACCAAGGAGTCTTGGTATTGGTTTAAAAAGAGTGAGAAGCTCAGCAGCCCTAGTTAAACAACAACAACAACTTCTGATGTGACTTCGCATTCATGAAGATGTGATTGTTTTGTATGTGTAGTGTTTCTTTCCATTTTCACTAAATGCACTCTTCTCATTATCAAAAGTTAGATTTTAATTAAGACGTTGTACACAGGGCGAGTGAGGCCAGTTCTTGAATATGGCATGGCAGCATGGGCAACTGCAGCTAAGACAAACTTCGATAAAATTAGCAGACTCCAAAATCAAGCAGTGAGAATTATAACAGGAGGCATGAAGTCAACATCTATAAAAGAACTCGAAAAGATTACATGCCTCCAGCCAATGACAGATAGAAGAGACTGCAGGGCTCAACAACAGGCCGAAAAATTCAAAAGACTAACAGACCACCCAATGTGCCATAGAATAAATGCTCTTAGAAGGCAAAGACTCAAATGAAGTAATTTTGTAGAATCAACCAAACCACAAATGAGAGCAGTATCCATAGATGAAATATCCATTGTTAAACCCATCTACACTGCACACAAGCTTTCAGTTTGGAAACAAAATCGTTTCCCTAAAATGATAGAAAACATTCCTGGAATTGAATGTAAAAAGAGCCAAACTGCAACAGATAGAAAATCCATAGCGACAAAATACATAGAGAAACATTATCCATGCAACACCTGGACCCATGCATACACAGATGGATCAGCAACAAATGCAACAGAAAATGGAGGTGGGGGTGTCTTTCTGACCTTAAGCACTGGTGCAGAAAAAAGGCTGTCAGTGGCGACAGGATGATTCTCCAGCAACTTCAGAGCAGAGGCAGAGGCCTTGAAAACTGCAGCAGAGGTTATATTGACAGAAGAAACGGCAGAGAGACAAGTTGCTTTCTTTACTGATGCACAGTCAGTAAATGCAACGTTGAAAAGACAAAATAATACAGACCTGGATGATCTCAGAGTAGTGCTCCACAAACTTTGTCAACGATTCAAAAGTGTTGTGATCCAGTGGATCCCATCTCATTGTAACATCGCCGGCAATGAAGAGGCTGACAGAATGGCAAAAGAAGGTTCACATCTACCTCAGCCTGATGCAAGCATAACTTTTGAGGAGGCAAAGAGTTTTATCAGAATCAGTTACAGTGGAATGTAGAACAAATGATGTCATTGTAACATCGCCCACAACAGGCAATGAAGACTGACAGAATGGCAAAAGAAACGGGATTTAAACAGCTAACTAATGCATTGAACAAAATGAAACATAAGAAATTATAAAAATGTTAGAAAGCATTAACATTAATGGTAAAGACCTGAGAATAATCTGTCACTGAATCTGTTCAATCTGTACTGTGAAAATATCCATAGAGGAACATCAATGTCACAGTGTGGTAGCTGATACATATGTATATATGAATGAATGTAGTAAAACTACCTAACACTTTCACGTAGTCCTCTAGACTAGGCTTGCGATGTAATATGAGAGATCATACACTTAACCATCTAAGAGACACCATATGCACAGACTAACTCTTAAAAAGATCTGAAAATCTCCATAGTTATAATCAACATTTATAAAAGTAGTATGCTCAAAAAAAGAAATACAACGTGCAGTGCTAATAGTACATCCAAAATAGTTGGCTAACAATGACCAAACATCATCATCTAAGTGCACTGCTAAGCTCACAATTCCAAAATGGCGTACAAACCACTGGTGGCAATGAAATATAACCGCAGATCAATATACTCATAAGCGCTATGGTAATAACACTCCCTAACTTGCAGAACAACACACACTACCATGAATCAAATGTACACAGCCTCATGCTGGACAAAATTTAGCCACCATAAGCCAGATAGAAAAAATCCTCCAAACACATCTTGCCTTGACAGCCGCCCCCGACTTTCTTGCCCTGACAGCCAACCAACTTTCTTGCCCTGACAGTCACCTGACTTTCTTGCCCTGACAACCAGCCGACTTTCTTGCCCTGACTGCCAACTGACTTTCTTGCCCTGACAGCCAGCCGACTTTCTTGCCTTAACAATCAGCCGGCTTTCTTGCCCTGACAGCCAACTGACTTTCTTGCCCTGACAGCCAATTGACTTTCTTGCCCTGACAGCCAGCCAGCTTCTTGCCCTGATAGCCAACTGACTTTCTTGCCCTGACATCCAGCCAGCTACTTGCCCTGATAGCCAACCGACTTTCTTGCCCTGACAGCCAGCCGTCTTTCTTGCCCTGACTGCCAACCAACTTTCTTGCCCTGACAACCAACTGACTTTCTCATCTTGAACACACTGTCCGGTCTTAAACTTTCATGTAACATAATTGCTCAGCTTCCAGTCACATGACTGGCTATACTTAGTCTAGCTCACATCAAACATTATGTCGGACATCTAAAGCACACTTCCTGTGAAGCACAGGTACACCAACAGATGTTAAACATTCTGTGACAATCGGATCGTGTACATAATGTAAACAACTTGAGAACTTTTATACTGTACTGATCATTCAACTTTCATACAAATGTTAGTGGGCCAGTAACACCTAATTATATTAGATTGTTACCCCATTTTAGAATGGCAAAGCATAAATATTGTTTTTGTGTTATTTAAACATGTTTCTGGTATTAAAACTATGCTGTATACATAGTGACATCTATATGCCAAATTTTGTGTCATGTGTCTTATTGAATCAGAATTTATGCTACAGTATTCATTTGTTGAATTACACTGAAGCAGATTTTAACTGTTCTTGTGTGTTCTTTGATTATATGTTATCACTGTTGTTTGTGCTCCTATGGAGCATAGAGTCACTGCTACAGTTGGTTCTCTTACAGGAAGCCTGCACCAAGCATTTTTACATTATTACAGCATACAGCACAAGGACAAAATTAAGATTATATCAGAGCTGTGTGCTTTCTGTGCTTCTCTATGGTGCAGAATGCTGGAGAGTTACAGAGAAGGAAATGTCGAAATTGTCCTCTTTTCACACAACATGCCTAAGAAAAATTCACCGAATCTTTTGGCCGAATACCATCACCAACCAAGATCTGCTTACTCAGAGCAAGCAAGAGGACATGCACACCATCATAGCTGGCAGACGCTGGAGCTGGGTTGGCCATGTCCTCAGAAGAGACCCCGATGCCATCACAAGAACAGCTATGCTATAGACCCCTGAAGGAAAACGAAAGAGAGGCTGACCAAAAACAACTTGGCAAAGGACTGTGGAGGCTGAGATGCAAAGAATGAACCAGAGTTGGGGCACTGTACGAAGGATGGCCACCGACCGAGCAAAGTGGAATCAATTTGTTGTTGCCCTACAAGACGCCACTAGGCGTGATGGCCACTGACTGCTTTGACGGTCAGCGGCTAAGGATAAAAAAAGAAGAGAAATGGCAATATTTAGTATTTCTTTAAATGTAGTGAGAACAGAGTGAATGAAGAAAAGCTTTGTCTTCAGCTAAACACCAGAACTATTTTAATGATTTTGAGTGCAGTATCTACTTTTAACATGTTAACATGTCGCTTATTTTGTCTGACCCAGCAAGGAGACATTAAGCTTTCTGTGATGTTTGTGGCACCAGATGAGGACAGTGATGAGGAGAATAATGAATTTGAGGATGGTTATGGTTTTAGGTGAGAAATAGAGGCAACATTTTGACAAAATCTTGTAGTAAGTGACCAACTTGTACATGTCTTAGAAGCATTATGCTGAGTTTGAACATTTTGCTGTTGAATGAAATTTGAGTTTTCATCATCATTTTCCTTTTTGCTTCATATAGAGCATGGAACCACCATTGCAGCTGGCCCCCTTGCAGGAAGCCTGCACAAAGCATTCACAAGCTGATGAGGTGGTGGTTTCTGAAGCAATTTGTTTTATATCATGAGGTTGACAACTTTGTGCACAGCTTCATATTATTTGTCTTCTCTGACATGCCTGAGGGAGTAGTAGATGTATTATTTCTGTGTCTTATATGAGACCCGGGGAGGGGGGGGGGGGGGGGCGGACGGACACTGTGAGGGTTTCTAGAAGTACCACAGTACTTTTTGACATACTGCACTTTTCATATGCAGATATTATAACAATATTATTTAACTCACAACAGGTATAGAATATTTGATGAGGATGTCATGGGCCCTTTGCCAAGCGAGGCATGTTCAAATGACCATGCTCCTTATTTAAATGGGCCAACTTCACCTTCAGCCAGCAGCACAAGTAAAAATTCTGTTCCTGGTGACATTCCTGACAGGTGAGTAATCACTTGATAAACTGCAGTGAAATATTGTTTGGATGGTACATTAATTGTGCAGTGTATTAAGAGGGAACAAGTAACTACGAGCTTAATTATAAAGATAGAGTGAGAAGTGAAATTAGTACTGTTTTCAGTTGCAGACATTCTGAAAATGTACCATAGAACAATGGTATTACAGAAAATGTCTGGAGCAGTTTAGGGGACCACAACAGCAAAACATGCTTGTTTAACTGACAACAGAATGCAAATATTGAGGAAAACATGGAAAGAACTTGAGTAGATGGTACGTGACATGAGGACTTGGCATGTGTTTGTCAAAGGCCTATGCTCCCTGGGGAGAAAGGGTATTGATTGAATGCAAATATTGTGTTTAACCCTCCGGCAGGCGCCACTTAAAACAAACGTATTTACATTAACTTGAGTTGCGTTTCCGGTATTTCAATCTTAAATTTAGCTTCATAAATGGAAAAGGAAACATAGCTTTGGAGGTTACACGTATTTTTATTGTTATACGTTTAAAAAAACTATATAAAACATCATAATCATTACTTTAATCATTAATAGAGTCAAATGAACTACTAATATTTTTAATGTCATAAACCTTATCTACATTAATAAAATATACTGTAATATTAGAACTCTAATTTATCCAATCTCTTACTCTGTCAGTGAAAGAAATAGATGATCATTTATAATTTTCGTCACTCATAATGGAAGTGCCGATTTATTTGAGGAACATACTAGATAGCCTCTGACCCTGAGACACTTGAGTAAGCGGATAGATAAATCATGAACTAAATATCTCGTCCCACAACATATAACAACAACACAACTGTTCAGAATGAAAGCTAAAACATGAATGAAGGAATAGCTAAGAGTTCAATGCAGCCAACCGCAAAAAAAACCCGCAAAATTTGAATTTAATTTAATTTGGCGCACTTTGTGTGCCAACGCGCCCGCCGGAGGGTTAAAAAAAAAAGTAGAGGAAAAAAAAGACCATTTATCCAATTTTAGTTAGTTTCTGCAGTACCAATCCTTTCCATTACCTCCTTTTTCTTTCCCTATTTGTCTCTCTTTCTCTCTCCGTCCCTCCCTACCTTGGGGCTGGATATTTGAATCTTAAAGAAACTGAATTTGGCTGTTTTCAAAACATGACTGAACTTTTGAAATAAAATAAAAAAAGTAATAAACTGTGAATTTAATATTCTGAGTTTCTCTCCACTGTGTTGAGCTGTTAAGCATTTACTGTTTTGTTGTAATTTTAGTTTGTTTTCTGTATGTTCACCTCATTACAGTGGTTGCTTGTCTTTGACAAACCCATCATCATCCGTAACCATTTACCCCTTGTAGTTCCAGGGGGTGTCTGAGGTGACAAAGAAAGAATAAGATTACTGTTCCCTCAGGCATGTTATATGAGGCTACATACAATGTGAGTGGGTGTATGTGGTTGGCAACCTCACCATGTCAAACAGATTGCTACAGAAACAACTGCAAGAGCACGCTGATGCTTTGATGCAGGCTTCCTGCTCAGGGACACACTGCAGTTGTGTTTCTGTAGGAATCAAAAAGGGGAAGATGATGATGATGAATTTCAATTACATATGCTGTCGTGTGTTTCTGAAATGTTTCTTCTTCTGCGTCCTTAAAAGGACGTTTGTTACGTTGTGTTGCCATTTACAGGAAAGCTGCGATATTTGTGCCTTTCGGCTCGACACATCCGGTTTCAGCAAGGCATTTTTGGGACCGGGTTAGCCTTCCCTCTTCGATCCCTACTCTCTCAGCCAGACTGCAGTGATGCAGCCTGTTTCCAGGACCACCACTTGGAGGTGGAGTAGGGTCTTGGTCAGCTCTGGTTTGCTGACCCTGACACAAGCAGTCTAGCTATGGGTCGCTGACCCTGACGCAAGCAGTCAAGCTATGGGTTGCTGACTGCATTTATCACTGTTGCTGCGTCTTCGGTTCCTCTGAAATGTTTAGGTGTAGCTTATTTTTTTGTTTTGTTTCCCGTCCTTGATAGTTACAACTCATCTGGAAGTTCTACAGCATCATCATCAGCAGCGGCAGGTGGGCATTCCCAGAATGCTAATATACCAGTCATCCAGCCCAGTGGAACATCAGCATCCAAAACACAAGCTACACAATCCTCGAAATCTCAAACTTCAGGTCCTGGTGTCCCAGGGAAGCTGGGTGAGCCAGCCAAAGCTAGAGTAGGAGGAAATGATAGCGGTAGCGTTAATAAGAAATAGTCCTGCCTGTATGTGGGTTGTAGTCTATCATCCTTGATTAATGTTGGTGTCCAGTGTCTGTAATTTATGTTACAGCTTGTTGAAGAATACGTAGAAAGCGTATAATGAATACAAATTATAAATGACAAAAGTGTACATTTATATTATTGTCTGAGACTCTTTTATTTAGCTAATGTTTCAGATTTATGATGTTTGAAAACTTTGTGATCTGTAATATTAATATTTACATCAATTTATTATTTATTTGAGTTTCTCACAAAGTTTCAGTGGGAAAGTAGTAATGGTGTTTCTGATGTATTATTGATATAATTTTCCTATTATATGTATAACTACTGCCACGGGTGGGCCCCACTGTCAGGAGACAAAGAAAGAAGAGGACTGGTACTTCCTGAGGCATGTTTTATGAGGTGTATGGGACTGCCAGCCTCATCATTCAAAACAAATTGGTGCAGAAACAAATGCTGCATGGGCGAATGAATACTTGATGCAGGGCTTCCTGCATGGGGGAACAAGCATTGTCTCCATCTCCATAGGGAGCAAAGGGAAATAATGATGTATAAACATAACTGACCGCTGACGGTTTGTTTGTTAACTTGTATCTTTGCTAATACTCCTTAAGATTTGTTACAGGAGTTTTAAGCAGTGGTAATTTCATGGCAGATACGGCCATAGGGGAATGAATTGTTAGAGACTTCACTATACTAGGTCCAGCATTATAGGGTGGGGTGACTAGTTCCCTTCCATCCTGGATTTGCTGTACCTAACTGAAGACCTGAGTCAGGTACCAATTTACGGGTGGGGTAGACTGGCTCGTGATGCTGTTAGATTTTAAACTTCATTACTTTGCCTTGAGAAGCAAGTGCACTAACAACTCTACCAGTTGGACACTCTGGCATAGGCACTTATTTCAGTGATTATAAAAATAAATGTTTACTGTAAAGACCTGACAAATTAACCAATGTAAGGAAGCTAGAGCACAATACTTAGACAGTAAGGAAGAATACTGCTTAATCATTGGCATGGTGGTGGGTGGTGGTAGTGCCAGAAACAAGAAAATCATCCACAAGCAAGTGCTTGATTGAGAACCCTTGAATCTGTTAAGCTTCCTGACAAAGGGAAGATAGTAAACTACTCATTTGCAAGGGAGATAACACATGAATGTTGGGGAAGCTAACAAATTATTACTCAATGTGGGAAATAATTTAATAAGTAGAGTGTTGGAGAGGAGGTATGAAATTGATATATTGGAATCGAGAATCCTAATGTAAACAACATGAGTGGAGAGCTAGAAGGTGGGTCCACATGTGGTAGGGGAGAGCAAATTATAACCAACATAAGTTGAAGACTTGGTGATTGAGTCCACATGTGGTAAATGAGAGAAAATCAATCTGCATACAAGCAGAAATAGCAAATCAAGTTTACACTGTGGCAGAAATATAAAATCTGCTTATAGGTTTATTTGACACTTTTGCTTTTGATTGCAATCAATTCATTGAGATTCACCCTGCAGACTGTCAATGGAGCCTTCTATAAAGTGTGGGCAACATTTGTATATGTTGTCAGTTACTTATATTTTGCTGTTTTATTCATGTCTAGTGGACAAAATTAATCCTCACCTTGAGTTACAGATGATAGTTTTGTATCTACTATGGTTATATTAAGTTGAGCTCCTTGTGAGTTGCACCTGTAGGACATGTTTTCTGCTGAGTGTAACTACAGAAATATAGTTAAGGGACCCAAAGCATATATTGTCAAGCATTTCTCGTCTTCATTAAGTGAATTACATTGCACTGTTTCGTTAGGGCTGTGGCCCAGTGCATCCAACAGGCATTTCTGTCAGGTTGCCTTCCTAAGTCTTTGGCTGTCCCCAGTCTGCCTGGAAGGCAGAAGGTTTGTGTCTTGCTTTGTTGGGTCCATACCCTTTGACCTGTCCAGCTTGGAAACCCTGCTGGTAGTTGTTATACTTCTGGCACAGCTCTTGGTGTCATGGGGACATAAGCTCTTCTACCACACTATGGAGAACTGAGAGAGGAGACATTTTCAGGCATTTAACTATTGGGGTATTGGTAGGACATGAAAAGTATAACATAGAAATTATTATTACATTATAACAAGTGTTAAATCTCATGCAGTTTCCTGAGAGTCTTTGAGGAGACAAAGAGTAAGATAACTGTTCCCTTCAGGCTTGTCAAAAGAGGCATTTAAAGTGAGGTTATGCTATGGGCTAATGACCTGTTTACTTCAAACATTTGTACAAAAACCTTCACTGCTGGACCCATCAAGTGCTTTGGTGTAGGCTTATTTCATTTAGTCACTGAAGTAGTCAACCCTGTGCTTCTTAAGAAGCAGTAAAAAAAATGAACATCTTTCACTAAAAAAAAAGTATTAAAATGTGACTGTGACTTTTTTTTAAACAAGGTTGTGCTTTAAATATCAAGTTCTGAAAAGATCAAATGAATGCCTGGAGTTTTGTGCTTTCTTGTTTTGCTGTATGTATTGCTCCATTGAGATGCACTTTTTAAGTTTGTCAAGCTGAGTTATTTGGTGCTTTAAAAAAAAAAAGAAAGGTGGAGTGTTGAAAATATCAATTTTAAGACATTTTTGAGTCAGTCACTATGTATGTACATATGTGCCTGTGTTTTCTTCCTTGTCAAATAGCTGAATATTTTTTTGGAAATTGTTTCTTTTTTTTTTTGGATGTGGCAGGCATACAACCACAGTTAAAATGTTCTAGAATCTCACTGTGTCACATATTTATAGAATGGCAAAGAAAGTTTTTAATTTTTAAACATGGTTATGTTGTGTTCCTGATATCATAGTTGCATGTACTTGTCAAAATTTTATCAAGATGTATCTTATTTGTGCAACTTACATTAAACATCATTCTAATATATGTTGTGTATCATCAGCTGAAAAAAAAAAAGATATATTTGCAATAAAAATTACACACAATGGAGAAAATATACTTGTTGAAGATTATTTAATAAAAAAAACCAAAAAATTGCTCTTTATGTTCAGGGACAAATTTTAGCATATTTCTCTGTTTTCTGCAAATTTGTGTTAAAGAGTTTCTGATATCAAAAAGTTCTGCCAGGTTTCATTCATTCATAACCCTCCACTCCCAAAGGAGCATAGGCCTTCAACAAACACATGCCAAGTCCTCCTGTCACGTGCCATCATCTCAAGTTCTTTCCATGTTCTCCTCATCATTTTCACCTCTGTTTCCAACTCTCTTCTCCATGTACTTCTTGGTCTTCCTCTGCCTCTCTTGCCCTGGGGGTTCCAGAACAAGGACTGTCTTGTAATGCTATCAACAGGTTTCCTCAGTGTGTGTCCTATCCATCGCCATTATCTTCTTCTCATCTCTTGTTCCACTGGCACTTGTCTAGTTCTTGTCATCAGTTCCACGTTGGTAACCTTGTCATACCATTTTAATCCCTCTATTCTACGCAAGCACCCATTTATGAAAGTCTGTAGCTTTTTGGTTGTTGTCTTTGTTGTTCTCTATGTCTCAGAGCCATACAATAGGACTGACTTCACATTTGAGTTGAAGATTCTTATTTTCGTGTTGGATCCAATTTCTCTTGATCTCCATATATTTCCCAATGCAATGAAAGCTCCTCTTGCCTTTTGTATTTTTATTTTGATATCGTTGTCTGTCCCTCCAACTTTGTCTATATTACTGCCAAGATATGTGTATGATTCTACATCTTGTATTGGTGTTTCTTCAAGTTCAACCCTGTTATCATTACCTGCATTTATTCGCATTATTTTTGTCTTTTCCCTGTGTATTTTCAGACCCAATTGCTGTGACCTCTCATCGAATGTTTTCAATTTGTCCTGCATCTGATTACGGCTATGGGACAGAAGAGCCAAGTCATCAGCAAAATCCAGATCATCCAACTGCTTATTCAGAGTCCACTGGATTCCATTTCTGTTGTGTGTTGCCGATGATCTCATAACCCAATCTATTGCCAGCAAGAAAAGAAATGGAGACAAGAGGCATCCCTGTCGCACTCCTGTTCTTATCCCAAACGGTTCTGTAAGCTGTCCTTCGTGAAGAACTCTGCATGTCATGTCTTCATATGTTTTCTTTATTAAATTAATGATCTTCAGGGGAACTCCATAATGCCTCAACAATTTCCAAAGTGATTCTCTGTCTACACTGTCAAATGCCTTTTCGTAGTCCACAAATCCGATGTATAGTGGTGAATTCCATTCCAGACTTTGTTCAACTATTATTCTCAAAGTGTCTGCCAGGTTTGTTAACGTGTAACTGCCATCAGACTTATATAGTGACAGCTAAGAACTCTTGTTCACGACAGACTACACAGTGTAAAGTCCAGTATTTTGTTCCACATGAAATCCAGCATTTTGTTCCAAGTCAGATAATACTGAGAAACTCAAAGCATATGGTATTTAAATGTTAGTAAGTGTGTGTAAATTTTTGTGCCTCATTGATGATGTTAGTTGTTCCTCTTCATTGTATGTCACTTCACACTTCTCTTTTGGACCTGTTTATTCACGTTAGCAGAACCAAGCTGGAGTGAAAATAAAGAAAATTTTGTCCTTTTTTTTCGTTTTTTTTTAAATGTTCAGTATTAACACAATTTTTCCGCACTGAAAACTGTATATAGCACTCCCTCCTATTATTTAAGTATTCCTACCTTGTGTTTGTCGGTGAATGTCTACACACAATGTTGAAATGTATCTGTACTAAAGACTGTGCAATAATGCACTAGATGTTGACCAATACACTTTTGTATTGTCTTATTAACCAGTTGAATTTTAATATCTGCACTAAATATTGATTAATGGAATTACCTTCATTTGATATTGACAGTGGAGAAACTTGATTAAATGTTGAACAGTTGAATGTATTTACACCAGATATTGGCTAATTGAATGTATATGCACTAATTTGAACTTCTGCATTTTGTATTAACTATATGAGTGTATCTGCAATAAATATTGGCTATTTTAATATATGTGCTATATATTTTGGTCAGTGAATTATCTACTCTTTGTATTGACCAATGAAATTGCTCACTGATTTAAACATTACGCTTAATAATTAATGTATTGACCAACCAAAAAAAAGTATCTGCTTTTCTCATTCATCAATATTTTGTTTTCCTTGTCATAATATTCTTGAATAGTCATAAATCAGTCCTGTTGGAACCTTCACTGTACAGACTTGATGGTTACATCATAACACTGTGTTGTAGTAACTTTGAACTTATTTGACAGTATTGAGTTCCTTTGATATGTTAGTGTTTCTCTGTTTACTTGTGCTTGCTTCTCAGGGCAGAGGGACTTGGTTTGAAACCAGGTCATGTCATGCTCCAGTCTACCCAGCTGGAAATGGATGCCTGGCTTTGTTCCTGGGTTAGAGGAAGCAAAGGCAGTGAGGAAGGGAAGTGGTCAACCCACCTAATAAAGCTGAGACCTAGTATAGTGAAATCTCTAACAGTTTACTAGCTTACAGAATTATCAGTTAAAGGACTACCGTGACCTTTTGTCACATTATGAGAATTTACGGTTGTGGAAAATGGTAACTGAAATTACCATAAGAATGTATAATGGTTGTTATTTTTCATGTGCAGTGCACACAGTTCTTTGAAGGTAACATATTGTAGATGGGGTTGACAGTTGTATCTGTGTACATGTGAGTTTATGTGTGTGGGGGAAATTGTTAGTGCATAGATATGTTGAAAGTATATTTGCGTGTCCTTGAATGTTTGTGCATGCAGGGAAGAGATAGGAGAAAATGAATAATACATTGAATAGGGAGTATGAACCCATGATTTTAGAGAGAGAGTGGTGGGCATAAATGTGTGAGAGAATGTGTGTGTATTAGTCTCTGGGAGAAGAGTAGTTTGTATATTACTAATGCAGGAGTTTATGGTTACCTGTCGCACTATTTGTAACTCAAAATATTTATAAACTTACACTGTCTGTAATCACAGAGTTTGTATTTAACTGTTGTTATAATTCAGTAACCATGCAAATTTTAGACTCTTCATAGTAAGCTGACTATAATCACCTGTGTGTTACCAGGGTCTGAAAGGAAAGCAAAAAATAGCAACACTGTGACCAAGCTTGTTTTAAAAATTGAATAAGGAATGTTGGGAACAGGGCTAGCTAAGCCATACTGTGGAAATTTTAAGCTAGAAAAGCTTCAACAAACATGGACAAGCCAACTAAAGAAATTAATACAATTCAGCCATCCAAGACAGAAGAAGTTCCTCTGGTAAGGAGGTTCATAACACATCCCAGAGAAAGCCAAAAGGAGTCTGGATTGCTAAAGGGTGATGATGATAATCACTGAGCTTGTAAAATTATCCACTGTAATGTAATGATCAACCTGCCTGTGGAAAATTCTTCACATTTTCTGGCCAAATACCATCACCAATTAAAAACTGCTGACTCAGAGCCATCAAGAAGATAATGCATACCATCATAGCAGGTAGACACTGAAATTGGGTTGGCCACATCCTCAGAAGAAACTTTGATACCATCACCAGAACTACCAGGCTATGGACCCCAGAAGGAAGGCAGAATAGAGGATGGCTTAAAGCAGCTTGGCAGAGATGCAAAGAATGAACCTGAGTTGGGGCACCATATGAAGGATAGCTGCCCACGGAGCAAAGCGGAGACAGTTTGTTACTGTCCTACAAGACACCACCAGACTCAATGATCACTAATTACTTTGTCAGTCAGTGGCCAAGGATCAAAGAAGAAGAATACAGTGATCAAGAAGTTTGTAGATTTAACATCTCAGGCTAGCTAGTTATTCAAATAAGTGCCTTTGGCTTTCTCATCAGTATTCAGAATTGCCTTTATGTGCTATGAATTTTTTAGTTATTTCAATTAATAGATAATTATATATGTGCCTGAATACTATGGCACAGTCATTATCCTCTTAATGTAATAATACACAGCTGCTTTCAAGCAACACTCATCAGGGAAAAGGTCACATGACAATTGAGTGCCTCCTCACTTGTGTTTTGAGTTGAGTTTTGTGTATCTTTTTATGGGAAGCTGATGTGTACATTTAAAGTAAGGAAAGCTTCAGGGGAAACTTATCATTACAACATTCCTTGTAGATTAAGTTGGCAATATTTAGATCAGAGGTCGGCAACCAGTCACTCCTGATCTACCAGTAGATCCCAGTGGATAACCTGGTAGATCTTTTGGCGACTGGGGGAGAGGAACTTTCTCTCCTGTCTGCATTTAAAATGGTCCCTGGGATCAAATGTACTTTTTCCACATTCCCAACGAAAACTCTCGAGGTGGCAAGTAAAATATATTCCAGAACTGTATGAGATAGGAATGCAATCGTTTTTTTGTACGGTTCATTGTCCCCACTCCCCTTGCTTAATATTACACACACATGCATATAAATAAATAAATAAATAAATAAATAAATAAATAAATATATATATATATATATATATATATATATATATATATATATATATATATATATATATATATATATATATATATATATATATATATATATATATGTCAGCACCAAAATATATATTGTGGATTTATCATGACACAATATTAATAATTATAGGGTTACTCCCTAGGAGCATGATGGCTAACAAAGAAAGGTTAACACTTTCTACAGGTACTTCCCTTTAATGAATAAATGCACACACTACCGCCACACACGGCTAACAAACATATGAAATACATATATCAATGCCAGAGAAAACTTGCCTCAATAAATTTATCTACTAGCCTCATACAACACAATATGACAGCCCTGTACACACAATGCACTGATTACCGCTCACCATAGTGGCCAAAATCTATGACAATGAAAATACTCTAATCATAGACAACTTGTACTCTGCGGTATGTAGAAAATGCCACTAGATAGTACACCCAAAACTAGCATTACACGATATAATCCACTTAATCCGCAAGAAGGCAAAAAACCTAGAATACACCTCTTATGGCACACTTCTAAGCAAGAAATGCTGGCAAGGGAAAACATAGGTACGTCCTCACCTGGACACGGCTAGACGACTAATCCCTATCTTGGCGCCTAAAAATTCCCGCTTCCGCTAATCACATGACTTGTGGGTAGTTATCCCAATGTTGCCAAAAACACAAGGTAGCCAGTCTGATATTTCGGCGGAATAGCGCCGTGACATCCACCACCCCCCCTTAAGAAAGAAAACGTAGTTTTCTTCCACCGGAGGAGCTTCGCCTGACCCCATTCAGAGTATGGACAAACATATGCCATCATAGCATCTCCTCATCTGACTAGAGAATGCCATAGTTCTCCACCACCATTGTCGTTCATGCCTTCTCCACCTATCCACAAAGCACAACCTGAGTATGATGTAAGTTATCCAAGGTTCTGGCAGCCGTGAAAAATAACAACGGCTGTCCACCCCTGGTCACCCAAAACACAATGCATGATACATTTATATATACTCTGATATATACACCCATTATAGTACAAAATCTCATAACATCAACAGTTGTTCTTAACATGGTCTAGATATACATTACATTCGGTGATAGAGCAAATTGCCTTTATGGCACCGTGATACATCCATTACAAAGCATGACATAGTATAGCATCAACATGATCTTTAAAGATTATAAAACAACATCCGGT
Organism: Oreohelix idahoensis; assembly: GCA_024509875.1. Classification (NCBI taxonomy): domain Eukaryota; kingdom Metazoa; phylum Mollusca; class Gastropoda; order Stylommatophora; family Oreohelicidae; genus Oreohelix; species Oreohelix idahoensis. The sequence goes on along the minus strand of JAMPIV010013732.1, from coordinate 19,862 downwards.
GTCCCTCAACATGGAGACTGGTTTCTTCTCCACTATGCACTTGTGGAGAGATACCTTGCCAGTCTCATGGACCGCCGAAAGACATGGTGCTGCATGCCCGCAGTGTAGCACTATCTTCTTGTTCGCATGGAACAGAGGATGACACCCCACACAGTCCTCGCTGTTGATTGTGTCCAACACAAACGCAGAATTCGCGTGTTCAATTGGGGTAGGACACCTGTCAGCGCAGTGATTATTGCCACCACAATTGGTACACAGGCGCTCCCTGTTCGACTCATCGCGTGAACTCATGCTAGGGCTTTTAGCTGGTGACGACCGCGCATCGGAGTCGGAAGATCGACTCTCTGAGGAACCACTCCTCTGCTTGGGATGTTTTGTTTTATACCAAAACCAATCTTCGTCTTGCGACTCCTCTAAGCGTACCTGCTTTTGCGTTTGGCAATCTCTTCCGTCGCTATCATTTTTGAATTGTCGGTTCTGCCAGTTCGAGCAGCCATTCTGATGGGATCGGAAGTTCCCATAATTTCCTCTTCTTGACTGATAGGGACTGGAGGATCCCCAGGCGTCGAGTTCTGACCACTCGCACCCACTTCTAATCTCTTCAATTGTATTTCCTTATCAATCTTCTTTTCTTCCAGAGCTATTCTCATTCTCTCCTTTTCTAATTCTAACTCTCTCTCCTCTTTCATCTTCCTTTCCTGTAATTTTAACTCTCTGTTTCCACTCGTTATCTTCTTTCATCTTCTTTTCTTGTAATTTGAACTCTCTTCTTTTGAGCTCTTAACTCTTCAGCGCGAGCATCTCTTAAGGCATTCTGGTTCTCTTTTGATTGGAATTCTGCCTTGGCATAATCCAACAATTCTTTTCTTGTGTACCCAGCTTCCTTGCCTAACCGCATGAAACTATCATAGTCCATGATGTACAATCGTACTACTCAATATTACTTCACTGTGCAACTGCTCACCACCATGTACCCTACACCACCTCGCTTATATGAACAGATACCTCTCTTCTTACAAGGTCTGCAGTAATGATATGTAAATAGTAATATCACTTCTCAAATTTACAAATATATGCATGTAAGTACAAACCACCTCACCTCTCACTGTATACACATAATCCACTTTACCTCTTATTGCATAAATATAATCTTACTTGGCTACTGTCTCCTTACTCTGTAGATTTGGTCCTTCCGACCACTTAGTCTCTGTGATACCACTAAAAGACCCTTACTATAGTCGACAGATAATACTTCTTGGTGCTTTGACACCACTGTACCAAGTTTGACAATTAATCAGCTTTTATACCATAATCTGTTACTGGCGCCCACCTGGTACTGTACTCTGACAATATATCCCTAAATAATATACTAACTACTTCAAATGTTTACACTGACAAAATGAACACTCCACAGATGAAAAGACACACACCAAACACTACACTAAATCCCAGTCACGAGGAGTAAGATGATAGACAAGATCAGACCAGGACTAGAATGATATATACAACACGTGACTGACAATGAACGAAAACAAGGGATACCTGTAAATGTATTCACAAGATAGAAAGAAGGAACGAGAGATCACACCACTTAAATACAACAAAAGAATTACTGAATGTACAAGACAATGTAAATACAAACCACACCGGTACACCTAACAACAACCGGGCTTGGAATGTTAAGTAGGGCAGTCGCAGGAAACACTTCTGCCTTACTTCACCACTAAACATACGCAGTCACACCCTAGAAAGAAGTCAGTCAATCCAATCTTTTCCCACAAGTGAGAAAAGGAAGCATTAAACTCGCCACCCATCCACCCTTGAACACACGAATATAATATAAAACACAGTAGACTAAACAACAACTACACTTAACAATGAAGTGCTGAGAGCTATCACTTTCTCTAGCCACCAACTTAATCACATCAGTCAAAATAAACTAACTAACATATAAGCAATAATATCACTATAACATATCCAAAATTTATTATGTATATAGTAATAAAGACCCCAAGAAATAGGAACTTATGGTGAAAGGTCCCTCCTAACTAGGGAACTTTTGGAGGACGAAAAACAGAATTTAAAGGAAAAACAAGAAAAACATAAATATAACAAATCATACAAAGATTTACAAATAAAAAACTTAACTGATGGTCCAGCAACGCTTGACCACGAAGCTCCTCAGCACCGATGATGAAGATGAAACTAACAAGTCTCCACACACTTAAAATATCCAAAATGAAAGTAATGTTCCACCCGATGCTACCATAGCACTGTCCACCACAAAATCGGGATCATCAATCCAATAGTGTTCAGAAAATCAGACTACACAAGTCTTTGTGCCAAACAATAACATTCATGATATTAATGTTCTTTGGCATGGTGATGCGTCTAATGTGTAAAGTTCACGCAGGAAATAAAGTTCCCCGGGTAGGTATGGTCAGTACGAGCAATGGCACTACAGCTGATTGGCTATGTGCTCACACTGGTCCAAACAAGAGGAGTTCCACATAACCTGAGATACCTCTGCCACTATTGACCTTCTTACAATCCACCAATTTCAACAATCTAACCCCTCCTGACACAGTGTGTCACTTGGGCCAAACTATACCAAACTTGACAATCTATATCCCGCCTGACACCATTAGTCACTTGGGCCAAACAATATTGACACCTTAATCTCCGCTGCTCCACCTGGATCAATATCACTAAGCCACAAAGTATACCAGAAGCCAGCTGCACCTTTATCACTACCTTCCAGCCTAGCATCAAAATTACCTTGCAACACAGTGTCGAACACACTAACTGACAAATATTCTCAGAGCTAATTTTCACTGAGACACTGTGACCTGTTACCTAACTAGGTCAACTACCGTTAGCGCGGTCACCCGACCGTAACTGTAGCTAACCAAACACAACACACTGGCGTGAGTGAACACTGTCATAGACACTAGGCGTAAACCCAAAGCTACTATTATTTTATATCAATCTGTGTGCATACTTTCTAGCCTTTCTAATGAAAATGAAGGCACTACGGCCTTTTGGCTCACAAAGCCTAATGCAGCCCTTAGCTGTTCAATATAATCTATACTGTAGATACCGTTTAGACGATGCCCCCAGTTGTCAGCACCGCAATATATCCTGTGGATTTGTCACACTACAATATTAATAATTATAGACTCGCTCCCTAGGAGCATGACCACAACATATAATGGCTAACAAAGAAAGGTTAACACTTTCTACAGGTACTTCCCTTTAACTCTTTAAGCCCCAAGAGCCAGTATACTGTACTTCCCGCTAGACCCATTTGGCCCAAGAGCCAGTATACTGGCTTTCGTATCTCTTGATCCTTTCTAGGGCTGTTTTCTAATTTTGACAACTCAAAAACGCTATCTTCTTAAAGTATAGCCATCCATTATGGACTTTTGTTATTTATGAATATGAACATTAAAAAAAAATTATTTCCAAACAAAAACAATAAAAACATACTGGTATGGCCATTTTTGTTTGGGCCAAACCCACCTTTTTGCTTGGGACTGAAAGAATTAATGAATAAATGCATACACTACCGCCACACACGGCTAACAAACATATGAAATACATATATCAATGCCAGAGAAAACTTGCCTCAATAAATTTATCTACTAGCCTCATACAACACAATATGACGGCCCTGTACACACAATGCACTGATTACCGCTCACCATAGTGGCCAAAATCTATGACAATGAAAATACTCTAATCATAGACAACTTGTACTCTGCGGTATGTAGAAAATGCCACTAGATAATACACCCAAAACTAGCATTACACGATATGATCCACTTAATCCGCAAGAAGGCAAAAAACCTAGAATATACCTCTCATGGCACACTTCTCAGCAAGAAATGCTGGCAAGGAAAAACATAGGTACGTCCTCACCCTGACGCGGCTAGACGACTAAACCCTATCTTGGCGCCTAAAAATTCCCGCTTCCGCTAATCACATGACTTGTGGGTAGTTATCCCAATGTTGCCAAAAACACAAGGTAGCCAGTCTGATATTTTGGCGAAATAGCGCCGTGACAATATATATATATATATACACACACATACATACACATATACTGTATATATATATATATATATATATATATATAGAGAGAGAGAGAGAGAGATAGGTCTTTAGAGGGCTCAGTGTTACTAAAGCCGATCCCAAAACCTTCTGGGTTGCCAACCCCTGATGCCAGATACTTACTTGACTATAGCATGTTATTTTAAGTTATCTATTTTTGCTAAGACCATCATCATCAACTGCCATGTGTTGTGTCTATCCATAATTTCCAGCCCCTGATGCTTTCATCGTCATTTTTTTTTTTTTGGGTTGAAAGAGTTCATGTTCTTATTGTCTGATATGCTGGTGAGGGCAATGCTGTCAATCTGCTCTTATCATGGAGCTGGCAGTCTTGGAGGATTTGTTCTGATGTTTCTTTGTTTTCTCCACATGGACACATGTGTATGTCTGATTTTATTACAATGTTCTAACTTTCCTCTTCTCCATGTATGCTGAAATACAAGTGAATTACCCGTCTATAAATTACCCAATGATTTGGCTTTGCATATTGGCTGTTTCAGGACATCTACTTTTGACTTGGTAGCTATACTTGATGCATTCTTTAGTTAATCTATGTATCTATTGACTCAGTGGTTATCTTATTGTTTATTCATTGTGGAAGATTCTGTGAAGAATGTGTAGACTCATAAAGAATGTCAGAACTGGAGAATATGAATATACATAAATGAAAATTATTTTATGTAGAATGGAGACTTGTTGTGTTTAACTCTTGCAGGCCGGAATTTTTTCATCAGTTTTGCCAGAATTATTTTTGTACCTTAAAGCAGTACCTTTATAAATTCTAAAGTTTCTGAGTTATTACACAACAAAGACACACATATTATACATCACAGTAAAGATAAATGAATGTAGAATTAGAATATGAAGGATTTTTAGTGATATTCTACATATAGTATTCAGTTATGAGTCATAATGAAAATACGGAACAAATTTCACAGAACACAAAAGTGACGTTCCCAACGTCGTTTCGGCTTCTAGGGGTTTTGTGGATGTACGCTACCAGCGTCGTTCCGGCCTTTAAGAGTTAAGCAAGGAACCTTCTGTCAGCAGAAAAAAATTTTTTTTTTACATGTGTTCTTTCCTAATGTTGTGAGTTTATGAAATAGTATGTTGTCCCTAAGGCTTTAATTGACTCATTCATTGAGTATATTCCTTAAATGTGGAGTTCCTGAGATGGGGTATCAGTATAGTTTGTGACATCCAAATATGGCCGTAACTTATCCAGGACCAATTACATCAAGATTAGAGAAATTTTGTGGCATAAAGTAAACCAAAAACAACTACCCTGAAAAGCATGTCCAGACTACATCCAGTCATTCTGTTTTCTTATAAGTAAACATGTGTTAAACAGTATTTAACATGTCTGGCATTTACATTGTTATATACCTATGTATTACAAAGTTTATGTTTAATCAATCTCATGCTTATGTGAAACTGAAGGGAGTTAAAAAGAAAATGTTCACTATTTATGATTTTGTCATGACATTCCATCTTTAGATCATAAACCCTGCATAAGATGTGGCACATCTGTATTTGGTTGCATTTCCTAGACATTGCCAGGGATGTAAATGTTATGGTGTAATTTTCCCACAAGCGGGCCGCCTGCACTCATAATCCCATGGACATCAAAGAGTTCCTTCCTTTCTTCCTTTGTTTTTTTAATGGCTCTTTGTGGAGCATCGGGCCACCTTTCCAATAGACAGCCAATCCTCTCACCCCGTACCACCACCAATTGAAAGAATTGTGTTTTATGTTGTCTTAATATTCAGTATTCTTTATTTGACTTGTCCATGTTTGTTGAAGTGGAACAAGAGTTGAGAAAAAGATGCTGGTGATGGATAGGACACACATTGAGGAAACCTGTTCATAGCATTACAAGGCAGTCCTTGTTGTGGAATCCACAGGGAAAGAGAGGCAGAGGTAGACCAAAAAACACATGGAGAAGAGAACTGGAAACAGGTGAGAATGATGAAGAAAACATGGAAAGAACTTGAGCAGATGGCACAGGACAGGAAGACTTGGCATGTGTTTGTTGAAGGCCTATGCTCCTTGGGGAACTAAAGGGTATTGATTGAATATTCAATATTCATAAAGTCTTAGTCTGTTGTGCCCTCATAAAAATATACAGTACAGCTCAACAAATAGTAATGAGATATCCTGAAAGAGGCCAATGTACAAAGGAAGGTTAGTCCTCATATTAGAAGGAATCAATCCACTTTCTTGGAACACGATAAGAAAGCTGGAATTTTGTGACTGCAGGAAAGATTGAAAGAAAATGATATAGAGGATGACAAGAAGAAAAGATACCGGACAGTTTGACGATGGCATGGGATGAAGTCAACAACAGTATTGATAAACAGTACTAAAGACAGTAAGTTATGGAGAGACATGATCACCCATGCCACCAGACATGGTACTTGAAGAAGTCTACCAGACTTGGTACTTGAAGTCCACCAGACATGGTACTTGAAGTCCACCAGACATGGTACTTGAAAAAGTCCACCAGACATGGTACTTGAAGAAGTCCTCTTGTAGAAATGCAATTTAATTGCAGTCATAAACTTGTGCATTTTTTCTTTTTAAAATATGTATTTGAGTATAAGATTTGATAAGGCAGGTATAGATCTTAGTCATCTTTTAACATGATGTCTAATATAATAACTAAGATAAGTTGGAGGCTGTTGTTAGTATCCAGTTTTGTTGTTGAGTTTAGAGTGTTAGATAATGAAAAGATGGCAGGCTTATGTGTTTATTGCTTGTAAAGTAATCATTGTTCTGTGGTGATCATAATAATGGTTGTCTTTCAGAGGGATTCATGTGCAGACCTGTAAGTTAATGGTTAATTATAAATTGTTTATTAAATGCTGCTAAGCAGTTTTGCATTTATGTTGTGTGTGTCTGTGAGATGGTCGTTGAGTGAAATAGTGAGAGGGGCAGTGAGGTAGCCTTTAAATAAGATAGTGAGATAGTTGTTAAACAAGACCATGATGTCATTGAGTGGAACAATGAGGTAGTTGTTAAGCCAAGCAGTGAGGTGGTTATTGAGAGGGCCAGTAAGGTAGTTGTTAACAAGACCATGATGTCATTGAGTGGGACATTGAGGTAGTCTTTAAGCCAAGCAGTGAGGTAGTTATTGAGAGGGCCAATGAGGTAGTTGTCAACAAGACCATGATGTCATGGGGTGAAACAATGAAGTCATTGAGTGGGACAATGAATGAGGTAGTCTTTGAAAGCGTCAATGAGGTAGATGCTAAACAAGACAGCGAGGTAGTTATTGAGTGAAACAATGTAGCCATTGAGTGGGACAATGAGGTAGTCTTTGAATAAGATAGTGAGGTATTTATTGAGGTTGTTGTTAAACAAAACAGTGAAGCAGTCATTAAGGGGGCCAGTGAGGTTGTTATTGTTAAATATGACTGAGGTTGTCATTGGGCAAAAAAAATGTAGTTAAACAAGACAGTGAGGTAGTCATTCAATGAGGTAATAAGGTAGTTGTTGAACAAGGCTGAGATGATTGTTGTGCAAGATGGGAAACATCATCACATCCCTGAATTGATAGAAAACACTCCTGGAATTGAGAGAAAGAAGAGCCAGACAGCAGCAGCGAGATAGGCGGTAATGACAAAATGCATTGAGAAACATTACCCAAGCAAATCTGGATCCATGTATATACAGATGGATCAGCAACAAATGCAACAGAAGATGGAGGTGGAGTCGTCTTTCTGAGCTTAACCTTGACTCCAGCGCAACGCTCAGAACGTTATTTTTAGTTTATCACAAATAAACCCCAAAAATTGTCCGTTTAATGCAGTTCATATTTTAAGTGTTTGATGTTATCACAATTTGTGTGATGATTTGCGTTTTTCGTTTTTATTGCTAGAGAAATATGTCACGCTTTATATTTACATTTTCTAAGTCTCCTAAGCAAATAGTTGTGTCAAACTACTTTGAAACATTGCTGACATTGATGATGATTGTTTGGTAGTCACAGTTTGTTGTCAAAATACTAAATCTAATGTTAGTTGATGAGTGGGCGTAGTCATATTCTGGCCGATCAAAAAGCAACAAAACTAGACCTACCGTAACATCTAATCACTAGTCCTAGGTAGAAGATGAAGCTAGGGATACTATTCAAACATTAAACAAGTGTAAAAAAGTTTTTATATGACGTTATTCTTTATATGTTTGAAAATTACGTAATGCACTATTGCATAATTTATTTTTTTCTTACGAGGGACCACAGTAAAAACTGGTGTGAATAACACTAAATGTACTAATTGTGGCCATAAGCAATGCTTTTTTTACTTTGTATATGGATTAACTAGATGTTTGAAGACTAAAAAGAAAGTTTTATTGTCTACAACAGTAATTTGTCTTTGGTAAGATCGTATTCTACAGTTAACTTTGTAGTGTTTTTTCAATGTTACATGCAAAATGTTTTAAGTATACTGAAACACACTTGTGTCAATACTACCAAAGACGTTATATATTTCAATTCTCTATCCATTTCCCTACAGTTTGGTATATAATAAGTACATGTTCACAAAAAAAGATTAACATACAATTTACACTAAAAGGCAGTACACTTCACCGTATAGAATTCTTCAAACAATAATTATGGCACAGGGTGGAAAATAATTATGTAGTCAAAGAGTTAAGCACTGGTACACCGAAATAAAAAAAATACCATTCTCATGTAACTTCAGAGCAGAGGCCAGGCCTTGAAAATTGCAGCTCATATTCTAAGTACAAAATAGAGCATCGAGAGAAAAGTTGCTTTCTTCACAGGCAGCACTGCCAACAATCACAACGCTGATGAGCCAGAATAATACTCTTAAGAACTATGTCAGCGGTTCAAAAGAGTTGTGATACAATGGGTCCCATCTCATTACAACATTCCCGGCAATGAAGAGGCTGACAGATTGTGTAATGAAAGTGGAAAGCTATCTCAGCCTGATACAATCATAACTTTCGAAGAGGCAAAGAGTTTTATCAGAAGCAGATATAGAAAGAAGTGGATGCAGAGCATCCAGGCCATCCAAAAACAACATCAAAATTGATGCATGTTACCAGCTCAGCAGGAGAGAACAAGTGGTAATCTTCAGACTCTACAGGGGCACAACAGATTGGAATACCATCAATTCAACAAGCTAAAAATTGGAACTACCAATGAGTGTAACTGTGGCACTGATAAAGTTACTGCAGAACAATTCTAGGGAGCCTCATCGGAATTTAAAGAAATCAAGTACTACGGCTGATAGGATCCAGGCCGTGTTAACTTTTAAAAAATCTTTCTTGACCTTCTATGAGTAAGGATTTTGCTCGTTTTGGTGAGACCCCAACTGAATTAAATCAGTAAAAGATTAATTCAATAGCTCTGTTATAGGTATTTAAAATGACGGGTGCAGTGCACTCAAAATATAAATTTGTATATATACACGTAACAAAATTTAATAGTCAATTATCATTAACAATGTAAAATAAAGAAGGGTGGGGTGAATTAGATAGTTTTTAAAATTTCATTACTGGCTGGATAGTGTGTTTTCTCTTTCGAATTTTCACTTCGCAGCTTTAAGTGGGTACTTAGCTGCCTTAAGATGTCGGCTGGTTTCTGCTCCAGCCGATGTTTGCTCCTTGCAAGTTGTAGACTGGTTCACACTCGTCACTGGCCAAGTCTGGTGGCCGCAACACGTCCCTCGTAGTATCCCATCTCACTGCAACATCCCTGGAAATGAAGAGGCTGATAGATAGGCAAAGGAAAGGGGAAAGCTTCCTCAGCTTGACACAAACATATCTTATGAGGAGGCCAAGAATTTTATCAAGCGCATGTACAGGCACAAGTGGGAAGAAGAGCATCCAGGCCACACACAAAATGATCCGTATTACCAGCTCAACAGAAATGAACAAGTGGTAATCTTCAGACTTCGCACAGGTCATAACAGATTGAGATACAACAAATTAAAGATGGGAACTACTGGTGACTGTGGCACCGATAAAATGACTACCGAACATCTGCTTCAAATGTGCCCAACATATAAGTGTCGTAAATTTATTTTGAGAGAAAAGAGTCTTAGAAATAGTGGTCCGGTTTAGAGTGAAAAATGATGATGGAAAGCTCAGTGATAGAAAATGTAGAGATTTAATAGTTGCTTCACAGCGAGCTGGAGGAGAGTAAAGACAGACTTATTTACGACAAATCGTTTCTCTCAATCTTCTCTTTCACTCTCCTGGTCAAACAATTAGTTGCCAGTTTTCCAGACTCGCATCTGCGCGCACACCGATTTGGTGTTTTTTTCACACACACAGGCGACGTTGATACAAACTATATTAAACGAATAAGGGGAAAAGTTGGGCTTTGGGTATATCCAACACACAGGACTAAATGAGTTTATGTGATTTTATTCACTTTAAACATCAATCACTAAAAATATCAGATATTACATAAATTATCATAAGTACACAAATGCAAATAACAAGTTTGGAAGGGGTGAAGAAGATTGGTATCGACTAAGCCCTTCCCGCTTATTAGACAAAGATAAACCCAGTCCAAAGATAGATAATATCAGGAACATAGGTACGTTAACCTAACAGTGAAGTTAATTACTCTGAAAGAGGTGTTACAAAATTAGGTATAGGTAATAGAAAAAAACCTGTTCTTCCCAGCTGTTCTTCCCTTTACTAAGCAAATGGAAAGGAAGTGGTTGTAAACAGAGTTAACAAATTATCAACTATCCCACTTAAAGGAACAATGTAGGGTATACAGAAAAGATATATATTACCAGGTAAGCAAGTTAACAAAATGGTCACACAAAAGAATTAATTTCCTGTCATTCATACACGCGCTAGCAAAGGCCTTCACTCATCTTGCTCTCACTTACCGATTGTGAAAAAATCTTGCACTCCATAGAATAACACAACAGCAGTTACACCTCAAACTAAATGTATGAGTGTTTGTTCAAGTTCTAGCCCCAGATTAGCGGGTAGGCGGTCAGCACATAAAAGGATTCCGTAATCGCTGGAAAATGAATCTGTAGTTGTGTCTCTTTTCTTAATAACAGTTTCTATGGGAGGGCACGGTCTCTGATACCGGGGTGAGGATGGTGTGGTCTATTTGACTATGCCGCTGATAATAAAATTCTTACGCGTGCTGGTACACTTTATCCGTGAGGTATGGTTTAAGTCCAGTGAGAAAACTAGTCACATCACTGTTCAGGAAATTATGAATTATCTCTCTGTGTCAGTAAACTAACAAAGCTCGGGCCAGTGTTCTTCTTCCCGTTACGACTTAAGTTGTTTGATGGTGCGTTAAATTTGTCTTTGGGTGTGCTTTCTTTGCTATAAGTTAGATAGCGGAATTCCAAACATAGAATCGCCTCAAAGATTAAAAAATTTACACAGTCTCAACAAGTTCTGCGTCAGGGGAACTCTACACACTGTTTATGCTTTGCCTTGCTTAGATTGATTTCTTTATTGCTTTCTTAATGCTGGGATCGCACAGGTTACGATCACTCTGTATGAAAGAAAAAAAAGACATGTAATATACCGAAAAATCAAGCGCGATAAATTTCCCGTTAAGCCTATAATACACTCGAGTATTTAATTATGTACTTAATAAACACTGCGCGAATTCTAGTGGTTAAAAACCCACATCTATAAAACTAGGACTTAACTGAATTTATTAATTATAAATTCCTTCGCGACTTTAAAAGTTAATTTAAGCATCTATTATCTTTTGAAATAATATAATAGATAGATCATTATATTTACCACTGGAATTATTGAGATGGTTTAATTTAATAGATTTAAATTAACACAGAATCCATTGAAATAGAATGACTGAACTAGACCACTGATCACTTTACACAATATATATTACCGCTCTGCACAGGATAGAAAACACTGCAAATATATATATAAAATCCAGGGGAAAATCTATAACAAGATTTCAATAAAGCTAGTGCTTCTGTAAAGGTCTGGCCAGCGAGTGATAACGTGTCTAGTTCTTCATGGTCTATTTAGCTAAAATGGAATGTAAGTTGAGTGGGACATGATAAACTTGACAACTTATTTGATCTCACGAACTTTTGGGGATCTGACCGCCAAATCAAGAGAAGAAGCCGCCCCCTGGTCTTCGTATCCGCTCGCTGCTACCCGTTTCGCTTTCCCCCGTTCGCTCGGTTCCTCGATTGACACCGAGACGCGAAATTAGCGGCAAGCAACTGCGTCTCGTATCAGGGACCACTACTGTCTTTGATAGCGCCGATAGTCTCCCCTAAAATCCCTCAGTTCGTCTCTTTGATCTCGTGCCGCCTACTAAATGAGTCCCGGTGGAATGAGTTCTGGCAAACGAAAAGTTACAACAAATGTTCAGGGGTTCTAATGTTATGAAAAGCTAAAAGTCCCTTTAAATCATCCATCATATCAGGGAGAATTCACTTGTCAAACTAGACGTACGTCACAATAAGGAACAGAGAAAACGCAAATGGCCATCACCAGGACCATTCCTGGAGAAAATCTACTGAGATATCAACAGCCTCAGGCTGACCACTGCTTTCTTTGAACTTATTCAAGTTGACAACTGAGGTTGAACGAAGAAGAAGAAGTATCGTGGGGTAATTGCGAATATGGTCCAGCGTCTGTTAAGACCCGTCTGCTGTAAGTGTCTAGTTTTGACCGAATGCCACTTATACCCTCACTTATTCCACATATAGCACCACCAATTGGAACCACCGACTTTTATCATGAAATAAGGGAGAAACAAATACCCTCTTGAGTATTTGGTTTCCTGACACAAAAATCAGGTTCCCCACCTCACCCTTTTCATTCCACCATCCCATCTGCCTCAGAACTTTACTCTCTCTTAATGTTAATCCCAGTGAGCAGAAAACACCCATTTCATATATATAAAACATATTTACATATAGATGTGCACGGGTTGAAAAGGTTAATATAATAAGTGTACATCACTGAGCAGTGCTCAGAATGGCAAAGACATCTGTACATTAATTTCGTTGATTTTGAAAAGGCTTTTGACATTATACACAGGGCCAGTTTATGGAAAATACTGAGGGCTTATGGAATTCCAAGCTGCATAGTGTCAATCATAAAAAGCCTCTATGCCAACTTTACGTGTAGTGTTGGGCAGAGCAACCTAACCTTTGAGGTGAAGACAGGAGTACGACAGAGATGCCCCTTATCAACCACTCTATTTTTAACAGTCATAGACTGGGTGATGCGCCAGACAACAGAGGGCAGTCCAAGAGGAATAAGATGGACTACATTTTCTACATTGGAAGATCTGGAATATGCAGATGACATTGCACTACTAACACATTCACATCAACACATCCAGAAAAAAACAGATAGACTTAATAAGTATAGCCAGCAGGTGGGCTTGAACATCAATTTAGAGGTCATTTACGCTCAATGTGAGCAACCCTGAGCCCATATCAGTAAGGAATCAGCAACTGGTAAAGACAGACACCTTCACATACCCAGTGTCATCGTGGGGTTTGCCCAAGCATTATTCATGCTATTGTTAAGGTGAGATAAACAGGACATCTCACAAGAGAAAATAATGAATGAAAATAATAATATTGCTAACTGACAACGGTTCAGAATACCGGCTCACATTAATTAATAGTGAGTGATTATCTTGAGTTGTAAATAGAAAGTTCGAGAACAAGAAAAAAAAAAGGCTCGACCAATAAATTTAAGTAAAAAAGATTTGGGTCAGCGAATCAGAAGAGTGGCGAGACAAACACACCATGCGAAATGACCAGAGGTCATTAGATGACAGTGAGTCCTGGGTTGTGCTTCAGGAAGAAGGTGTGATCGCTGTGCAGACAAGATGAACCTTCTGTGGTTTTAGAGATAGGGTTGATATGAAAATATATTTAGATGTCCAGCCATCACTAGCCAGTGTTATTCTATCGGGAGATAGAATTTGTTTCTGTAGTTCACAGTTAAGGTGTATTTCTGAAAGCGTTTATCCTGTGGTTTTTGTAAGTATTGAACTATGATTATATTTTACACAGAGTAGAGTTTACAGGAGAAACTTGCAGAAGCACGATTTGTTAGTTCATTGCGAGAACTTTACGACTATATACTAAAAAAAAAAAAACGAATGGTTATAACGACTATGTGTAAAGTAACCAAGAGGCTGTAAACATTTGAAGGAAACTAGAGATATTATAGAGGAGCCATATTGAACAAGGTTTGAAGTGTCCAGAATTGTATATGATTATCAAGAAAAAGTGAAAGTCAACTTTTATAGAAGAACTTCAAATATGCTCTCTTATTAGTAAGTATCAGAATGGTGTACATACAATTATTTATGCATGAGATGAGTTTTGTTGCTACGAACAGTTATAGAGATCTGTTTGACCAGTTCGTCGAGGAAGATATTTAAATAAATAAAGTATGAAATGCTAATAAAGAGCATTGGTACATGAGGAAATAGGAGCAGGTTTTGGGAAGACTAAGGAAGTCTACGGAGAAAAGAATAAGTTAAAGAGGAATACGGAAGTTACGAGACATAGAGTTCATGTATGAGTTAACCTGAAGTACCAAAGACCCAGTAGAGGCTTCTATGAGAACTCTATCATTTGAATGACCCATTATACTTGTTGTTTTATTAAGTTATTAAAAGTTTTTGAAGGAACAGAATGAATTTGATTCCATCTTTATGAGTTGCTGATCATATGCCATGTACATTTAAACTACCACTATACGAAGTCACTATTAACATCAAAGAAGGAACTGAACGAACCTGAAGTATACAAGAAAAGGATTAGAGTATCATCCAGGAATTTACACCTCTGGCGGAGATGGCCAGTAATGATATCAACTAAATAACTTGGAAGATGAAAGAAGATAAAAAGAGAAGTTGTTAACTTAAATACGTCACTAGGCTTGCCATCTGCCACCTAGTGAGATAACACACAGTAACCAGTAACAGCAAGCCTGTGGCATACTTTGAATTGATACATTAGAGGCCTGTGACATACTTTGAATAAATGCCGTAACCAGCCCTGTGACACTAGGATGCATAGTAACACCAGACGGCGGGGCAAGCAAAGACATCAACAACAGAATGAACAAAGCAAGAACAGCCTTTTTTAGCCTAAACAACATCTGGAAGTCCTCTCAATACAGCACAAGCACAAAATTAAGATTATATCAGAGCTGTGTGCTTTATGTGCTTCTCTATGGTGCAGAAAGCTGGAGAGTTACAGAGAAGGAAATGTCGAAATTGTCCTCTTTTCACACAACATGCCTAAGAAAAATTCACCTAATCTTTTGGCCGAATACCATCACCAACCAAGATCTGCTTACTCGGAGCAAGCAAGTGGACATGCACACTGTCATAGCTGGCAGACGCTGGAGCTGGGTTGGCCATGTCCTTAGAAGAGATCCCGATGCCATCACAAGAACAGCTATGCTTTTGACCCCTGAAGGAAAACGAAAGAGAGGCCGACCAAAAACAATTTGGCGGAGGACTGTGGAGGCTGAGATGCAAAAAATGAACCAGAGTTGGGGCACTGTACGAAGGATGACCACCGACCGAGCAAAGTGGAATAAATTTGTTGTTGCCCTACAAGACGCCACTAGGCGTGATGACCACTGACTGCTTTGACGGTCGGCGGCTAAGGATCAAGGAAGAAGAAGTACATCACTTTAGTCATCATCCACTCCCTGCTGCATATGGACTTAGGACTATCTTTGCTTTTGGTTCTCTATGAGAAACCTGCATAAAGCAGGCACCAGCTCTTGAAGTGGTGGGTCATGAAACTATAATCCTGTATTCTGAGGTTGCCAGCCTCATATGACTTGGACATCCACTAGAAATTTTTACATGTTAATAATGCAAGCTATAGAATTATAAAATGTACAAGTCACCTCAAATACGTGGGCAATATACAGAGACTTCTTGCTCAGAGCAATAGTAAGGCAACGTGATTAAGATGCCTCAAACACGTGGTCTGGGGTATTACTTTACAATAGGCTCCCACTATGACTCAGGTTCCTAGGATTCCGAGCTTTCCGTTTTAATAAAGGGCGAGTTATCGTCTTGCAAATCCACAAGATGCTCAAACACATTGTCCGGCCATTTAAAGTGGAATCCTGATCCTATTCCTTATTCTGGCTGGCTTCTTGACGAGTTGAATTTCACAGTGCTGTAAACTCAAAAGGCACTAGATTATAAGGCATTATTCGGCCCACGCATCCAGATTGCTACTATTTGACGAGGCCCCAATCAGAAATATTTTGTAACAACTCAAATGCCAAACCAATAGCATGCAATCTGCATATATTTTGGTAGGGGTATATTCCCACTACCCTCTCATATAAAATTCACGTGTGACGCACAAAAATGTTATGTTTACAAGTCCTTTCCCATATAAGGTATGTCATATTCCGTCTATTATCGATCATGTTTACATTCACGACTTCATAATCTATCTCAGGTAATCTCTTTCAAGATGGATACTTATCGTAACCATCGCCTACCCCAGGTCGGCCTGGAAGTTGTTATGTCATTTACCCAGTCCAGCCAATCGACTGTGGCCATCCCAAGGTTGTTTACTCACTAATCCTGTCGCTCTTACACACTGTCTGGTCGTTTTGCAGCCATCTTATCATTTTGATCCATAATAATGTCTGCAATGCTTTAAATAAAAATGTTGTCTTCAAGAAACAATCAAAAACTTACATTTTAATGTTATTTTTAACAAAATGATGAGTTAAATCCGTTTCCGAAATGAAACTGGGTTCTACAATCAAAAACGTACATTTTCTTCGTATATCACTGTCACTCACTTTGTGTTGCACAATTCACCGACTTTTCTTCGTTGAGTGTTACTATTTTCGGGAGAGAACATATAAGGGAAACAATACAATTAATCTCTTTCAACCACAGTTGCATCCTTTAGATGTGACCAACATATAAACTGCGAGAATTATGGATTGTGATTTTTGTGGTGGGCAGGTTTTCCTAATTTTGTAAATTTTGCCAGGGCAGCAGCGGTATGGCATACTCCGTACGATTCCAAACTGCCGAGGAATTTTTAACATGCACAACTAGCACACGGGACCTCCTTAATGGAGAAGGTTAGTCATCCGATCTGTATACCCATGAGATCGGGGGGGGGGGGGGGGGGGGGGGGGGGGGGCTGAGTATGGCATCATAATGACTGGTTCTGAAAATATTTCCATCAAATATATTTCTTCTTAGCCACTCCGACCCATGGACTTTACTTGTGAACTGCCATTCTTCTTCTTCGTACACTCAGACGTCTGCTTGAATTTTGTTTAAAGCAGTAGTCAGCTCGAGGCGATTTTATTCTTCCAGGAATTGTACTTGTGATAAAATAACCTCGAACGTCACATTTATCTGTGCCATCCTGTAATTGATTCTGTGTTCTTCACTTTCTTTTTCCCACCTCTGACAGTACTTGTTATTTTCGATTCATTGTTTACACTCCCTTCCCTAAATTCTTGTCATGTTGGGACTTCATCGACCATCTTTGCTGATTAGGGTAATCTATCACTTTCGTTTGAACTCATTTTGGCACCTTGGATCTGTAGAGAGAAATGTGGTTTACTAAGCCGTAACACATTTCCGACCAGACAGTGTGTAGGAGCGACAGGATTAGTGAGTAAACAACCTTGGGATGGACACAGTCGATTAACTGGACTGGGTAAATGACATAACACTTTCCGGGCCGACCTGGGGTAGGCGATGGTTACGATAAGTATCCATCTTGAAAGAGATTACCTGAGATAGATTATGAAGTCGTGAGTGTAAACATGATCGATAATAGACGGAATATGACATACCTTATATGGGAAAGGACTTGTAAACATTACATTTTTGTGCGTCACACATGAATTTTACATGAGAGGGTAGTGGGAATATACCCCTACCAAAATATATGCAGATTGCATGCTATTGGTTTGGCATTTGAGTTGTTACAAAATATTTCTGATTGGAGCCTCGTCAAGTAGTAGCAATCTGTATGCGTGGGCCGAATAATGCCTTATAATCTAGTGCCTTTTGAGTTTACAGCACTGTGAAATTCAACTCGTCAAGAAGCCAGCCAGAAAAAGGAATAGGATCAGGATTCCACTTTAAATGGCCGCACAACGTGTTTGAGCATCTTGTGGATTTGCAAGACTCGCCCTTTATTAAAACATACGATGATTAAACATAGCAAGATTCCGAAAACACCAAATCTGATTCGGAAATTCTGATAAAATAATCAAGATCAATGAGTGTGTGTTTGTGTTATTTTCTGCTTCCGGAATTATGTTTAACATGATTGCTTTGTAGATATCTGATTTTGTTGTTGTTTGTAAATCGATGATTTTCTGCAGTAGTTTCATTGTAGGTATGATTGTACTGCATTCAAAAAAGAAATGATCTTCTGTTTCTTGAATGCTTTTCCTAAATAGCTGACATTTTGTTATTTGGTTGGATCTGTGTGCTTCTCGTTTTGTTGTGGGTGTCATGTTGTATATTAGTCCAAAAGTGACCTCTCTTGCGTTAGCAGTGACTTTTGGGTTGTGCAAGTTAGTGAAGGTTTCGGTGTAATTTTTTATATCATATTTCTGTCCTCTTTTAATTCTTAGGTGTAATGGTGATGCTTGGAGTTTAACTAAATGTTTATATATTGCATTTTTCTGGTGAATTAATTTTTCATGTCCTTGGGTGGCTTGTATGCATGTCCTATAAAATGAGGGCATAGGGCCGAAGTGATGGGAGATTGCATTGTTCAGTAGTCTCAGTTTGGAAAGTCTGAGTCCCATGTAATAATGAGGTAGTGTGTGTCGTTCTGGGTGTTTGATGATGCTGCCTGTGTGTTTAATTCTGAATGTCTGGATCTTTGTTTCTATGTCTTGAAGGGCAGTCCCTCCGTGTTTCTTTTCTTGTATAAGTGTCTTGTGTTTAATGCTGTAAATTGTGCGACCGAAAACGAATGCTCTGACCTGTTTGTTTAAATCGTGATAGTCTGTTTTGGGGGATCGAAAACTGTAGCAATGTAAAGTAGCATAGGTAAAATGTATGTATTTACAATTAACCTTCGTCCAAAAATCGTTGTGGTTTTGTATTTGTATCTGTGCAGCATGTCTCGTATTTTGGATGTTAGATTTTTCAATTTGTCTCTGTGTGTGCGATTTGGGTGTGAGGGAAAGGTTATACCATATATTTTGATGTTGTTTGTTGGTGTTAGTCCAAAGGGAAAGTATGCTTTGTTCTTCCATTGCCTATGCACATTATTGTTGGTTTTTGAACATTTACTTTTGCTCCGCTACCTTTGCTAAAGTCTGTGAATGTGTCTAGGATAATTTCTGTAGACTTTTTGTTTGGTGGGAAAAAGATGGTGTCATCTGCATAGGCGAGCAACTTTTGTTCCCTTTTCCCTTGTATGAAAGTGCCCTTAATATAGCTGTCTTTTCTAATGTTCTCTAGATTCTAGTGCAAGAACATACAGTAAAGGAGAAAGAGGGCATCCTTGCCTTACAGATCTTGTTAGCCTGAAGGTGTTAGTTAATGTATGATTTACTAACACTTTGCTCTCGGGCTTCATGTACAGAATATTAATCATTGTCTGAAGTGTTCACCTATGTTGCAATGTAGTAATGTTTTGTGGAGGTATGAGTGTGATATTCTGTCAAAGGCTTTCTCCTGGTCAAGGGAAAGAACTGTAGACTGACAATCCTTCTGGTGTGTGTAGGTGATTATG
>JAMPIV010013731.1:0-100186 GCA_024509875.1 Oreohelix idahoensis | reverse complement strand
GATGATATATATGTATGGGCGATACTGAGTGCTTGGCTACTGACAGTCCATTATACAATTATTCTACATGAGTGCCCATGTAACATTCATTTCATTTTTCATTTCATAACCCTCCACTCCCAAAGGAGCATAGGCCTTCAACAAACACATGCCAAGTCCTCCTGTCACGTGCCATCATCTCAAGTTCTTTCCATGTTCTCCTCATCATTTTCACCTCTGTTTCCAACTCTCTTCTCCATGTACTTCTTGGTCTTCCTCTGCCTCTCTTGCCCTGGGGGTTCCAGAACAAGGACTGCCTTGTAATGCTATCAACAGGTTTCCTCAGTGTGTGTCCTATCCATCGCCATCGTCTTCTTCTCATCTCTTGTTCCACTGGCACTTGTCCAGTTCTTGTCATCAGTTCCACATTGGTAACCTTGTCATACCATTTTAATCCCTCTATTCTACGCAAGCACCCATTTATGAAAGTCTGTAGCTTTTTGGTTGTTAAAATTGCAAGACCATTTATCCACTGTACCATGATGTATTATGCCAACCTGTGATTTGTCACTATCTGTGCTGTCGAGTGTATACGTCCAATTAAACTGTAGAAAGGTACACAGTCGTTGGTGTCGATGACTTCCAGCCATACATGAGTGTGAGAAAAGAACATTTGTCAACACCACGAACCCTTATTATCATTCGCACATTATACACTCAATCCATGTCTACACACCACTGCGTAGGTCAAGTTGACATTCCATACACTACAGTGGAGCAAACAACACCATAGAGATCTTATCAACTGATGATGATGATGTCTGTCTTCCAAGAAAAAGAGACGTTATCACTAGACCTCGCTGTGATTGGGCCAGTCTAGTGATATTGGCAAAAAGCTTCCAAGGCTTGTCGCCATTTGATAAAAAATTGTTAGTATGCAAGCTGCGTTGAGAACAGCAGTGCTAAGAGTGAAATAAAATAAAAAAACCTTGGCAGTCTGGACGAGGGCAAAGCTGAACTTATATATATAAATGCTAATGCCAGTCAACGTATGTTTGTGATATTTCCATTGAATTGTGGTAAGAACGAATTTATTAACCCTGTTGTTACACAAATTTGGTGTATAAGATACTGCTTTATTGGGAATGTTTTGCGACTAAGTACATAGGTCCCCTAGCAGACTTATGCAGGGCCTATGGGGTTGCTCACACGCAGTAAAACTTACATGAGTTATATAACTTAAAATGATTTCCACAGTTACCAGTGGGAAGGTTAACTCACATTATCCTATGGGAGAGGATCATTGTTGAAGTGTCAGAGGCGTTGTAGCCATTAGGGAGAAGAATAGGAGCACTGGTATGAGTTGTTATCTCAGATGAAAATGGTTGAAATGGGTTGGTCAGAGGGATCTGACCCTTTTCTTTTATTGAATTATACCATGTATTACTTGTGGAATGATATTGTAGATGTGTTATAAAGAATCATAACCTTGTTTCAGGGTTTTTGTTCTGGTACTAAGCTAGTGCCAGAACCCTGGTGTATTTTATCTTCGTGAGAGAAATTAAACATTTTTGCTGGTACACGCTGTCTACCACACTACACCAGAGACTGTGTTAGATTGGTCATTCGGTTGAAATTTTTGCTGGTACACGCTGTCTACCACGAATCAACCCATGAAATATAGGAGATTGTCAGCATCATAACTACTACCAACGGAAGATAAGTGCCATTGTGTCGACACTAAGAGTTCATCCACTTATATTAAAACTAAATAAATAAAATAATTTACTGTTGAATAAACATTCCACAAGAGATAGATAAAAGAGAGGGTGTGATGAAAATACCCCAACCCACCATTAATTACCAGTGTTAACTTAGTCTATAGTAATACCTAAATATAATTAGATTGTAATATTGCTTTATATGGACAGAAGATCCATTGTAGTATTTAATTTATGTAAATAAAACCATAATTTTCATTTTGTTGTTGGTCCTGACTCAGAAAATTCTGAATAAGGGCAAATAAAATTGTAATATAGACTATTACATAATATTCAGCCACAGACTTCTATAAGATATATCATAGAGTGTTAGTCTGTATGTGGTTGTTGTATTGACCCAGTCCTATTTATGTGATAGAATTAAAGTGTATTTGTATTGATTTGTCTTACACTGCATTATATCTTCATTACCCTAGACACTTAGACGTAGTCACATAACTAATAAAATAAAATCTAGAGCCAAGTGAGATCATAGGGTGGTATCAGCTAAGTTCCCTAAAAATACTTAACCATCAACTACTAACCTCAGGGGCCTACACAGCTGACCTCACTTGGTAGACAAATAATATTAAATAATAACATCTATAACACCAAATCCACCACATGGTGAAGCATCAAAAATGATAACCACTAGCACAGAAGAGAAAACCAATGGTGATGAAGATGACATAAAGATGGAAGAACTTAAGGCAGCACTGGAGAAAATCAAGATGGGCAAAGCAGCAGGGCATGATGGTATAACACCAGAAATGGTTAAGTACATGGGAGCATCAGGCGACCTATTACTCTTAAGGGTCCTACAGGCAGCGTGGTTTCACAAGACCATACCAAAGGTTTGGGAGATTGCCATCAAAACACCAATTTTCAAAAAGGATGACAATCGACAATGTGGAAACCATAGAGGCATATCCCTTCTCAGTGTCCCTGGTAAAATCTACTCTAGAATCCTAGAGCAGAGACTCCGACGCCTAGCTGAGCCACAATTGGATGAGGTCCAGTGCGGATTCCGAGCAAACCAAAGTACTCAAGACCTAATCTCCACACTCAGACAGTTGAGTGAAAAGGCCCTTGAGTATAAGAGTGAGATCCATCTTTGTTTCATAGATCTGGAAAAGGCGTTTGACAAGGTCCCCTGGAGCAAACTTTGGGACTGTTTGGCAAGGAATAACATTCCAGCACCTCTAATTCATGCTATACAGAGCTTCTACAAGTCTTGCAGAAATTATGTGAGGACAGCAAACCATAAGTCAGAAGAGTTCAGGACCACCACTGGTGTAAGACAAGGTGATATCCTGTCACCTTATCTTTTCATACTCCTCATGGACGATGTCATCAAGGCATGTAAGGAGAGAACAAGAAAGTATTCAGTGGGGTATTGGAAGATGAGACAGGTCTGTATTTCAGAGCTGGCATTTGCTGATGATGTTGCCCAGATAACTAAATCAGAGGCACATCTCCAATCCAACCTGCAAGTCTGGAAGGAAGAGCTGGAGAAGAGAGGGATGGTCATAAGCAGCTCTAAAACAAAATCCACGGTGATATCACGAGAAGAAAGAAGACATCAGATTAAGCTGGGAGAACAGGTCCTGGAGCAGGTCGACCACTTTAAATACCTCGGAGCTATTATAGACCGAAAGGGAGGCATCAAAGAAGAGTTGGCCACTCGAAAAGCAGCAGCTGGGAGACTTTTTCAGGCCATAAATCGAGGATTCCTCAGCAAGAGAAAGGTTGGTAAGAAAACGAAGATGGCTGTATACCGCTCCACCTATGTCCCAGTCTTGACATATGGATGCGAGTCATGGGCAATGACTACAACCCACAAAAGCCAGATCCAAACCTCAGAAATGAGGTATCTGAGGAAGATGGTTGAAGTAACAAGAAGAGACATGGTCCGCAACCAGACGATACGTCAAGGCCTAAAATCCCACTCCCTGCAGACCCAAGTAGAACAGTCCCAACTAAGATGGTTTGGCCATATCTGCAGAATGGGAGAAGATCGGCTACCACGACAAGCATGGGAAACAAAGAGCCAAGGATCCAGACCCCGAGGACGACCCAGAGTCCGCTGGGAGGACAACATTAGACAATCTTTGAAGGACCAAGGACTATAATGGAACCAGGCCAGGAGGAAGACAGCCGATAGGATAGTCTGGCGCTCTCTCTCCCAAATCTCTACACCTCACGGTAGAAGAGGAACGACTAAGTAAGACCTCACTTTACGCCCCTAAAGGGTTACTAAAAAAAAAGATTTATTTGTGCTACAATTTCCGTATGTTCGAGAATATTTGTGTATGTTCTGACACAGTAATTGGTTAGCGATTAATTTCGATATGCTGAAAAGGCAAGTAGCTTTTACTATTTTTTAAAATGTTTTTTTTTTCAGTTACTATTCTGCTGGTGAATATTAGCTACTGTACCTACCTACATAATGATTTTCACAGTTCATTATTACGTTTATTTACTACATTAATACCTTTACCACTTAATTATTTTCAATTTTCCTTTCATTTGTTTGTTACGTTTTTGTGTTTAATTATATCGTAGACACGATTTGTGTTCCTCTGTTAAAACCACTTAGGTGTTTTGTTGTTGTTTTTCTCATTTCGGGATCATCTTTAGGCATTATAATCCCACTTCTCGAAAATAATAGTTTTCCTTTTCTTAGTTCTTTTTTAACACATAGGTTTATTTATTATTAGTTCGGTACTTTAATTTAATTTCATTTTTGCTTCACATCGTCCATCAGAACTTCATCACTTGCAAGACTTAGCAACAGAGGAAAGAGAATCAGAATCAGAAAGGAAGCCGAAACGAGCACAGAAAGGGATGACCGTCTCTTAAGAGATCGTCAGCGTCATGCTACAAAGAGGGCGTCTGAGACCCCTGCAGAAAGACAGGATCGTCTATCTCAAGATACAACGCGCCATATTATCCAAAGAGATGCTCAGTCTTTGCCTAAGAGATCGGCCCGCCTGCAGGGCGATCGGTTACGTCACATAGACGTGACGATTAAAACAGTGCTTCCTCTAAACCCTAATGTAGTTCAGGTTGTCCAGCCAGCTCATAGACTTGACGATTGAAACAGTGCTTCCTCTAAACCCTAATGTAGTTCAGGTTGTCCAGCCAGCTCATAGACTTGACGATTGAAACAGTGCTTCCTCTAAACCCTAATGTAGTTCAGGTTGTCCAGCCAGCTCATAGACTTGACGATTGAAACAGTGTTTCCTCTAAACCCTAATGTAGTTCAGGTTGTTCAGCCAGCTCATAGACTTGACCATTGAAACAGTGCTTCCTCCAAACCCTAATGTAGTTCAGGTTGTCCAGCCAGCTCATAGACTTGACCATTGAAACAGTGCTTCCTCCAAACCCTAATGTAGTTCAGGTTGTCCAGCCAGCTCATAGACTTGACCATTGAAACAGTGCTTCCTCCAAACCCTAATGTAGTTCAGGTTGTCCAGCCAGCTCATAGACTTGACCATTGAAACAGTGCTTCCTCCAAACCCTAATGTAGTTCAGGTTGTCCAGCCAGCTCATAGACTTGACCATTCAAACAGTGCTTCCCCCAAACCCTAATGTAGTTCAGGTTGTCCAGCCAGCTCAAACTCTCTGGTTAAACAAAGAACCTCCTGCTCTACGTTATGACCCTCATATAAATTACTGCAATGATCAGTCTGTAATCCTAGGTCCTTTCCACAAAATGTGCAACATGTGCTCAGCACTTAAATGGAAAAACGAG
The DNA here is from genome assembly GCA_024509875.1 of Oreohelix idahoensis. NCBI lineage: Eukaryota > Metazoa > Mollusca > Gastropoda > Stylommatophora > Oreohelicidae > Oreohelix > Oreohelix idahoensis. Next base: position 94,690 of record JAMPIV010013731.1, on the reverse strand, counting down.
CCAAAAGGCATTTGTTGCCAACACTGTAAAGTTAAATTGGAAGAACTTCAAGCACCGCCGGAACCGCTGTTGTTGTTGTTGACTGGCCAACATCCTCTGTCCACAGAATTTCTAGCAAACATCCGCAAGTACAATAATGCGTTCCAATTGACGTCCTATGGAGCCAGGGTAGCGTCTGAAACAGGTTATATGCCGACGTTCAAAGTTCAAGGGCAGGTATATCATTTGCTTGTAAATTAATATTAGACAAACATAAAGGTATGTTTTCAGGCACTCGTAAGTTAAAAAAGCCTTAGAGAAAGTTCCAATGTCGAGGACTTCCGTCTAACTATCCATGCATACAGGCGACCGGATGGTGAACATCGGGGCAGGTATAATGCCACAACCACTAATGAGGCAGCTATTTTAATTGAAGGCCAACACTTTGAACGAAGGGACATAGTTTTGCACGGACGTGATAACTCTATACACAGAGTATCTGAAACCCATAGAGCTTATGACGCTCTACAGTACCCATTAATGCTGTGCCGTGGTGAAGATGGGTATTAACGATTCGCACCAAACCCAACTTGCATCCATTCTGACATGGATCCGGGCAACGCCGGGTACTTACAGCTAGTATATATATATATATTTATTATTGAACGCAAAACTGAAAGTGTTAGTTAAAAGAGCTGCGGATTGATGACAAAACGGCGAGTCCTGTTTCTCGTCAAATTTAAATCAATGCAAGAAACAAAACAAACACGACGCTACACATAATATGTGGGCATCTGTATTCAGTAACTTTACCATGAATAAAACTGTTCGTTAATAAGAAACAGAATCAATGGTTTTACTACTTTACCTGACTGTGTTCTAAAAAACAATTAAAAACTTTATAATGCTAAAGTAAAAAACATGTTGTTGTCTACACAATAACGTTTTCTTTATGAAAAAGTGATTAATCTGTTTATAAATTTACTTATGTACATATCATCGCCTTAATACTGCTTTATTCTATGTCCACTTTTGGTCAAAATTGACTTGAGGTCATAAATCGACATCTTAATCAATCATCCTACCAAATATCTTACAGTTAAACAGTTTGAATCGTCAATACAAATTTCGCTTTAATGTGATATATCCTTCTTTTCAACTAGTAGCCCAAAAACTTTGAACGCGTTTTTCTCAACACAAGCTGAAATGGGGATGGTATAAAGCAGTACTAAGGCGGCGATATGCATGGTCAAGTCTAGAATTTATTTCCTGTCATACAAAATAAGGGGATATGGGAATGTTTGGATTGGTTTTAAGCACTATCTTCATTGTACTTGGACAACTCCATCAGTGCTCCGATCTCCCTTTGGTCAAACAAGGAGGATCTCAGCACAGTGCACGAACTCCAAAGCACCGGCGAAAATCCCAATGTGTGTGCATAGGAATCACACAGTCTATAAATATTTTTGTGGTGGGTAGGTTTCTAATTTTTAAATTTTGACCAGTGCAGCGGCCTTACAGCCTACTCTTTACGATTTCCAATTGCCATGGGATTTTTCACGTGCGGAACTTGCACATACACCCGTATGCAAAGGCATCAACAACAGAATGAACAAAGCAAGAACATCCTTTTTTAGTCTAAACAACATCTGGAAGTCCTATCAGTACAGCACAAGCACAAAATTAAGATTATATCTGAGCTGTGTGCTTTCTGTGCTTCTCTATGGTGAGGAATGCTGGAGAGTTACAGAGAAGGAAATGTCGAAATTGTCATCTTTTCACATAACATGCCTAAGAAAAATTCTCCGAATCATTTGGCCGAATACCATCACCAACCACGATCTGCTTACTCGGAGCAAGCAAGAGGACATGCACACCATCATAGCTAGCAGACGCTGGAGCTGGGTTGGCCATGTCCTCAGAAGAGACCCCGATGCCATCACAAGAACAGCTATGCTATGGACCCCTGAAGGAAAACGAAAGAGAGGCCGACCAAAAACAACTTGGCGGAGGACTGTGGAGGCAGAGATGCAAAGAATGAACAAGAGTTGGGGCACTGTACGAAGGATGGCCACCGACCGAGCAAAGTGGAATCAATTTGTTGTTGCCCTACAAGACGCCACCAGGCGTGATGGCCACTGACTGCTTTGACGGTCGGCGGCTAAGGATCAAAGAAGAAGTACAACAACACAAAGAAGCTAACAGGGGAATATAAACAAGCAAATTGCCTCATGAGAACATCGACAACACACAACAGAAATGGAATCCAGTGGACTCTGACTAAGCAGTTGAATGATCTGGATTTTGCTGATGACTTGGCTCTTCTGTCCCATAACCGTAATCAGATGCAGAACAAATTGAAAACACTCGATGAGAGATCACAGCAATTGGGTCTGAAAATACTCAGGGAAAAGACAAAAATAATGAGAATAAATGCAGGTAATGATAACAGGGTTGAACTTGAAGAAACACCACTACAAGATGTAGAATTGTACACATATCATGGCAGCAATATAGATAAAGTTGGAGGGACAGACAATGATATCAAAATAAGAATATAAAAAGCAAGATGAGCTTTCATTGAATTGGGAAATACATGGAGATCAAGAGAAATCGGATCCAACACGAAAATAAGAATCTTCAACTCAAATGCGAAGTCAGTATGCGACAAAACGGGGCGCCCCTATAGATCTTTGTTTCTCTCCTGCAGTATCGGTACATTTGTGGTACTGATTTTTATTATTTGCTCTCAAGTATCGCACTTTTCTTTCTGTCGTCGTTATTTGTCTGCTAAGTAGGAGATATTTGATTTTATCATATCATTCGACACTCCTCTCTGTGGTGTCACCTGTTTGTTACCATGTCATCCTAGCTTGCGGTGAGCAACTGAGACAAAATAGTTGCCGGCGTGTTTAGATTGAACTGCTGATAAGACGACTCGTTCGGTAACCCAGATGGGCAGACACGGAGTGTTTGCGTACTCATACGACAGATAACGAGATTACTGTCTGTGTGACACATATTGTCAGGCAAGTGTGACATAATCGCTTCCGGGCCGACTTGTTATGACAACATTACTTTCTAATAAAGTAATAAGCATTACAGCTTACACAAGTTGTCGTGTGAGTTCCCCGATCTGTCTGTAAGTTTGTACACAAGGGCATCGGACATCATATTACCATGTATGGGAGAGTTGACCTCTGTCTTGCGTTCAAAATTATCCGATATCGGAAAATTTTTGAAATCATCACACCCTATCCGCATGATTTGAAATGATTGGATCTTTCTGATTAGATTCATAACAACAATGCTTGGGAAGATAGGAATATAGTCTGACCATTTTCGCAGTTTTATTTCACTGTGAATTTCACGCTCGCCAAGACGACATCAGACCTCGCCAGAGTGAAGACTAGATTCATAATTCCTTTTCTTAACCGGACCTTTTATTGGAGAACCAAATAAGACTTACAAAGCACGGGAAATCTCTACATTTTAATAAGGAACACCGGGACTAGGAAATGGAAGAAACACACGGAGTCAGAGAGGGAATCTATTGTCTAATTAAAGACACCCCAGACGCCTGTAAGAGACCGACTCGTCTCTTTTATTCTTCTGAGCAACAAGTCTGTAGCCAAGATTGGCGTAAGCAGTGCATTTTTCATTCTATGTTTTATTACTAACATGTGAACTAACATATATATGTATTATTACCATGTTAAGTTTAATGTGTGAAACTCGCTATTGGATGTCACAGTCATTTGAGGCTGGCAACCTCAGTATCTAGAATGATGATTCATGAACCACCATTGCACGGGCTGGTGATTGCTTTATTGATAGTTTCGTAAAGGGAACTAACAGCATAAAGTAGCTCCAGGTTCCATATGGAGCAGGGAGTGAAAGATGAAAGAAATGATGTACATTCTAAGTATAATACTTACATTTTCAAAGCAGTATAAATGTCCCTATAAACATATTCGCTTTAAAATTAATGTAAGTTTTCAACCTTTAAACCAGTGTAAATATCTATGTGAAAATATTCATTTTAAAGTAATGGAAGTTTCAAACTTTTCAATCAATGTAAGACATAAATGAAAACATATTCAATTTATATTGTGAACACTTTTCAATCAGTGGAGATGTAAATGTAAACAGACTCTATCTGTATTATTAACCTTTTCATTTAAATGTCATGTAAAGCTAAAGCTATTCTATTTAAATGTAAAGGAAGTTTAATCCCGAGGGATTAAATTTAATTCTCATCGAGGGTAAAGTCTGTGTAATTAGGATGGTGGCATGGAAGATAGGAACCCATAACTATGGAGTGGAAAACGCCATACTCAGAAGAACGTTTTGTTCTATTCTTTACCATAGTTATTCGTGGTACCAGCAGCAAGTACTATCTCTGGAACAAGAAGGGAACTGTGGCCTAAGCTTTAAGACGAAGGACGCACGTGGTAGACTCTCCTTGACGTTTCTTGGAAACGAGCTACCCCCGACAACCGTGATCAGAGACGAGCGCGAGCAGAGTGAAAAGAACCAACCCATAAGAAAAAGATGAACCGTCATTGGCAGCTAGTTGAAATATATGCTGCCACTTGAACTTCTTGTAATATCTCACATTCCGTAAAGACTGTGAGGATAACTTTTCTTGATTCATAACTATTCAAATTATTTCCAACTGTTAAAACCTACAGTGATTATTAAATTTTGTTATTTGTAATGTTACAAATTTAACTTCGATTTAATCATTTTAAAGTTACTGCATGTTTGTCTCAGTCAAATTACTACACACACTCAAACAGAGCTATACTAGAATAATAGAATTCCACTGATTAAATCTGGAGTGGGGGTTTAAACCAGCTGAAAGTAATAAGTGCTTAAATCCTTCACAAAAGTTGTCGGCAGATTACAGAATTAAAGTGCTCAGCAACAGCCAGCATTGTTTTCGCTTATCTGAATATCTTGTGAAGACTCCCATGTGATAGAAGCTTTAATACTCTTCTATCTACATTTCTGCCAATAGTAATCTTGTGTAAAGATACTCAATTGAAGCCTATAATAGATACTCTTGAGTTGTGGCCACTGTTGGACAACTACTGCAAAGCAGGGGAGGCAATACCGTCACACAGTACTATTATATGGCTCTGAAACAAGGAGAACAACAAAAACAACAACCAAAAAGCTACAGACTTTCATAAATGGGTGCTTGCGTAGAATAGAAGGATTAAAATGGTATGACAAGGTTACCAACGTGGAACTGATGACAAGAACCAGACCAGTGCCAGTGGAGCAAGAGATGAGAAGAAGACATAGGCGATGGATAAGACACACACTGAGGAAACCTGTTGATAGCATTACAAGGCAGTCCTTGTTCTGGAACCCCCAGGGCAAGAGAGGCAGAGGTAGACCAAGAAGCACATGGAGAAGAGAGCTGGAAACAGAGGTGAAAATGATGAGGAAAACGTGGAAAGAACTTGAAATGATGGCACGTGACAGGAGGACTTGGCAAGTGTTTGTTGAAGGCTTCTGCTCCTTTGAGAGTGGAGGGTTATGAATGAAATGACCTCATAACAGATAAGAATGGAAAATTGCTTAGTAATATACTAGAACAAATGAAGAGATGGACAGAACATTTTGAGGAACTTCTCAATAGACCATCTCCAACTAATCCCTCAGACATCCAGCCAGCAAAAGAGGAGCTACAAATCAGCTGTGAACGACCAAGTAGAGAAGAAATAAAGAAAGCCATAAAGCTTCTCAAAGATGGAAAAGCAGTTGGTCCAGATTGCAATCCAGCAGAGGCCATCAAAACAGATATTGATACCTCTACCGAGATATTATACAAACTACTTGGCAAAGTCTGGGAGAGAGAGGAAATACCAGCAGAATGGAAGGAAGGTTATCTGGTCAAGTTGCCTAAGAAGGGAAATTTACAAGAGTGCACAAATTATAGAGGAACAATATTACTATCAGTGCCAGGAAAAGTATTAAACAGAATCATCCTTGAGAGATTAAAAGAGTCCATAGACAAGCAACTGAGAGATGAAGTGGCAGGTTTTCGACAAAACAGATCCTGTACAGACCAGATAACCACACTGAGAATAATAGTTGAACAAAGTCTGGAATGGAATGCACCGCTATACATCGGATTCGTGGACTATGAAAAGCCATTTGACAGTGTAGACAGAGAATCGCTTTGGAAATTGATGAGGCATTATGGAGTTCCCATGAAGATCATTAACTTAATAAAGAAGACCTATGAAGACATGACATGCAGAGTTCTTCTTACTTACTTACTTAGTCGTTCCCCTTCTACCGTGAGGTGTAGAGGTTTGGAAGAGAGAGCGCCAGACTATCCTATCGGCTATCTTCCTTCTGGCCTGGTTCCATTCTAGTCTTCGGTCCTTCAAAGATTGTCTGATGTTGTCCTCCCAGCGGACTTTGGGTCGTCCTCGGGGTCTGGATCCTTGGCTCTTTGTTTCCCACGCTTGTCGTGGTATCCGATCTTCTCCCATTCTGCAGACATGGCCAAACCATCTTAATTGGGACTGTTCTACTTGGGTCTGCAGGGGGTAGGATTTAAGGCCTTTACGTATCGTCTGGTTGCGTACCATGTCTCTTCTTGTTACTTCAACCACCTTCCTCAGATACCTCATTTCTGAGGTTTAGATCTGGCTTTTATTGTCATTGCCCATGACTCGCATCCATATGTCAAGACTGGGACATAGGTGGAGCGGTATACAGCCATCTTCGTTTTCTTACCAACCTCTCTCTTGCTGAGGAATCCTCGATTTATGGCCTGAAAAAGTCTCCCAGCTTCTGCTTTTCGAGTGGCCAACTCTTCTCTGATGCCTCCCTTTCGGTCTATAATAGCTCCGAGATATTTAAAGTTGTCGACCTGCTCCAGGACCTGTTCTCCCAGCTTAATCTGATGTCTTCTTTCTTCTCGTGATATCACCATGGATTTTGTTTTAGAGCTGCTTATGACCATCCCTCTCTTTTCCAGCTCTTCCTTCCAGACTTGCAGGTTGGATTGGAGATGTGCCTCTGATTTAGCAATCAGGGCAACATCATCAGCAAATGCCAGCTCCGAAATATAGACCTGTCTCATCTTCAATACCCCACTGAATACTTTCTTGTTCTCTCCTTACATGCCTTGATGACATCGTCCATAAGGAGTATGAAGAGGTAAGGTGATAGGATATCACCTTGTCTTACACCAGTGGTGGTCCTGAACTCTTCTGACTTGTGGTTTTCTGTCCTCGCACAGTTTCTGCAAGACTTGTAGAAGCTCTGTATAGCATGAATTAGAGGTGCTGGAATATTCTTCCTTGCCAAACAGTCCCAAAGTTTGCTCCAGGGGACCCTGTCAAACGCCTTTTCCAGATCTATGAAACAAAGATGGATCTCACTCTTATACTCAAGGGCCTTTTCACTCAGCTGTCTGAGTGTGAAGATTAGGTCTTGGGTATTTCGGTTTGCTCGGAATCCGCACTGGACCTCATCCAATTGTGGCTCAGCTAGGCGTCGGAGTCTCTGCTCTAGGATTCTAGAGTAGATTTTACCAGGGACACTGAGAAGGGATATGCCTCTATGGTGTCCACACTGTCGATTGTCATCCTTTTTTAAAATTGGTGTTATGATGGCAATCTCCCAATCCTTTGGTATGGTCTTGTTGTACTACGCTGCCTGTAAAACCCTTAAGAGTAATAGGTCGCCTGATGCTCCCATGAACTTAACCATTTCTGGTGTTATACCATCATGCCCTGCTGCTTTGCCCATCTTGATTTTCTCCAGTGCTGCCTTCAGTTCTTCCATCTTTATGTCATCTTCACCGTCATTGGTTTTCTCTTCTGTGCTAGTGTTTATCATTTCTGATGCTTCACCATGCTCACCATCCAGGAGTTCTGAGAAATATTCTTTCCATCTTTCCATTACTTCCTTCGGGGCAGTAAGCAATTTGCCTTGCTTGTCCTTTATAGATTTGAGAGGGCATTGTTTTTCCTTCCTCGTGTTCTTTAGGGTCTTATAGAACAATTTCTGGTTTTCTTGTGCATCTTTTTCTAGCTTTTCTCCAAATTCTTCCCAGGACTTCTGTTTTGCTGCTAGCACTTTGTTCATTGCTTCTGTTCTGAGTGTCACATATTCTCTATATTTTTCCATTTGTCCTGTTGTGTTTTTAGCTCCTAAGTATTGTTTCCATGCCATTTTCTTCTCTCTTATTTTCTCTTTGACTTCCTCTGTCCACCAAGGTGTCCTCTTTCTCTTGTTCCCAAGTCGGACTTCACCACATGCTTCTGCAGCAGCTGTCTTTATGATATTCTTGAATTTAATCCAGAGGGTTTCCAAGTCATCAGGTCGTTCTTCTGTGTTGCTCACCGCTGCAGCAATAAGCCCCTGATATCTGGTCTTAATTTCTGGCTCTCTCAGCTTGTAGGTCCTAATGCTCATTTCTCCTGCTCGTTTACTTGGTTTCTTGCGTGATGTTGGGCAGTTCCTAGGCTGAGCAACTCTTCATGAAGGATAACTTACAGAACCGTTTAGGATTAGAACGGGAGTGAGACAGGGATGCCTATTGACTCCATTTCTTTTCTTACTAGCAATAGATTGGGTTATGAAAACATCGACTTCACACAACATAAATGGAATCCAGTGGAATCTGACTAAACAGCTTGATGATCTGGATTTTGCTGATGGCTTTTCTGTCCCATAACCATAATCAGATGCAAGAGAAAACGAAAATTCTCGATGAGAGGTCACAACAAGTGGACCTGAAAATACAGAGAAAAGACAAAGATTATGAGAATAAATGCAAGAAATGATAACAAGGTTGAACTTAAAGAAACACCATTAAAGGATGTAGAATAGTACACATATCTTGGAAGTAATATAGACAAAGTTGGAGGGACAGACAGTGATATCAAAATAAGAATACAATAAGCAAGAGGAGCTTTCATTGCGTTGGGAAACATACGGAGAACAAGAGAAATCAAGTCCAACACGAAAATAATAATCTTCAACTCAAATGTCAAGTCAGTCCTATTGTATGGCTCTGAGACATGGAGAGCAACAAAAACAACAAACAAAAAGCTACAGACTTTTATAAACTGGTGCTTGCGTAGAATAGAAGGACTATGATATGACAAAGTCACAAATGTGGAATTGATGACAAGAACCAGACAAGTGCCAGTGGAACAAGAGTTGAGAAGAAGACGCTGGCGATGGATAGGACACACATTGAGGAAACCTGTTGATAGCATTACAGTGCAGTCCTTTTTCTGGAATCCACAAGGAAAGAGAGGCAGAGGTAGACCAAAAACACACGAAGAAGAGAACTGGATACAGAGGTGAAAATGATGAGGAAAACATGTAAAGAACTTGAGCGGATGGCACAGGACAGGAAGACTTGGCATGTGTTTGTTGAAAGCTTATGCTCATTGGGGAGCTAACGGGTATTGATTGAACTTGCACATGGGACCTTCTATTTTTTCGCCCTTATCTGTCTATACTCGTCATTCCTAACCGTCTTTAACAAAATATTTCATTTTCTGTTCCGTGAGAAGTGTCCAGCAAAATTTTCACTCTAATTTCTTGCGCCAATCAATCTCCGATCTTTCTTTACGATCCTTTACTAAACCAAATAATACGTTTGCGTTACTCCCTTTGGGTAAACAAAACCGGTCCATACTGACGACCCTTTTTCATTTTTGTATGTTTGGTCTTTTGTACTACCGTCGTGCGGTTTCCGTGTTTTGTACAAAATCTAACGCCCAGTTAGTTACTTTCCCATGTGCTGAGAAGAAAGTTGGCTGCTGTAGACAATAGGTATTCACAATCGAAATACAACCTTACTCGCTTCTCACGACAACCCGGTACCTCTAGAATTCGAGGCGGAAGCCACACCTCTTAGCCACTCCTATCCCTATGTGAATGTTTACTAAAAGCCAGGGGTACAGGGCCCGAGAAGGGTTGGAAACCTCTGGTCTAGGTGTTCTACTGATTAACTGGAAATAAATCGATACACGTAAACGGGTAACTGCAAATAACTGATCAAACACACTGAGATAATTCTATGAGGAGATCACTTGTGACGAAACGTCGGGTGTTGAACAAAAGAACATCGCGTGATCTGAGCCGTTGGGCGGATTTTATGTAATTTTAAAAATATGAGTTAGAGATTATTGGCAGTGGAATGTTCAATGGTTTAGCGTCTTATTTTTCGTCAGTGCAAAAGAGCTCTCCTTGCAACATTTATTTTTTTAAATTTTTTTAGAGATAACTCTAATCTCTTTTTAGCTCATTGTCAAAGGTAAAAGGTAGCACCATACAGAGCCGGCCCTAGGGATTTTTTCAAAGTAGAGCGAGGTCTCCTGATTGTGCTCCCGCCCCCTCTCCGTGCAGAACAACAGAAATGATTGCGTCATTAATACGCTGGACTGCCCATGGTAAATTTCCGGTGTTATGTCTTGCGGTTCGCACTAGTGACCCGTCATCGAAGCATCATTTTTTGGTGATGCTTAGATGGCAGGAAGGATAGTGTGGTTCGCTTGCATAGCTAGGCGTGGTTATCGCACGGAAGGTCCTGGGTTCGAGTTCTGGGTAAGCCACTCACGTCTGTTGTTTTTCTGTTGTCTAGTGTTCTACTTCTTTATTTCTTACGAGTGCCTGAAAACATACCTTTATGTTTGTCTAATATTTAAGTACTGTGTTGTACTATTAGGAGACTCAATTTCATGCTATTGAGTTACACTGCACTGTAAATTCCGCAAGTGACGTTCAATGTGTCATTTTTCAAAAAACGTAATATGTATGGTATGTTTTTACAATTTTATGGTAGATATTTTTTTCTTTATTCGTGTTGAATTACAGACGGGAACTCAGTGCACTATCGTAGATATAAAATAAAGTGCGTTTTGGCGATTCCGTCTGTCACCAGGAAATTGCTTGAGCACTTCTAAACTACCTACAAGTCTGGAATTAGGCATACTGATAGGTCTGAATGAAAACTTAGAAAAATCCGAAGAAAAAAATTTCATATCGGTGGTTTCGTAATTGGTTTGGGTTTGGTTTTAGGGACTATCTTCATTGCGCACGGACAACTCCATCAGTGATCCGATCTCCTCCCTTTAGGTCACACAAAGATGATCTCGGCACAGTGCACGAACTACGTAGCACCGGCGAGAAAGAATCCCAATGTATGTATATAGGAATCAAACATTCTATAAACATTTTGGTAGTGGGGAGGTTTCTCTTTGCCACTGTAGAAGTACCGCCAACCACTATTGACCTTAGCTCTTTCACAGTGAAGGTTTCGGTAAAGTGTAGTGACTAAAAATAAAACTTTGTTTCTACTCAGGCCTACCGATAGATCAATGAGGCCAACTAATTTTTTTGGGATTTGTGGCGGGCACAAACATTTTAAAGTAAAGAAAGGCATACAAAGAGTAGAGCGTCGATTATCCATACTAACTGGGACCACGGTTGGTTCGGTTAATCGAATAGTTCGGATAAACAAGCATACATGAGAATATCCAGTATATACAAAGCAAAGTGTAATTAGGATCCTGTTACACGCCCATTGAGGCATATTGGGAATATGGTGTTAGGCCGATATTTTCGTGATCATACAGTGCCCTAGAGGTGATGTGGTCAGCATCACGCCGGCCGCTTTTAACCTTCGCAGAGTTTCTCTGGTACCCAACTCATCAGGCTGGGTCGAACCAAGAGCCGTTAAAAAAAAACCTAATTCAACTGGGGATCGAGCCATACACCACCCAACTAGGAAGCAGTGCACTAACTGCAGCTTCCAAATTGTAATTAGGCAGTCAATTACATTATTGTACGCAGGGTTATTTGTCCTTTATTTTGAAATACGGAGTATTATTTTTTTAAATAATTGGTTTTGGAAATGGTTTGTAAATAATATGCATATTGTATTTATTTCCCACCTAATTGTTTTACATGGCTTCGACTACAAATCACACTTTTTCGGATAATTGGCGCTTCGGATAATTGGCGTTTCGGGTAACTGACGTTTTTGTGATCGAGTTCTACTGTGCTTCGCTGAGGTGAAGGTCCCATAGAGATGAGTCATGTACCAAATGGTTTACTGTGTATTGCTGAGTTCCACGTAATCTCGTATTTTAACATAAGAAACCCGCGAAAACATGACAAGATATGTTGTTCTCTTTCTAATGCATATCCTGATAACGGTACAAATCCTCCAGTGGTCATTTCAGTCCATACCGTTGCTTTTAAATTTTACTGGGTCTATGTAGTTAAACTTATCATGACCTCACCCGTGTGTTACCGAATCCTGAAACGTAAGCAAGGAATAGTAACACCGTATCATAAAAGGCATGTCGTAAAAAGCGACAATGGAGGGTTGGGCATGGGGCTGGTTATCTATCCTGTAAAAAATTTTCCCCGCGAAAGCTTCAGTTTAAACACTACAGATAAGTCAAGGCAGGAAAGCTGAGACAAATCACAGCAGAGACGAAGAACTACAAATTACATATCCTGGGAATAAACGAGAGCAGATGGACAGGGATGAGGAGAATAAAAACAGCTACAGGGGAAACAGTGCTTTATTCTGGTAGAGAGGATGGTCAGCACAACGAAGGTGTAGCCATTATCCTGAAGAAAGGAATGGAAAGGTCTTTACTGGAATGGAAACCCATCAACAACAGACTTATAAGAGCAAGACTGAGAGGGAGATTCACCAACACCACAATTATACAATGCTATGCACCAACAAACGACAGCGATGAAGAGATCAAGGACGAGTTCTATCAACAGGTACAAAAGGAAATGGAAACTGCACCCAGCTACGATCTTATTATAGTAATGGGAGACCTAAATGCGAAAGTTGGAACACACAATAATTATAACGAAAGAGTAATGGGGAAATGCGGCAGTGGAACAGTAAATGAGAATGGGGACAAATTAATAAGCTTCTGCAGTATTAACAACCTGGTCATTGGAGGAACACTTTTTCCACACAAAGAAGTGCACAAGTTAACGTGGGAATCACCAAACGGACCAGATAGATCACATAATGATCAATGGCAGATGGAGACATGCACTACAGGACGTGAAAGTAAGAAGAGGCGCAGATGTGGGAAGTGATCATCATCTAGTAGTAGCAAGACTGAAGGTGAAACTCAGAGCTGCTGGACCAGTTGCAGTCAAACAGAAAAGATATAGCATCACGAAACTTAAAGACCCCCTCACCAGAAAAGCTTTCGTGGTCGACGTAAAGAGACGATATCAGATCATCAAAAGCCAGGAAAGAACAGAGACCGATGATGTAGACCAGAAATTGAACACCATCTCAACAGTATACAAGGAAAGCAGCAAGTCGTGCTTGGGATTCCAGGAAAGAGCTAAGACTGAATAACACCACAAACGCTAAACACCATAGCGAAGAGAAATGAAACGAAAAGAAAGAAAACAGAAGCTAAGTATCCCAGGTTAAAGGCAATATATAGTGAACAGTACAGTCAGCTGGACAAGGAAGTAAAACGTCAAACCCGTGCTAACAAAAGAACATTTCTTGCAAGACAGGCAGAAGAGGCAGCACTGAGAAATGAACAAAGCACAATTTATAAAATAACTAAAACTATCAGCGGAAAACGAGGTGCAAACAACATAACGTTTGTAAGAGACAAGCAAGGAAATCTCATCACGACAGAACAAGGGCAGGAAACAAGTAGAGCAGAGCACTTCAGAGAAACACTGAATAAGGAACCACCAGAGACTCAGCTGAATGTTCCTGAGGCTGAAAGTGACTTAGACGTAAATACAGACATTCCACGAAAAGAAGAAATCATCACAGATATCAAAGGGTTGAAAAATGGAAAAGCGCCTGGTCACGACAATCTAAATGCTGAGTTATTCAAGGTAGACCCTGAACTAGCAGCAGAACTATTAGAACCACTATTTGCACAAGTCTGGGAAACTGAGACAACACCAACAAAGTGGAGTAAAGGAATAATTGTCAAATTGCCCAAGAAGGGCGACCTTGCAGACTGCAACAACTGGAGAGGAATTACTCTCCTCTCAGTTCCCAGCAAAATACTAGGCATGATAATCATCCAGAGAATTTCAAAAGCAGTTGAACATAAACTGAGGAAAGAACAAGCGGGCTTTAGAAAGAACAGAAGATGTGCAGATCACATATTCACCCTCAGGAGCATTATAGAGCAGTGCTCAGAATGGCAGAGACAGCTGTACATTAACTTTGTTGATTTTGAAAAGGCTTTCGACAGCATACACAGGGACAGCCTATGGAAAATACTGAGGGCTTACGGAATTCCCAGCCGCATTGTATCCACCATAAAAAGCCTCTATTCTAACTTTACGTGCAGTGTTGGATTGAGTAATGTAACTTTCGAAGTGAAAACAGGAGTACGACAGGGATGCCCCTTATCAACAATATTATTTTTAACAGCCATAGATTGATTGATTGATGCGCCAGACAACTGAGGGCAGTCCGAGAGGAATTAGATGGACAACATTTTCTACACTGGAAGACCTGACATATGCAGATGACATTGCACTACTCGCGCACTCACATCAACACATTCAAGGCAAAATCGATAGACTGAATAAGTATGGCCAGCAGGTTGGCCTGACCATCAATCTGAAGAAGACAGAGGTCATGACACTAAATAAATGGGGAGCCGCGCTAGCGTAGTGGTTACCACACCGCTCTGGCGACCGGGTGATCCAGGATCAAACCCGGGTGACGGCATTTATGGATTTTTCGTCGACCGGGATTTGGACTGGATTAACTCGAGACCTGGCGAGGACATTTGAAGAAGTGTCGTCGACCAGGGACTGGCGGCTCCTGAGCCGACCCAGCTGTAATGGGTACCTCCGAAATCGGCGAGTATCTGCCTGAATGGCGAGGGACACCTGTCTCTGTACATGAAAAAAGGGATACTCACGTAAAATCAATGTCAGGTTAGACATTAATAATAACCTGAGTTTTCGCCTCGAGTATTAGCGGGCGTACGAAAAAATAAAATGACACTAAATGTGGGCAATCCTGAGCCAATAACAGTAAGGAACCAGAAGTTAGAACAGACAGACACATTTACTTACCTAGGACGCATAGTAACACCTGACGGCGGAACAAGCAAGGACATTAACAACAGAATGAATAAAGCGAGAACAGCCTTTGCTATTCTCAACAACATTTGGAAGTCTTCCCAGTACAGCACAAACACCAAATTAAGAATGTACGAGAGCTGTGTACTTTCAGTGCTTCTCTATGGTGCGGAATGTTGGAGAGTAACAGAGAAGGAAACGTCGAAACTGTCCTCCTTCCACACAATCTGCCTAAGGAAAATTCTCCGAATCTTTTGGTCAAACGCCATCAGCAACCAAGAACTTCTTATCCGGAGTAACCAGGAGGACATGCACACCATCATAGCTGGCAGACGCTGGAGTTGGGTTGGCCACGTCTTTAGAAGGAACCCTGATACCATCACAAGAACAGCTATGCTATGGACCCCCGAAGGAAAGCGAAAGAGAGGCCGACCAAAAACAACTTGGCGGAGAACTGTGGAAGCCGAGATGCAAAGAATGAACCAGAGTTGGGGCATTGTACGAAGGATGGCCGCCGACCGAGCAAGGTGGAATCAATTTGTTGCTGCCCTACAGGACGCCACCAGGCGTGATGGCCACTTACTGCTTTGACGGTTGGCGGTTATGGATCAAAGAAGAAGAAAGAAGGATAAGTCAAATATAGAAAATAAATCAACTCAGCCGCCCAAGACAGAAGAAGGTCCTTTGGAAAGGAGGCGCATGAAGCAATTCAGAGAAAGCCAAAAGGAGTCTGGGTTGCAGACTAACATTTTTACGTCTAGGAAAATCTCCAGGATTGGCACCTGGGAGAAAAGAACTGGAAACAGCAGTGAAAATGATGAGAAAGACGTTGAAATATCTTGAGAATGATGGCACGTGACACGAGGACTTGGCAAGTGTTTGTTGAAGGCCAATGCTCGTTGACTGATTATCATGACTTATGGTTAATGGTCAATGCACCATGACAAAATTGAAAGGACTGATTGTTATTTTAATGGGTGTTTATGTTAGCTTTCACAGTGCAATGCACACTGTGTCAGGATTTTCACGAAAATGCATTTTGAAAATGTTACAATGCACGCGCGTTCTGCTAATGAGAGTTCAGTTTAGCTTTCGGGGTGCATTGAGCGCCTTTTTCGCAACTTCCCGAAAAGCTGGCTTGATATTTTCACTGTTCATTACAGACTTTTCATTAATGAATTAATACATAGGGAATGACCTTTTATAATTAATCGCCTTCTTACATTTACATTTGTAGTTTTTCCTCTTATCTCGCTCAAGATTTTCGTATCCAATTTCGAAGCAATCCAAAATATTTCCTCTGTCTTCGAATAAACCAGATCACAGTGTCTTCCAGAAAGCTCCACATTCAATTATTCGTTGTCCATATTCTGCCAGTCACAAGTGTACATGTAGATCAGAGATAAGCAACCCAGGAGGTGTTGGGCTCTACTTACCAAAACCTGAGCTCTTCAAAGATGAACCTTGAAAAGGCACTTCTGTTTTCAAGTTTCAGAATATTTGAAATGTGGAATTATACTGTAGTGCTTCCTGTATGTAATTTTTACCTGTGGTGGACAATCTGATTCATGTGGCTTAATCAAAAGAGTGGTAGAAAATTCAAAATAAGTGATAGTAGTAGCTCATTCAGTCATAAATCTTCTTCTTCCTCGTTCGAACCTCAGACTTTCGCATTAATGATCTAAAAAAGGCAGTAGTCAGCTCAAGGTTCCTAACATCTCGTTCACCTTCAGACTTCCACATTAATGACTCTAATAAAGGCAGTAGTCAGCTCAAGTTTCCTGACATCTCGTTCATCTTCAGACTTCCACATTAATGACTCTAATTCAATAATCTGATTAGTCACGGGATAGTTTACATTAGGAACCTATTCTTTTTCCATACTGACTATTTCATAACTTATTGTTAACCTTTGATCTTTTGGGTTAATTAACCTCTGTTGGGATCGTCCTTTCTTTTCCTTTACCAGAGGGGAGAACCTTTTTGATTAATTTTCATTTTGTCTGTAAACCATGATCTCTTGATGCATATGATTTATGTTGTGATTTTCTATTTATAATAAACTTTATTAAACCTTTAGTTATTGTGTAGGTCAACCCCTATCTATTATATGTTATCCATAGTTTGTTTTCACTTTCGTACGTATTTGTCACAGAATTGTGTGCATGTGAGTGCAGTGTAACTTGTAATTTCGTACAAGGAGAGAAAGTGCGTCTGTTTTAAATATCGTCGTCCAGATAGGCTGGATTAGATAAATTCTTCTATCCAGAGACTGTCCTTTCTCTTACACAATCACCCTCGTGAGGAAAAAAACAATATCTTACCCCTTACTTTCACATTGTCATCACTATCACCTCTGCTCAGACAGGGCTATAAACATCTATTACCTATCTGATAAATCATACACGACATGGTGGTATGGGAAGATAGGAACACATAACTATGGGGTGGAAAACGCCATATTCAGAAGAGCGTTTCGTTCTATTGTTTTACCATAGTTATTGGTGGTACCAGCAGAAAGTACTATCTCTGGAACATGAAGGGAACTGTGGCCTAAGCTTTAAGATGAAGGACCCACGTGGTAGACTCTCCTTGACATTTCTGGGAAACGAGCTACACCCGACAACCTTGATCAGGAACGAGCGTGAGCAGTGTGAAAGGAACCAACCCATAAGAAGGAGCAGAACCGTCATTGGCAGCTAAGTTCAAATCTATGCTGCCACTTGAACTTTTTTATAACATTTCACAATCCATAACGACCATGATGATAACTTTTCTTGATCCATAACTATTCAAATTATTTTCCAACTGTTAAAACTTAAGTGATTATTAAATTTTGTTAGTTGTAATTATACAAATTTAACTTCGATTTAATCTTTTTTTTTTTTCTATTCTATAACCAGCGGCACTCGAGCTTTCCAGCTCTTTCGGCCCAATGACATGTCATTGCGAGGCTGGGGGGTCAGTGGACTTTCCTTCCAACCCGGTCAGGAGCTTCACTCCTTCCCATCCACACGGGATTTATGTGCAGGAGTCGTTCAGGTTATTCAGTCAAATTTCCGGTCGTAAACATTTCTTCAAACGCTGACGGCCGGGTTTGAACCATGAACACCTGGTCGCCAGTACAACGTCGTAGCCATTACACCAGCGCGGCTCCCAATCATTTTAAAGTTACTGCATGTTTGTCTCAGTCAAGTTACTACACACACTCTAAACAGGGCTATACTAGAATAATAGTATTCCACTGAGTAAATCAGGGGTGGGGGCTTAAACGAGCTGACATTAATAAGTGATAAATCCTTTACAAAAGTGTCGGCAGAATTACAGAGTTAACATACTCATTCATTCATTCATAACCCTCTACTCCCAAAGGAGCATAGGCCTTCAACAAAACACATGCCAAGTCCTCTTGTTACGTGCCATCATCTCAAGTTCTTTCCACGTTCTCCTTATCATTTTCACTTCTGTTTCCAGCTCTTTTCTCCATGTGCTTCTTGGTCTACCTCTGCTTCTCTTGCCCTGGGGGTTCCAGAGCAAGGACTGCCGTGTAATGCTATCAACATGTTTTTCTTTGTCATCAGTTCCACGTTGGTAACCTTGTCATACCATTTTAATCCCTCTATTCTACGCAAGCACCCATTTATGAAAGTCTGTAGCTTTTTGGTAGTTGTCTTTGTTGTTCTCCATGTCTCTGTGACGATATTCTAAATACAATAGCTAAATTAAATAATATTATAATGCATAAGTCAAAAATAAGATAGAAAATAAAATTTGAGTCCAGCGTCTTCTTCCCCACGCCAGCCGGTATTCGGGTTTTGATAAGCTGTAATAGCAAATGAAGGGTACTGTCTTTTCAAATTCGTCCTTGAGATTAAATGTAACACTTTTGCAAGTTCAAGACGACAGAGTGATAGAATAGAAGAAAAGGAGGGAAGGGAATGGAAGGACAGAACCTAGGGTACGCCGTCTCGCGTTGATTTAAAAAAAGCCAACTCCAGCGACATAGCCTTGGGCGGTTTTCAAATTACGATACAAAAACTAAAAAAATGTTCGTCAATTTGGTCACGCAGACAGCCTTAGCTCTTATAAAAAAATGACGTAATTCTAACGGACTACGGACGATTCTCGTTTTTAGTTTGAAAATAGTTGTAAGAAGAATTGAACAGGTGGCAGTTTCTAGATTTGAACGACTAACATAGAAAAAATATGGAATTATGAACCATAATATATAGGGCCATAAAAATTATATATTCGGATGCCTTATGATTTCCTGAGCAATAATATGGTGTCAGTTAAGCACTAGTGCAATAAATAACCAAGATATTGGCAAAAATACTATGTATTGTAAGACGGACTGAC
Source organism: Oreohelix idahoensis (assembly GCA_024509875.1). NCBI lineage: Eukaryota > Metazoa > Mollusca > Gastropoda > Stylommatophora > Oreohelicidae > Oreohelix > Oreohelix idahoensis. Next base: position 75,238 of record JAMPIV010013731.1, on the reverse strand, counting down.
GAAAACAAAAATCATGCCTGCTTATTTTTTTTCTTATCATGTTTTGAAAAAAGCTTTTGGGGAAATAAGGACTAAAAGGTACCTGTAATTTGATTGGCAGTAGTTTAAAGGAAGGCGCGATAGGATTGGTTGACCTAAAACTAAAAATATATTTGCAGTAGTAAACATAGTAGTTTGAGAGTTTGTTTTTTTAAAAAGTTTGATTCAAAATAAATGAGTTCATGGTCCCATTGGCCCATACATTATATATTATCGGAAACGTAGACTGCTCGTTGCCATTTTGAAAAAAATTTCTGATGAACAAGGAGCGATGAGAGGAGGCTGGTGCTTTTCAAACCTATAGAAAGCAGTCTGGACAAGGCAGATCTAAAGTGTGCCATAAATTGTTTGCCAGTCATCGTTCGCTTGTGTATATTTCATTGAAATTTGTGGTAAGATTGATTTTATTAACCATTCATTTAAAACAAATTTTGAATGTGAGATACTGTATACGACTGTAAGTATTGGGTCCATGGGAGGCTTAGGCAGAGCCTAGAGAGTGATCCATTATATGATAGACTATCAGAGAGGTGTAGTACTACAAGATTATATATGATTGTCATCAAGGAGCATAACACCTATCCTATGGTATGGAAAAAGATTACTGCTGGAATTGCAGAGGCGTTGTAACCATTAGGGGAGAGGAATGCTGGTATACATTGTCACCTAAAAATATAATGGTAAAATAGGTTGTCATAAAGTGCTGACCCTATTTGTTTGTTTGTACTGTGCCTGTAATTAATTGTGGAATATTATTGTATACTTGTTATAAAGAAGGACGCATAACCTTCTTATTTCAGGGTTTTTTGGTACTGACATTAACGTAGTACCAGGCTCGTGGAAACTGTTCGATTCCTGACACTGTTTGCATATTTCGGGCACATGCTGGATGCCATTGCCTTTCAAGAAGGGAAACATATTGTCCAGCGAGCCTATGAACAGATCTACTGGTGTTATCCTTCGAAGATAAGTGCCTGTTCGGCACTAGGAAGCTCAACCTCTAGTTTAACATAAAGACTGTGCATATTAATAAAAAATTCCACCAGTGTCAAATGAAAAGAAAACAAACAATAGTGTGTGATGTTAACCAACAACCTACCATTATATACCAGTATTAACCTAAGTTAGAAAACTACATCTACACACTTATAATATAGTAACATTTGTATTATGGACAGAAGATCCATGGTGTTATTTAATTTATGTTAATAATTCTTTTGACTTCACTTTTGATTGTCAGTCCTGATTCAAAACAAACTAGAACCAGGACAATAAATTGTAAAAATTTAAATTTTACCCAAAATTCAACCACTGACTTACTAAAGATAGTCTTTTAAAGTGTAGTTTGTATGTGATTGTCGTAGTACTGTTGTTTTGTGTTGGATAATAAAATAATTGTTTATATGTTTAGTTGGTTAATGCAACATTACACTACATATTCATAACCCTAGACACCAAACGTAGTCATCATACATTCTAGTCAAAGAATAAGTCTGAATGAGATCATAGAGGTGGTAGCAGAAAGGTACCCTGTAAACTTACCATCATATTTGTTATATTCAGGGACCTTCACAGCTGACCTCATTCAGTACCCTAAGAGTACATAACAACATTTCTTAAAATCAAATCCACCACAGTCTCAGAGCCATACAATAGGACTAACTTCACATTTGAGTTGAAGATTCTTATTTTCGTGTTGGATCCGATTTCTCTTGATCTCCATATATTTCCCAATGCAATGAAAGCTCCTCTTGCTTTTTGTATTCTTATTTTGATATCACTGTCTGTCCCTCCAACTTTGTCTATATTGCTGCCAAGATATGTGTACGATTCTACATCTTGTATTGATGTTTCTTCAAGTTCAACCCTGTTATCATTACCTGCATTTATTCTCATTATCTTTGTCTTTTCCCTATGTATTTTCAGACCCAATTGCTGTGACCTCTCATCGAGTGTTTTCAATTTGTCCTGCATCTGATTACGGTTATGGGACAGAAGAGCAAAGTCATCAGCAAAATCTAGATCATCCAACTGCTTAGTCAGAGTCCACTGGATTCCATTTCTGTTGTGTGTTGTCGATGTTCTCGTAAACCAGTCTATTGCTAGTAAGAAAAGAAATGGAGACAAGAGGCATCCCTGTCGCACTCCTGTTCTTATCCCAAACGGTTCTGTAAGCTGTCCTTCATGAAGAACTCTGCATGTCATGTCTTCATATGTTTTCTTTATTAAATTAATGATCTTCAATCAAAACGGTAACATACTCAGCCAAAGCAGTATTGTTCTCGCTTATTCTGAATATCTTGTGAAGACTCTCTGGAGATAGAAGCGTTTTGTATCTTCTATTTACATATCTGCCATGTGTAATGTTGTGCGAAGGTAGATACCTTTGAAGCCCATATTAGATACTCTTGAATTTTGGCCATTGTTGGACCACTACTGAAAAGCAGGGGAGGCAATACCGTCACAATATGAACGTCTCAGGGCGAACGAGGTGTCAGGAACCTTGAGCTGACCACTGCCCTTCTTAAGAGTCATTAATGTGGAAGTCTGAGGGCGAACGAGATGTCAGGAACCTTGAGCTGACTACTTCCTTTATTAGAGTCATTAATGTGGAAGTCTGAGGGGGAACAAGGAAGCAAAAGAAAAGTCTTCTGTGTTGAACTACCGGTTACCAGCCCACAATGTAGATCGTCTGCGTCCGACAGTCCCTCTATATTAAGGATGTCAGTTATCAGAATCGGCAATAATCCGCATCCCTCTTCTTCTTCGTACACTCTCAGACGTCTATTTGAATGTTTTCAAAGAAAGCAGTAGTCAGTTTGAGGTTATGTGCATCTCCGCAGAGCTTTTCCACGAATGGTACTGGTGTCGGCCATATGTGTTTTCTCTGTTCCAGAAATGTTGGGCATCTTTGAAGCAGGTGTTCAGCCAGTAATTCTTGCCCTTTGCCTCAGTGTAACGCAGCGGGACTGTACTGGGTTAGTTACTGATAAGGTATATTTGTAGACACCCTCAACAGGCCACACACGGATAAATGATTAGTAGTATTGTCATGGTCCACTGATGGAGTAGGAACTGGCCATCACTGATAACGATTACTTGAACTGTTGAAGGGTGAGAGACTTCCGGGCAACGCCGGGTACTTACAGCTAATAATGATTGCTCGTGGTTTATAGGCAATGTTCAAGAAGGAGGTAAATGTTCTGTTATTGTAGGTGCGCTGATGAAGGCACATCAGCATTCGTCGGGCTTACAAGTGGCCAACCAGGTGTGTGGGTGTACAGACATCAGAGAACGCGAATGCATGTAGTTCTAACGTAAGTCAACAATATTCACACACACCAACGCACATGTAGGAGTCAGGAAAAGGTTGAAACTCCTAATCGTTCTACACTGTTTAATACTCCACAGTCACGAGGACATCACTAAGTACATTGTCACAGGTACAGTACACAGCAAAATAGGACACATCTCATAAGCACCAAATCCACAGGTAGTTAAGTGCATAGCATACAAAATCCCAGGCACAACAGCTGCATAAGTACAGCAGTTCATAATGATAAAGCTTCCTGGTCCAAATTATCCCTACAGCAAAGGGAACTGCCTATTTCGCAGTACAATAATGTCTGTATCGTCAGACTCAACATAACTCATGGGAGAAAAACACCTTCCCTATAATAATAATCTGTCGACCTTCACAAATCTCCCTCATCGGAGATATCAACACATAACGGCCTATAATCCCAGGCCCGAAAAATCTTTAACAATGTACATTCTGCAGAATACATATATCAGCCTTTATATCCACGGCTTTATGAAAAATCTTAGGCAATATCAAAATCCTTTTCACCACAACAATTCTCTATATCGGGACACACTGACCATCATCGTCAGTCCCTTCTCTCTGCTATCTCAGCATTCGAATGTCACGGAAAAATCTCCCCGCCTAAAAAAACCGCTCAGTGAACGCGAGAGACCATCGCTCACTCAAAAATCATCCCAGCGCGAATTCAGCGCCTGAGCTGAATTTCGTTCACCCGCATTCTAGCTGTTCTGTATCCAGAACATTCGCGAAGATACGCGATATTATTTTTTTTTTAAACACACAAACAGCTACTCACGGGAGATAACAGCCATCCGGTCTGTATATACAAGTATTTAAACGATTTAACTCCCCTAGACCAAAACACGACCTTAACAGTTACATTTTGCTTACTTTTTAATGACGTGATGTTCGTTGCACTGCTTCGTTAGGCCTGTGGCCCAGTGCATCCGATTTCAACAGGCATTTATGTCAGGTTGCCTTCCTTAGCCTTTGACTGTTCCCAGCCTACCTGCAAGGCAGCAGTTTGGTCTCTCTGTTTGGCTAGTTTCTAATTTTTTTTAAATGTAGAAAATCGCAGCCGTTAAATGTTTAGTCGCCATATTGGAAAGGGGAGATCACCATCCACAAAAACAAAAAGTATCAACGAATCGACACAAATGACTTTCCTCGGGGCAACATGAAAATGAAAGAACTTTATTAAAATACATTTCAAACGATAGAAAGTAATAAAATATAACTTACCTTAAAATTCATATTGAGCAAAACAGTTTAATAAAAGATGTGTGAAGCGTAGAAACATGGGCTAATGTCACTCGATTTGGTGAGGTTACCAACTTCTTCTCCTTCTTAATAAAGTTAGGCGACTTTGGAGATAGTCATTGAACGATTCCCCGCAACTTTTGAGATATCACAACTTCATCTCCTTTATAATAAAGTTGGACTACTTTGGAGACAGCCGTTAAACGATTGCCCGCAACTTTTGAGGTATCACAAAAGTTCGGCGACTTTGGAGATAGTCAATAAGCAATTGTCCACAATTTTTGAGCTACAGTATTACAAAATGGGTAACGGAGAGCTGCTTTTTTTATTTTTTATTGATATGTATATTTTTTTTTTAACTCGAGGAAAACAGGAAATGTGCCGGAAGAAATATGAAACGACCTTGGCGAACGCCAATGAGGATATGCTTTTCAAGCGGACCAAAGTTCTCCAAATTAACCCCTTGAACCCGAGATCCCGATGCGGCGGGTTGATTAGCCTTTCTTAATCCTGGTTGCCACTTATATCAAAGGATTTGTCACGTACCTGAGATTCTGTTAATGAGTTATAAAGCGACCGTCAAGAGATATGTAGAATGGTATAGAGAACTGACATGTGATTCATGAATCGATAAATATTAATGTATTTACTTATTTTTTAAATTTTGATTGACTTATTTCTTTTTCAGAAATAGTTTGTTTTTTCTTGAAAGGAAAATTAATGGGACGTACTCCGTGTAAAGTTAAAGATAAAGGCAGTCCCATATCAGAAACTAACGCAGAGAAGTGAAGTGATAATTACTTCACCCAGGGCCGAATTATTCATTAAGCACACTAAGCACGTGCTTAAAGCAATACGCTACCAAGGACACTACGCTATCAATGGCACCACATTACCTGGCACTTCCCCCCCCCCCCCCCCTAAAAAAATCACATCTATTGTTGATAAAACTGAATTGTCTCTCTTCCAATTGCTTGTTCATTGTCCGTGTTTCTGCATCATAGAGCAGTGAATATTATACATAACACTTGTCCATTCTCAGTTTTAATTTGTGTTAGTATTTGTCTCATATTGTTGAATACATTCATACGTGACAACTAACAGCAGGTGTACACAAAAAAACAAAACAAAAAACAACGAGAGAAGAAGATAAAAAGCAGAAAAAGAAGAAACTGTATATTTTATTTCTACTCCGAAACGCGCAGGACTTATGCTAGTTGCTAATGTTCATACAAAACAAACGTTTTCCCTGGGCTCTTCAATCCAACGTATGCACCGATTACATGAAGGCAACCTCTTCTTGTTAAAAACTACCTGCGGAAGTTCTCTGACCGATCTGCGAGAAATTCAAACTACCAAGAATAGCTGGTTGGCTTTCGAGGAAAAATGTTACCCCCTTTTCTCGCGGCATCTGGGGGTTAACTCAAGTCTAGAATAAGTGAGTTTCACACCAAACGGAATTTCCAGTTTCGGTCGGCAACATTCGACTAGTTCAGGCATGCGGGACAAAAAAATGTACAATCCGTGCCGTTAGGACTCTTGCACCATACCTTAGAACAGGGCTTCTCAACTTTTTGTAGTCGAAGCACCGCCTTGGCTTTCGGCAGTGGCGTGCCAAGGATTTTTAGCGAGCTGGGGAAAATGCGCACTGTTCACCGCCAGATAAAATACATGCTCATTATGTAGACAAATCAAGAGCCAGTTTAAAGGACTACATCAAGCACTTTCGCAAATTTAGAATTATATTAAGAATACAGTAGGAGTTATTGGGAAAGTGTGAAATTTAAGAATTAAACACAAAAGAAAAGAAATAAATCGCTTTTTTAAATAAGTTGTCTATTTTCAGTAAAAACAGTACACTGTGGCTATCTATTGTTCTGCTATAGATTAATCTTTCGCATCATCTTTCATCCAAACTGATCAATTATGTGACCAAAATGAGAATAAATATGATAGATGCTGCTGAGAAAGACAAGGTTCGGAAAGAGTTAATAGCACACAAATGTTCGCAGAGAAACTACCTGACTTTTTGGCGCCACTTTCCTGCGGTGGCTATGCGGGCGATCCACCCCCTCCTCCCAAACTTCGTTACGACACTGGCTTTTCAGTACAAAAGAAAATAAATTGAAGAGTTTACTAGGCATATGCACATAAGATGACAAATAAACAGATGAATTATGTTGTCATAAAAAAACTACATTTAGTATAAGACAATATTGTCCCTTTCGAAAACGATCCTCCAGGGAACAGTCGAAGGTAAACGGAGAAGAGAAAGGCAAAGAAAATCCTGGGCTGATAACATCAAAGAATGGGCAGGGCACGGTTTTTGCACACTTGTACACATTGCTGAGGATAGAGAGCAGTGGAGGACCCTGTCTGCTGATGATTCCACCATGGCACCCCAAAGACCCATGACGGGTTACGGGTTGAGATGATGATGATGAATATTGTTAATATCAAAACGTTATAACATTTTTACCAGAACATTCTTCTTCGTCTTTCTCTTTGTCGCTCCTAACGGAGCATGGAGTCAGCTCTGTAGTTGTTATTAGACAGCCTGCACTAACTCATGTACTCCAACATCACAGCATTGTCTCTAGAGAGCTTTCACCGAGCTCTTACAGCGGTGGGTTTCTGTGGTATCAGTTTTACTTGATGAAGTTGCCAGATCCTTCAAAACCTCGTATTGAAATCCTTTGGTGCTGAGCATAAAAATCGTAGAAACAATTGTCATCAGCAGACGATTAAAATGCGCTATTGGAGATCACAAGCATTTCTGGCTTTTGTTAATAAAGACGTCATCTTTCTCATTGGTGCTCCTAACGGGGCGTGGAGCCCAGCGATGTAGCTGTTCTTCAGCTTTTTAACTGCTGCAACTTTAACGTACGTTTTTGGAGTTTATCAGAACATAGTCACATAAATTAGTAAGACCCTGAATTTTGTTTCTTGATAACTACTTACTTAGTCGTTCCCCTTCTACCGTGAGGTTGTAAAGTGTTCGTTATGTATTTATGAATAAAAAGTTTGTCGTTGTCGTTTATTTGCTACCCACCAAAAACACGACCTTGGGGGACGCAACACCTCCCGCAAGGTTTCTCAAAAGCCGTTAGTTATTAGGGGAGAGAGGGTCTCCCATGGGAGGAGAAGGCGGTTTTTTTTTTCTTTTTTGGGACTGTTCTACTTGGGTCTGCAGGGGGTAGGATTTAAGGCCTTGACGTATCGTCTGGTTGCGTACCATGTCTCTTCTTGTTACTTCAACCACCTTCCTCAGATACATCATTTCTGAGGTTTGGATCTGGCTTTTGTGGGTTGTAGTCATTGCCCATGACTCGCATCCATATGTCAAGACTGGGACATAGGTGGAGCGGTATACAGCCATCTTCGTTTTCTTACCAACCTCTCTCTTGCTGAGGAGGAAATCCTCGATTTATGGCCTGAAAAAAGGTCTCCCAGCCTGGCTGCTTTTCGACGAGGCCAACTCTTCTTTTGATGCCTTCTCCTTTTCGTGTCCATTAATAGCTTCACGAGGTATTTATACTGGTGGGTCAACCTTGCCTACAGGTCCTGTTCTCCCAGCTTAATCTGATATCTTATTTCTTCTCGTGATATCACCATGGGTTTTGTTTTGGAGCTGCTTATGACCATCCCTCTCTTCTTGTAGTGAAAGTGACCGAGATACAACGGTAAAATACTCCAAAGATAACATTTAAGGATAAAAAACATAATGCGTAAGCTGCTGATGTACATGATCGCCTAGACCGCGGGTCATCATCCTCTATAAATTTTGCTTTGCTAGACAGGAGGGGAACGGAGGATCAAAAAGGAAAAAATATGACTGGAAAGATTGCGTAGCAAGGCTAAGGAGACGCAATTGGGGGGGATGGAGGAAAGTAAAAAATTCACGTCCCCCAAATTGACACGAGGTACGGAAATGGACGCTTTTGCGATACTAAGATTTTGATTTGAATTGAGCGGCAGAACGCGGATGGTAGGAAAATTACAAAAATTTAAAAAGTAATTTTTCTTAATATTAATGTTAGGAATATAAAAATTAGCTGGCGGGATGGCCTATTCTGAGCAGTGAACTAATATGATCTTAATTTTACAAACGGATAGATAATATTGAAGATAATGACAAAAGACAGTGTAGTTCACATCATCGCTAGACTATATTGAATCTAAAAGTGTCACAATTTGCACACAAAAACACGACCTTGGGAACAGGTGTTCAAAGTTACTTATTATGGAGGAGAGGGTTTTTGAGCGGTAGCTGTGTCTAAATATAACTTTTTACGACAAAATTTTAAGGGGAGAGAAAGGTTGCTTCAAAAATCAAGCACATTTTTTTTAGAAACACAAGTAGAGACGGACAGACTAACAGATAACCATCCATACTTGACTGAAGCATGACTGAAATGACTTTAGTGTAGAAATTTGAAATTAAAAATAAACCTCGGCAGTGATTGGCCACAGACAATCATATCATTAGCGCTCAGAGCGCATTTGGGGTCATTCTTCAATAATTGTTCAGTGTTAGACACAGATTTTAAAGTGTGGTGTGTTCCCATATGAAAGACAGTGAATAAATTTAGGGACGCCATACTATAGCCAGCAGCTCAGCTGAGTTTTGCTAGCAATTCTGTGTTATGTATTTTTAATCTGAGCTGTGAGTTTTCTATCGACAACAAAGCAGAGTCTATTCGGCGGGTGACTGTACTCGAGTGTATCTGTGCAGTTCTTGTGACAGAGACCACCATTATTGCCCGCCAGCACGGAGAGGTGGGACCGCAAGTTTTCAGCACCAGAGCTACAAAAAGATGAGTGAGCCTCTGGTCTGCTGGACATTCACCAACTATTGGTAGTGACTAATATCCCCATAAAAATTCCCACCAGTTTCTGGACACGGTGTAGTCAATATAGACAGGTGTGATGAGACCACCCCAACAGCACAACACACAATATAAATATCCTCCCTAGTAGCTGACTACTCAGAACATTTTTAATAATAAAAACCAACTATTCTAGTACTTAAATATGTACACTTTTGTATTTATTATGTAACATTCCATGCATAATTTTCATAAATTTTAAATCCTTCTTTTAAAACAAGTTCTGGTCAAAATAAAACTTGATCCAGAACAAATAAATGTAATATAATTATATCAAAAACTTTATACACGTGAGTTAGTTCAGTGTATTTTAACACTTGTTAATCTTATTAGTCTTCTTAAATGCCTGTGGGTGTATTTATAACTAACACACCACATTACACATCATTACCCTAGACACTTTACGTAGCCACATTCATTAAGAAAAAAAAAAAAAAAATTAAGTGTGAGGTCGTAGTGGTAGCAAGAAAGGCCTTCTGATAATTCTCAACCACATTTTATCTCAGGAGCCTTCACAGCTGGCCTCATACAAGTTACATGTAGTAATAACACCATCATACAATACCATCAACACCACTACATAAATTGGGGTCTTGTCCAGGGATAATTAGCCCAACAGTAAAATTAGGATCTCCTGGTGGGAGAAATAAAAGTAGGGAAATAAATTGTAAAATTTCCTTTAAAATTAAAAGTGTCCCTGCAGATAAAAGTTGGTGAATCTTCACAGCCAGTAATAATTAATTAGTTAACTGGTTAGTTAGAATTAGTTAGACTATAGTCATATAGTAATTAGAAGTACTTAGTGTATTTACTGGTTAGAGATTTATCTTGTATATTATTATATTGTCCAAAAAGTATGGCAGAGCTAGCAAAGTTTAGATCAGCTGCTGTGCTCACTGCGAAGGAGATGGGGATGGATGGTCAAATTTTAATTCAATACGTAACGACTGAATGTGATAAATATATTGAACGGGAAGAAAGGAGATTAGAAAAAGAGGCTGAAAGAAAATTAGAGGCTGACAGGTTAGCTGAAGAAAAGAGATTACAAATTGAGGCTGATAGAGAAATTAAGAGGCTGCAGATTGAGGCAGAAGAAAAACGACAGCAAAGGGAGGCAGAAGATAAAAAGGCCGAAAGGGAGGCAGAAGAAAAAAAGGCCGAAAGGGAGGCAGAAGATAAAAAGGCCGAAAGGGAGGCAGAAGATAAAAAGGCCGAAAGGGAGGCAGAAGATAAAAAGGCCGAAAGGGAGGCAGAAGAAAAAAGGTTGACTGCCGAAAGGGAGGCAGAAGATAGAAGGTTGCAGAGGGAGCACGAATTACGACTAAGGGAGCTGGAATTACAAGGCCCGGCCCCTGAAAAAAGGTGCCAGCCCTTTTGCCTCAGATGCTACGCCCAGTATGGGAGCCTCAAACTCAGCTATGGGGTTTCATTTAGACCATTTTGTTGAGAAAGACGATGACATAGAGGGGTACCTGGGACGTTTTGAGTTATTAGCTACTACATATGGGTTAGAGAGAGAGAGGTGGAGTTTAAAGCTATCACAGGGATTGAGGGGTGCTTCTTATGAAGTATTTGCCAAAATGAACAGAGAAGACCAAGACAATTATGACATGTTAAAGCAGGCTTTGTTATTAAGGTACGAGAAGAATGGTGAATTTTATCGTAAGAGATTTAGAAATGCCAAACTGTTGTCTGGGGAGACATACCACCAATTCTCTGCCAGACTAGAAACCTATTTGGAGAAATGGACGGCTCTGGGGAAGACCCAAGATCTTAAAGAAATGATCATGATTGAGCAATTGAGAGAGTCCATGGCTCCAGACATGAGAAAATTTCTCATGGAACAAGGTGCAGAGAAGTTGGGGGAAATTTTAAATGTTGCTGAGAGGTATCAGGCAGCTCAGGCAGAGGTAAGTGGTGCTAAGAAGAAGCACATAGACAATTTTAAAGCTCCACAGCAATTTAATAAATTTGATAATAGAGAGCAGGGAAATAAGGGTAGGACAAACTTTGAGCGGCCAAGAAATGACTATCGCGACAGAAACTCACAGTTCAATGACCAAAAGTTCAATGAAAGAAAACCGTTGAACCAAGGAAAAAGATGGTGCAAATGGTGCAAGAAGGATAACCATAACACCGAATTTTGTAGAAGGAAACCTTCAAACATTGCTGCAATGAAGTCGGGGACGCAAAGATTAAAGGTTAATCCTAAGGGACAACAGGAACCTTATCACCCCCCAGTTTGTGAAGATGTTATTTGTAATGGGGTCACCATAAGGTGCCTTTATGATACAGGTTTGGATTATGATTCAGTTGTGAAGTCTAGCCTAGTGGACCCAAGTCAGTATACCACAGAAACAGTGGAAATACAAGGGGCGACTAAGGACATACCACTCATGACACTTCCCATCGCAAGGATAACGGTGAAAACTCGCTATGTGGAAGGAGAAATCAGAGCAGCAGTGATAGATGAACCAATCTACCCTCTGATATTGGGGTGTAGATACGTCTTCTTGGGGAATCCCGAGAAACCTGTGATCATGGCGACAGTGCAGACCAGGTCACAGAAGAAGGAGGAAGAAGGTGAACCTATAAATGCTCATCCAGAGGAGATGAGGAAGGCGCAGGCTGAGGATAGGACACTCAAGCCCTGTTTTAAAAAATTGCCCAAATGCCACACACCTCCGAGCAAGGGGGAATATTTCATGAAGAATAAACTCTTATACAGGAAAGCCGGAACTGGAACAAATGGTCACAACCAGCTGGTTCTTCCCATTTCATATAGAGATAAAGTGATGGAACTCGGACATGCGATTCCCTTCAGTGGTCACATGGGGATCAGCGCCACCGGACAGCGTATAGCTTGTCATTACTTCTGGCCAGGGATAACGGAGGATATAAAAAGATATGTCAAATCCTGCCCAGAATGTCAAAGTTAGCTCCAAAGCACTGGACTGCTCCTGCAACTCTAGGGGAAATGCCCATAGTGGGAACACCTTTTGAGAGGGTTGCAGTGGATATTGTAGGACCTCTCACTCGGACCAAGAGGAGGAACAGTTACATCCTTACTCTGGTGTACACTTGTTCTATGTGGGGAGAGGCGGTAGCCCTGCCATCAATTGATTCAAAACATGTAGCAGAGGCACTACTTACAATATTTACCCGATTAGGATTCCCGCATCAAATCTTGACGGATAATGGTTCTCAGTTCAAGGGGAAACTAACGGAAGAAGTTTTTAAGCTATTTCAAGCCAGGCACTTTCATTGTAGTCCGTACCATCCACAAGGGAACGGCCAGGTAGAGAGGTTCAACGGGACTCTCATTTCTATCCTGAGAAAGCTGGCACACGAAAAACCGGATCTGTGGGATCAATTCCTGCCCGCCGCATTGTTTGCGTACCGGGAGGTACCACATAGTTCAACCGGGATGGCTCCCGCAACTCTGCTATTTGGGAGTCCAATAAAAGGGCCTTTAGAAGCTCTATTAAGGACCTGGACAGATGAGAAGGCGGAAGAGACTGTTACCTCATCGTATCAATACGTGAACGAACTGACCACTCGTTTGAAAGCTGGATGGAAACTGGCAAATGATAATTTGAAACAAGCCAGGAAGAACCATGCAGCATATTTTAATAGGAAGGCAAAGGACAGGGAACTGGCAGTCGGAGAGAAGGTGCTGCTTTTACTACCCGGAAGCCAGAATAAATTACAAATTGGTTGGCAAGGTCCATATACGGTTCTAGAGAAGGTGTCTAGAACAAACTATAAAATTGACAAAAAGGGGAAGGAAAAAGTTTATCATGTAAACCTGTTAAAGAAGTATCTGGACAGACCACTCCAGGAAAGCACCCCCTTATTGACCTTAGCTATTGCAACCCAGATGCAAAAGGAACCACTCACCTCACATGAATACCCATTACATCCTTGTGAAACAGCAGCACAGGTAAAAGTCAGTAAGCACCTGACTAAAATCCAGAGGGAGAGAGTTCAACAAGTTCTGGAGGAACATACAGATGTATTAACAGATAAACCAGGCCATACAAATTTGCTACAGTATGACATGAAAATGGTAGACTCAAACCCAATCTGTATGAGAGCCTATTCTATTCCGTTCGCGAAGGAGAAGGCATTAAAGGAAGAAATAGATTATTTATTGAAGGAGGGGATTATTTCGCACAGTGAATCATCTTTTAGTTCTAGTGTCGTTTTGTTGAGGAAACCGTCTGGGGAACACAGACTGTGCATAGATTACAGGAAACTGAATGCTGTCACAGAAGGACAAGTGGATCCATTACCAGACACAAAACAGTTATTTGCCAGACTGAACAAGGCAAAATACTTTTCAAAAGTGGATCTTAGTAAAGGCTATTTCCAGATCCCAGTGAAGCCTGAAGTGAGACCTTATTTGGCTTTTAGCACTTCGGATGGACATTATGAATTCAATATGCTACCATTCGGACTGAAAAATGCTCCGAGTGTGTTTTCAAGGATGATGCGAAAATTGTTGGACCCCCTGAATAACCCATGTATCACGAATTTCATGGATGATATACTCGTCGCCACAGAGACATTTGAAGAACACATTGAAGCTCTGGAGATGTTGTTTGATAGACTTCGGGAGGCGAACTTAACTGCTAGGCCAACAAAATGTTGTATTTGATGCAAAGAGTTGGAATTCTTGGGGCACACTGTATATCAGGGTAATATGACCCCTGATCCTAAGAACTTGGAAAAACTGCAGAGAGCACCTAGGCCGCAAACCAAAAAGGACGTGCGATCATTCGTGTCGTTATGCGGATTTTATCAGAAATACATCAAAAATTTTAACGCCATTTGTGCTCCTCTGACTGATCTGACTCGCAAGGGACTTCCAGATAAAATTATTTGGACTGCACAATGTGAATTAGCGTTCCAAGAGTTAAAGGAAAAACTCACTAGCAAGCCTATTCTCAAACTGCCTGATTTGACACAGGACTTTGTCTTAAGAACCGATGCCAGTAATGTAGGACTTGGAGGGGCTTTGTTGCAAAGATCATCTTCACCTGATGGGGAACTGAAACCAGTCGCTTATGCAAGCCGCAAATTGAATAAGGCGGAACAAGGATACTCCACAAGCGAAAAAGAATGTTTAGCATTAATCTGGGCAATAAAGAAGTTTCAAATCTATCTGTATGGTAGGACATTTGTGGTGGAGACGGACAATCAGCCTCTCGTGTTCTTGTCTCAGGCTAAGCATGAAAACGCAAGATTGCTGAGGTGGTCTTTATTGCTTCAACCATATCAGTTCAGTATCCAATATATCCCAGGCAAATTGAATGTCGGTGCAGATTTCCTCAGTCGGCACCCCTGTGATCAAAATTAGAGTAGTGGCAGACGTGAGGAGTAATTTTACCTATGTGTATCGCTGGTTTTGGAACTTGCCATAGGCATGTTTTCAAGTGGGGAGATGTGTAGTGAAATTGACCGAGATACAACGGTAAAATACTCCAAAGATAACATTTAAGGATAAAAAACATAATGCGTAAGCTGCTGATGTACATGATCGCCTAGACCGCGGGTCATCATCCTCTATAAATTTTGCCTTGCTAGACAGGAGGGGAACGGAGGATCAAAAAGGAAAAAATATGACTGGAAAGATTGCGTAGCAAGGCTAAGGAGACGCAATTGGGGGGGATGGAGGAAAGTAAAAAATTCACGTCCCCCAAATTGACACGAGGTACGGAAATGGACGCTTTTGCGATACTAAGATTTTGATTTGAATTGAGCGGCAGAACGCGGATGGTAGGAAAATTACAAAAATTTAAAAAGTAATTTTTCTTAATATTAATGTTAGGAATATAAAAATTAGCTGGCCGGATGGCCTATTCTGAGCAGTGAACTAATATGATCTTAATTTTACAAACGGATAGATAATATTGAAGATAATGACAAAAGACAGTGTAGTTCACATCATCGCTAGACTATATTGAATCTAAAAGTGTCACAATTTGCACACACAAAAACACGACCTTGGGAACAGGTGTTCAAAGTTACTTATTATGGAGGAGAGGGTTTTTGAGCGGTAGCTGTGTCTAAATATAACTTTTTACGACAAAATTTTAAGGGGAGAGAAAGGTTGCTTCAAAAATCAAGCACATTTTTTTTAGAAACACAAGTAGAGACGGACAGACTAACAGATAACCATCCATACCTGATTACTTGACTTTAGTGTAGGAAATAAATTTAAGTTAAACTAGGCAGTGATGGCCACTGAAATGACTTTAGTGTAGAAAAGTAATTGAAATTGTAAAAGTAAAACTATGGCAGTGATTTTAGGCCACAGACAATCATATCATTAGCGCTCCAGGTTAGCGCATAATCTGGTAAGATTGAAATCATTTCTTCAATAATTGATTTCAGTGTTAGACACAGATTTTAAATTTCTCGCTCTAGTGTGGTTGTGTCTAGGGGACCAAACAAGGTACCCATTATGAAAGGACAGTGAATAATAATTTTAGAATCTATAGGGGACGCCATGTACTATAGTGCCAGCAGCTCAGCTGATGTTTTGCTAGCAATCTGTGTTACGTGGGTATTAGAATAGATTTTACACAGACTAGGCCCATTCTTTGAGCTGTGAGTTTATATCGACAACAAAGCAGAGTCTATTCGGTGGGTGACTGTACTCGAGTGTATCTGTGCAGTTCTTGTGACAGAGACCACCATTATTGCCCGCCAGCACGGAGAGGTGGGACCGCAAGTTTTCAGCACCAGAGCTACAAAAAGATGAGTGAGCCTCTGGTCTGCTGGACATTCACCAACTATTGGTAGTGACTAATATCCCCATAAAAATTCCCACCAGTTTCTGGACACGGTGTAGTCAATATAGACAGGTGTGATGAGACCACCCCAACAGCACAGACAATAAATATCCTCCCTAGTAGCTGACTACCAGAACATTTGAATAAAACTAACTATTCTAGTACTTAAATATGTACACTTTTGTATTTATTATGTAACATTCCATGCATAATTTTTATAAATTTTAA
This sequence comes from Oreohelix idahoensis, assembly GCA_024509875.1. Classification (NCBI taxonomy): domain Eukaryota; kingdom Metazoa; phylum Mollusca; class Gastropoda; order Stylommatophora; family Oreohelicidae; genus Oreohelix; species Oreohelix idahoensis. Next base: position 58,697 of record JAMPIV010013731.1, on the reverse strand, counting down.
ATCCTTCTTTTAAAACAAGTTCTGGTCAAAATAAAACTTGATCCAGAACAAATAAATGTAATATAATTATATCAAAAACTTTATACACGTGAGTTAGTTCAGTGTATTTTAACACTTGTTAATCTTATTAGTCTTCTTAAACGCCTGTGGGTGTATTTATAACTAACACACCACATTACACATCATTACCCTAGACACTTTACGTAGCCACATTCATTAAAAAAAAAAAAAAAAATTAAGTGTGAGGTCGTAGTGGTAGCAAGAAAGGCCTTCTGATAATTCTCAACCACATTTTATCTCAGGAGCCTTCACAGCTGGCCTCATACAAGTTACATGTAGTAATAACACCATCATACAATACCATCAACACCACTACACTTCTCCAGGTCTTCCTTCCAGACTTGCAGGTTGAATTGGAGATGTGCTTCTGATTTAGCAATCAGGGCAACATCATCAGCAAATGCCAGCTCCGAAATATAGACCTGTCTCATCTTCCAGTACCCCACTGAATACTTTCTTGTTCTCTCCTTACATGCCTTAATGGCATCGTCCATGAGGAGTATGAAAAGGTAGGGTGACAGGATATCACCTTGTCTTACACCAGTGGTGGTCCTGAACTCTTCTGACTTATGGTTTGCTGTCCTCACATAATTTCTGCAAGACTTGTAGAAGCTCTGTATAGCATAACAATATTTAAACAGAATACAAATGATACAATTTTCCTGTAACAAAGAAAATATTCTCTCTCTCTCTCTCTCTCTCTCTCTCTCTCTCTGACATACGTGGCCACTCACTGGCTTCTTACCTACTCTTGGTGAAACAAATCTCGTGGACATATAATACCTGAATATGCATATAATTTCCAGTGTTTATATCTTCCGAATTGGCCCCAGTCCCTCCGTTGATAATTACATTTTATAAGGGGACGCCTAATTTGATGGTTGATTCCTGGATAAACAAATGTAACCTCGAATAGTTTATGTAGAAAAAAACCCGAGATCTGGTGTTCACAGTAATTAGTAGAAAGTACTTCCAGTACAGGGAAACATCTGGTTGAAAGAACTGTTAATTATTGTTAATTGATAATGATGGTAAATCCTATCGGCTGGCTCTGTGGTGAATGCCGATTTTGAAACAGCGTAACTTGCTGAATAAATCCGCTGATACGACTGGCAAAAGTCAGATAACTGTTATATCTTTAACAACCCAGTGGGCTGATAAATTGCAAAACAATATCTGGGTATTTGTAAGTCCAGTAAAATTTACTATTTGAAATGTTTATGTGTCCATTTGGCCAATCCTGTTCACCAATGAACTTGGTGATGTTTAAGCCAAGAATAAGACCACATTAATCACTCAGTAAATGAAGAAAAAGGACCAAAATATACCGCTGGTTGCCGTTTGATCAGGTCTGCTTAAGAATAGAGAAACATTATGAAAAAATGCTACTAATATATATCTACATATATATACACGGAAGAGGACGAGACGATCTCGTATCCTCTCCGTCAGTCCTGCTTACAGTTAAAAGGCACACGGTGTCTGTAGCCTATTCTATCTCGCGTCGCTTAGCGTGTGCAGGTTTTGTTGAGGCATGCAGCCTTTCCCCTCCTGCTCCGGCCATCGATCAGCTCACAATGTCAATTATGATTTAATTATCCCTACGTGCACTTAAAAAATATTGCCGGTCATTAATAGCTATTAGATTGTCGGCGTCTGTTTGTTTAGTCGTATGGTATTTAAATAACAGTCACTTATATAATTACACAAATGAAATATAATGTAAATTCTATGGTCCACTATCAGTCGCGCCTATCATATTAATTAAGTCAGCTAAACCATATCTTCTTATGTGAGAAAGCGGGTGATGGAATTACATTAAACTGGACAACAGGCAAGAAATATCTACGCGTTATTTTATTTCCCTAGTTTTAACGCTAAGAAATCACAGTGACTTATAATGGTAAAACTTAACACATTTTAATACTTTAGCACAAATCTCTATTACTACAAATCAGAATAACAATCCCCACGAAATTATTAACACATCTTTCACAATGGTTCTAGACTACGTGTTTAGACTATTTGAAAAATTCTGAGCGACATCTGATAAATGGTTTGACGAGCCACAGTTTATATAGATTATTGTCTCTCTGATCTACAGATGGCGTTACTTTTCACACCACCGTTCACAGTAGAGAAAATCAGAACAGAGTTCCCACGATAAAAGGTTTCCACAGTCGCTCTGTTTCAAAGTATTAATCGACAACAGAGACTTAAACCGTGTAACGGGTTTTCTTGATTTTCCCCGCTTCTGGAGATCAAAGATTTGTTTCCCCCTGAGTGTAGGAACATCAAAGGGTCCTCGGGAAATTTCCACGTTCGTCTGTCTGATATCCGATGAATGACAGATCAGCTCGCGTGAGAAACTCAAGTAATCAGACCAGATTCGCTCCCTGTTTTGACTGGCAGGTCGCGGAAGTTGGTAAACTTTCCGTTTGTTTGTTTACGTCTCAAGAAAAGAGGCGTGGATTAAAAGTGAGTAAACGCAGGCTGTAAGTTGCGTGGCTTTGCTAGCAAATCATTGACGCTAACGGGATCACGAAAGACTGTCAGATGCTGTAGGCAATATTTCCATGATGTGTCACAGGGATATCCAATCAAACTCAAACTCAATCAAATTCATACGGAATGAAGAACTGTATATAAGCAAGTTCAGATTCAATTCTGAACTTTCAAAATTTCACATCAAGATCTCATAGCTGAGAAGACGTCCTGCGGACTGACCCACATTAGTAGAAGCTGTAACGAGTTGTAAACAAAATGCCTTGTCGTGAGAGAAAGAAGACGAATATTTCCATCCAATAAGAAGCCGCGAGCTCGCTTGTAGACGAACCGGTTTTTATAATGGCGTTCTATAGAGGAAAGGAAAGTGTGCTAGTATAAAGATGGATTCGTGTGTAGTACAAGTGAATGCAGTGACAGAAAGTGATCATAGTTATTTCGTTTTTCGGAGGATAAGACCAGCTGTATTCAGTTCACAGGAATAATTACTGTGTGCAGTACTTTTGGAGAAAATTGTAAGTAAAGGCGCCAGCACGTTGAAAACTGCTGTGTCGATTGTCTTTTAAAATTTTGATTTAAATCAAAGTCGGAACCAATTACGGAAAACTTTGTATAATAAGAAAAGCAGAAGTTATGGAAAGTGAAAGGAGATATAGATGCAAGTAAAAGTCGCGGATAACATGGTTGAGAAGCATGAAGAAGAATTCTGGACCCAGCTAACACAAACTCGCTCAAGTCTGCACCAAATACGCAGTCTGATAACTGTGACTCCGCATTGCTCTCTGGTACGCCCACCCACCCCTGTAAAAGGGCATGCAGTGGAAATTTCAAACTTCACACACACACAGCGGAAGTCAGATAGACGAACGGAGGAAGACGCTTGTAAAGGCTAAACTTTTACCATCTGTTGCCGTGCAGTTCTTCCATCACCAAACCAAGTCTATTCTGTGCTTTACATTGATTCTTGAGGGTATTTAAATTTATGAATAATTAATTGTTTTATTATAGCTTGTTTAAATAGAAATGTATCATGATCAGGCCAGAGGACTGAACTGTATTTGAGCTGTGGATAGAAAGGAATTCGATGCTTACCAACGGTTAATAAAAATGTCAGTAGGAGTGTTCAATTAAAATTATTACCCTAAAATAATGGACGTGGCACTCCAGAGTGAAAAAGGCGACGGTAACATCATCATCATATATAAAGATGTATTATATTTATTAATGTATTATATTAGAATGATTTATGCAGTTAGACACCTGTCTTGTCTCGCTATTCTATTCAGAACTGATCTATGTATCATTAATATACATGCAAACATCTGTGTGGTGGGTTTTGATGTTAAAAGAGATAATGATTACTTGTCTACAGAGTGAGGTCAGCTATGCAAGTCCCTGAGTCTAATAGTTGATGATGATGTTCTCAGGGTACCTGACTGCTACCACCCTACGACCTCAATCTGCGATATATTTTGAGGCTATTTTATATTCTGGTGTCTGTTTGTTTTATATGGCTTGATGTCTAGGGTATTGCAAAATGTAATGGTGAGTGTATGACAACAAACACAACTTAACTCATTGAAAAGGGATTAAACAAGTCAGTGGTTAAATTTAGAATAGTATGTTACAATTTTAATTTCCTGTAATTTGTCGTGAGAAATTCTAATCCACATATATAAATTAAAACGTAAATGTAAAGCCTAACAAATAACGTCAATAAAAGGAAAGAAGAATGGTAAAGAACAGTGCTGTCACAATGACTGTACTCGAAATCCCCCTTGTTTTCTACTTCGTCTGCAAATTGTAACGTTTCACGTTGATAGTAAAAGCCGGCTGCTGCAATACCCGCCTTCTACGATAAAACATGTACTGCATTTCTAAGAAAAACCTTGAGATACGCAGCTGACCTAGATTTAAAATTCCATTCATGTCTTTTTATACACTACGTTACCTAAAACGAAAGACAGATGGACTAAAGATAGAAAGAAGGGAGGGCTGAAGCAGGGACGCAGGCAATACTACCACAGTCGCGCGATACACAATTACTACCATCACGCGTGTAAGGCCACAAGCACTAGCTTTTTTTCAAATCGACAGTGATAAAAACACTACCCATACCAGAGTAAGGTTTTAAAATCCTGAAAAACGCTTATTAGGAAATATGACATTATACTGGTTTACGTTTGAAAACATTACAGTACCCAGACACCACATCTTCGAAGTAAACAGGAGGTAGAAGAAATTGCATATTTTGAACGCAGCCACTTAGCTCTTTTAAATTTGTATATTTGGGTTCCTTAGGTCTTGCTGACAAAGAATATGTTGAGTGTTACGCAAATAGTCTAGGAATTACCAAATTATAGCCAAAATAAAATAATGAGGGTGTCAGACAACACCCAAATCAGAATCGCTCAGTGGCAGATTTTTAGGCCACCATTGTACGGGAAATGAGTCTCCATGTTAAATCCGATTTGATTGGAGCGCAAGAAATGTAAGGCTAAACACGATTAGTCGGGCTATAAATACTATCTTTCGTTGTCAGGGGAGACGGGAATAGGAGTACTTTTTTCAAACGATTGGGTAGACATGGCACGATTGGTTAGACCCGAGAATATAGTCAATCAGAGGCGTCAGGTCACCACCACATGTTCAAATAAACTTACTACAGAAACAGTGCGTTGAGCACCAGTGCATATTTTTCTAAATAAAAGCCTGGGACATCGGCAGATCGAAATTGTGTTATATTCAGTGCCAGTCAACGTAATTCTGTATTATTTCCATGAATTGTGGTAAGCTTGAAATATTTGATATCTTTTAATGAAAATTTAATGTAAATTGATAATTTATGTCTGTATATATGTGTGGTTCAGTAGCGAACATGAGATAAAGCCTCTATAGTGCTCCAGCCTGAACAGAAGGTGTCGGAGGAAAGTAAAACTACAGGGAATTGCCAAACAGTACACTGACCCCTAGCTTATTGACTAGAAAGAAATAATGCTGGAATTGCAGAGGCGTAGTGATCATTAGGGAGGAATATACTGGTGTAAAATATTTCAGATGAAGATAGCAGTTGGCCTACCGTTCTGAACTCAGTGTTTGTTATGTATTGTGCTCAGTGTAGAAATAGAGTATAAATTAGTTATGAAGTAGGAGGTACAACCTTCTTGTTTCAGGGACTGTGGTCCTAAAGTTATTGAGCAGCACCTGGTCTGAGCTTTGCTGAACCTAGAGGCTGACAGCATACTCCGGGGTCCAGATAGTGACCAGTGAGGTGTCTCCAGAATACAGGGAGGCTATCGAGCAGAGGAGTCCTTTCCTGCCGCCATCACGAAAGTTAAGAGTCTGTGGCCAGAGGAGCTCAACATTATGTCCCCTCAAAAATTGACAATTTTAGACAATATTTTAGTAATAAAGGGGCAATTAATTGTTTTAATACCAGGAACTGAGAACATCTCCAATACTAGTTCCAACAGAAACAAACTATTGAAGTCATGATGACAAATACCAACATAGCTTGAAATAAACAAAACTAGTATTACCTCATATTACTACTACACAACTGACACACATAGGATAATATTAATAAAATATGTCACTACAAGGTTCATATTGAAAAATTTTGTACATATAATTGTAATTAAAATTGATTGTGATTCCTGGTTCACTTTGTATTTGAATCAGGACACTTATATTAATGACAGTAATTAATACATATTGATATTTGAAAATTTCCCAGTGACTCCTTTAAGATAGTCTTATAGAATGTTACATGTGTGTGAGTGTCACAGTGTTGTCATGTGTGGTGGAATAAATTAAATTGTTTATCTGTCTGTTGTTGTTGTGACTTACACTTCATCATATACATACCCTAGACATTCAACGTAGTCATCACAATATTCCAGAATAATTCTGACTGAGGTATAAATATGTGGCAGCAAGTAAGGTTATCTGTAAAACACTACACCTATTAGATACAGATACATTCACAGCTGATCTCAGTCAGTACACTAAGTCCCTATAAATATTTATAACATCCCAATTTACCACATACCTCAAATCTTATTTGGTACAGGAATGTTTAAACTCAAAATGGAATGGAAATATATTTACAGTTTAATTAAGTCAAACGGACAACTTGTCCTTAAATGTCAATCTGTTAATGTTTATAACATGGAATTCCCTGATGAAGCACTAGATCCTATGACTGATCACAATTATGAGGAACGACTTTTCTCATCACTTCCTAAAACTGTTTTATTGCAATAGTGGAGAGTTAATGTTAAATGAACAATCATTAAGCCCGTCGAAGGTTTGGCTTAACTGAATTTCCTTGAGCAATAGTTGATGACTTTCTCAACAACAGTACATTCGTCACGACAGTGAGACCTGGAGACTGCTTCAGCACTCTTGCTTCAGAATATAGGCAAATAAACACTGTTGCCTCGAACTCTGCAGCTCCAGTATTACTTTGTGGCACACTGAGTGTTATAGGATGTAACCCTGCAATAAGAGGATTAAGGCCTCCTAAGTACTTATACATAAATCTCTCCACATCTAACAATTACACATTATTAAACAGTTTAAGATCAGCTTCCTGTGCTAAACAAATAGCTATCGTCCCTATTTTATTTTGTGACAGCTTCATACTCAGGTAATCTTCAATATCATCAGTTTGCTGGTCTTACAGTCATAATAGTATATATAAATTTTCAAACAATATGTACCTTCATTCGCTCCATAATTCTACTTAGGCATGCCTGGCTTTTACTAAGAATTTGCAAGCTTCCACAATGGCAAATGTCGCACAATGGTCTGCGCAACTGATGCGGTTGGCAAAGGTAAAATATGATTACTGTTTACCGCTTCTTTCTAGACAGCTTGTGGTTTTGAATGTTTGATAGTGGCCTCAAATAGCCAAGGGCAAGGCCTTTTATAGTCACGCATCTGGCATCTGAGGTGACAGGGTAAGGAAAGGCGTTAAAATTCCCAAAATGAGACAAAATTTCTGCTCTCCGTTCAATGTTTAAAATCTAGTTTTTCAATTATCTTCCTTATTTATGGGACGATTTTGGTCATATAAAGATGGAATTATACTGTGAATTATTTTGTATCAATCTATCTATAAATTAGTTAGTTTGCACAATGCATTTAAATGTATGCATGCTTTAACTAGCTAAGTTTGACTTATCCTGATGTAACACAACTCGTTTATTCGATATTTCTATTTTACTGTAATATTATTCGGGGGTGTTGGGAAGTCAGGTATTGGTAGTACCTCTGGTGAAGGAGCTGTCATGCCCTTTTCAGGGCAGCTCAGCCACCTTTGGTCCAAACCTGGCATCCAGCTCTCACCTGTGGCTCCTCGTAGCTGTCAGCATGCGACAGCGGCCACCCCCGGACAACGGCTTTGACAGGCTGGCTAAACTAGGTGAGGGTAGCCGAATGGTTATAAACCTTCGGTGAGTTAGGGTCTGCCTACCCATGCATGCGAAGACTGGATTCGATAGACTGCGCGGAAGAAACCACCTGTTGGTTTAACGGGCATGACGGCGATTACCAGCAACGCGCTGTGGAGCGTAAGGAGCACGGCGAGGCACGTAGAAAGCCCTGGTCATCCACTGCACCTGACTTCATCTCCAGTCGTCTTGACTTGTCTTGCCACTGGATTGAGATGGACCCAGGCGAGAGAGTGAGGTCGACGAATTGCGCAACTCTTCCTCACTTTAATCCAAATCACCGCGCAAGTCACTCTTTCATCCATTCATCCATTCATCCATCCACTCACAACAAGTCCTGTGGCGATGGGCGAGCGGCGAAGCGGCAGGCGTGGGTACGCTGGCAGTCGTAGTCGCAGACCTACACACAGGCGGCTCAGGCCATATGGTCGTCTTCCACTGATCGGAGCAGCAGTGGGATTCGGCAGCCCCCTGAGTGTCTGAGCAGCCCTCTTTAGGAAAGCACTGCTCACCTCCATGGCATGAGGAAGGGGCTAGAAAAGGTGCCCTAAACATTGCCTGCTTCACCATTACCTAACCAGCTTACCGCGGTTGGTGGGTACCCTACTTCGGCGGTCGACATATAAGAAAAAGAAAGGACAGATTTTTCCCCCTCATTCTAGGCGCATGGAATGTGCGCACTTTACTTGACAAAGACTTTAACGCAAACAGACCTGAGAGACGAACTGCCCTGATTGGGAGAGAACTGGCCAGGTACAACATTGACATAGCAGCACTGAGTGAAACTCGACTTGCAGGCGAGGGCCAACTTTGCGAAAAGGGTGCAGGTTATACATTCTTTTGGAGCGGAAGAGGAACTGAAGAAAGACGAGAAGCAGGGGTTGGATTTGCAATCAAAACAGCAATTGTCAGCAAGTTAGCGGGGCCCCCAAAGGGAATAAATGACCGACTCATGACGGTCAAGATCCCTCTGTTCTATGGAAGAAAACATGCCACCATCATTAGCGCGTATGCACCAACTATGACAAACCAGGATGATGTCAAGGATACGTTTTACGAAGAACTACATGCAGTCATTGCATCAGTTCCTAAAGCAGATAAGCTCATCATTCTTGGTGACTTTAATGCAAGAGTAGGCTCAGATAACATCTCCTGGAATGGCACTATTGGTAGGTACGGCGTGGGTCGCTGTAACAGTAATGGACTTCGTCTCCTCCAGACTTGCGCAGAACATGACCTCCTTGTCACCAACACCATTTTTCGACTTCCTACCCGCAACAGGACCTCCTGGATGCACCCTCGCTCAAAGCATTGGCACCTAATTGACTATGTAATTGTTAGGAAGAAGGACAGGCAAGATGTCCGGGTGACCAAGTCCATGTGTGGTGCCGAATGCTGGACTGATCATCGCCTCATTGTATCTAAACTTAAAATTCGTATCCAACCAGCCAGGCGCCCTCAGGGGAAGAAAACTCAAAAGAGGCTGGATGTTACCAAACTAAAGAAGACAAAAATCAAACAGTCATTTACTGACACCTTAGAAGACCGTCTCAAATCTATCTCGCTAGACGGCCAAAGTGTGGAAACAAATTGGGCAGCCCTAAGTGAGCAGATCTACAACACTGCTACAGAGGTCCTGGGTCCTTCCATCAAGAAACAAAATGACTGGTTTGATGAGAACTCAGATGATATAAAGCAGATGTTGGCTGAGAAACACCATCTCCATAAAGCATATTTAAATGATCCAAAATCTACATCCAAGAAAGACGCTTTCAACAACATGCGTAGAATCGTCCAACATAAACTACGCCAGATGCGGGATTCATGGCTGAGTAATAAAGCAGATGAGCTCCAAGGCTTTGCTGACAGCCATGACTTGAAAAACTTTTACCTTGCACTCAAAGCGGTCTATGGTCCAACATCATCAGGATCATTTCCCCTCCTTAATGCAGATGGAAAAACACTAATTACAGACAAGGAAAAAATGCTCCAACGCTGGGCTGAACATTTTAATAATATCTTGAACCAGCCATCATCTATTAACGACGAAGCCATCATCCGCCTGCCCCAAATTCCTATAAATGAAGCATTAGATGATGTACCAACTCTGGAGGAAACTAAAAAAGCGATTCGTCAACTGTCTAGTGGAAAGGCCCCTGGCTCCGATTCAATTCCTGTTGAGGTTTATAAAGATGGCGGTGCAGTTCTGATAGAGAAACTTCATATGATCTTCCAGCAAATGTGGCAGAGTGAAACCATCCCACACGATCTTAAAGATGCCTCAATTATACATCTATATAAACGTAAAGGTAATCGCCAAGACTGCAACAATCATCGAGGCATCTCTCTTTTATCAATCGCTGGGAAGATATTCGCCAGAATTCTTTTGAATCGCCTTACGGCTCATCTTGACAAAGGTCTTTTACCTGAAAGTCAGTGTGGATTCCGGAAAGAACGTGGAACCACAGATATGGTGTTCGCTGCAAGACAGCTACAAGAAAAATGCCAAGAACAGCACTGTGACCTGTACACAGCTTTCATCGACTTGACAAAGGCGTTCGACACGGTCAGTAGAGAGGGTCTATGGAAGATCATGGCAAAATACGGCTGCCCAAAGAAATTTATCACAGTAGTGCAGCAACTGCATGATGGAATGCAGGCTAGAGTTCAGGAAAACGGTGAGCTATCAGAGCCTTTCCCCGTCTCAAATGGAGTTAAACAAGGGTGCGTACTTGCACCGACTCTGTTCAGTATCATGTTTTCTGCTATGCTGACTGATGCTTTTAGAGACGGGGACACAGGAATCGACATTAGTTATCGAATTGATGGAAAATTGTTTAATGTTAGGAGGCTTCAAGCAAAAACCAAGGTCAAATCACACACCATCAGAGATCTTCTGTTTGCTGATGATTGTGCCCTCAATGCTGGCTCAGAGGCTGATCTGCAGCATAGTGTGGATAGATTCTCCGAAGCGTGCATCAACTTTGGGCTTACCATCAACACGAAGAAAACAGAAATCATGTACCAACCAGCTCCTGGCACAGTTTATACTGAGCCAGTCATCAAGGTTAATGGTGAGAAACTGAATGTTGTGAACAGATTCACATACCTTGGTAGCACACTATCCCAGAACATTGTCATTGATGATGAGGTGCACACCAGGATCTCCAAAGCCAGCAGCACATTTGGCAGACTATACACCAACGTTTGGCATCGAAGTGGCATTAGTCTACAGACAAAGCTGAAGGTGTACAGAGCTGCGGTGCTTCCAGTGCTGCTATATGCATGTGAAACATGGACTGTATACAGGCGCCACGTAAAGAAGCTAAACCACTTCCATACAGTCTGTCTCAGGAAGATAATGAACATCAAATGGCAAGACAAGATCCCGGATACCGCCGTTCTTGACAGAGCTGGTATCCCTAGTATTGATACTATTCTGATGCAGTCACAAATTCGCTGGGCAGGTCATGTAGTCCGCATGCCAGACCATCGACTGCCAAAGATACTCTTTTATGGTGAAATGCAGAAGGGTAAACGCTCCCATGGTGGCCAAAAGAAGCGCTTCAAAGACACGTTAAAGACGTCATTAAAAACCTTTGACATAAACCCAGACACATGGGAAGCTGCTGCGCAAGACCGAACTGCTTGGCGCACATCTCTTCGTAAAGGTGCAGCAGCATGTGAATCATCCAGAAGAGCAGCAGCGGAACAGCGGAGACAAGCTAGAAAGGACCGTGAAATAAAACCTTCACATGAAGCAAACATTCCCTGCCCACACTGTCCAAGATCTTTCCAGGCCCGCATCGGGCTCTTCAGTCAGATAAAGTGTTTACACCTACCTCTAAAGTAACATTCCCGTTGATGAATTACATAATCCTTTCCGGTGATACTTCTTTAGTTCTTATGAAATTAAATATTATTGTCCCATCTGTTACACAAAATAGGCCTAGGCTTTAAGCATAGTACGTTTCCTACAACAATGATAATAAATGTACGTTTTGATTAGTTATTGTATCGGTCCGCTTTCCTATAGTATTGAGTGCGGTAAATATTACCGTGGTGTAAGACAGACCAAATTACGACAGACGGGTATGATAAACGTGTATTGATCGTTAGGTGACAAAGTATTTTGATGTCATGTAATTTGATGTATTACTTAAGATTGTAGTTATGTTTGGCTTTGATTTACATGCTTACGTCTTATCTTGGTACTCTTAAAACTACGCTGACAACTGAAGTTGGCCTCCAGCTGATTATAACCAGAAACAATCTTGAACAGCAATGACGCAGCTAGAGTCCTTGTCAGGACTGCTCGATACTAGCTATAAGAGCATACAGTCCTTTTCAGGACTTAGCTTTGAAGTGCTGGGTGTACAAGAGTTCTTCTTCATTTTCTTCCTATCCTACTTCTTCATTTTCATTTTCATTCGATATAATGTTTTTAAACTGTATAAAGGGAAACCACTTTAGCATAATCAAGGACCAAAGAGAATTAATCAAGACAAAATTCAGAAGAAAAAAAATTTAATGGTATACTATAGTCATTTGATGTATTTATTGATTGTATGACGTTCGTCTTTGGTCGACATGACCACGGCCTCTTGAACTATGTTGTCTAAATGAGGATTCTAATCAAATGGTGGCCCGTCATCATCAGAGGATCGTCACAGTTGTAGACAACAGATACCATAGTCTGGGCCTTATGTTTTCAGGTTCCTACCCGAGAGAGTCACAACAAAGCGTCTGGTAAGGAGCAAAACATACTGCAGTGTGTGAGTAAAGGAACACCCCTGCAATCGCCTGGTTGTAGCATTGGGTTTACCTGTCCATCCAGGTGAATTAAGTATCTTGGAAAGTCAACACATGATCAATGACAAGAGTGTCTATAGAGGTAGAAACTGAGGAGTTAAGTACACGTTTCACTGAAGAAGCAAAATCCAGAAGTCACTAGATGGCCGATATGATGAAAAGAGACATACTTATCTGAAACTAATTATTAAAGTGTACTGATATGTCTTTATAAATTGCATTATCTAGGGCAATCGATATTTGAAACGCCGGCTAGATTGTGCGCTAAAGTTTAGCCAATGGGAATAAAGTTAGTTCAAGGCATGATCTTAAACTGCTAAATAGTAAACAATATGGAAGGAGAGAATTGTAGAAACTGGGATGTGGTTCCATTAACAGTAGAGACCAACAAGAGGATGTCTTCAGATAAAGCTAGGCTAGTTCTATAATTTAGAATTGGAGCTTTATTCTAACACCTGTACCATCGTTGTGTGAGCAGTATAAGTGGAGAAAAGGGAGTTTGAAGGCAGTAAAACTTAAGTCAGTTGCAGTGTTTCACTGTTTCGGCTGCATTGGAAAGAGATACACGGGTCAGAAGCCAGAGAAAGTTAGCTATAACGATAGATCCAAATTGTCTGAGTTGAACTAGCTCTGAATGAAGCAAATCGGTTGGATATTAACTGAGAAAGGACTATTGGAAGTTTTAGAACAAGCACAGTTTGTCTAGGAACGACAGATTCTTGAAGTGTTGGATGGAACGAGGGATGAAACATAACAGCCAATCAGATCGTTGATCACTCTTTGCCTGTTATTTATTTGAAAGAATAAAAGGGGAGACAAATCTGAGGAAAATCACTCGCCGCCATAAATGAATCAAACACAGAAGTCAGAGCTCACCATCCTAGCGTCTTTGCCATCCAACAGTGTGTGCAGCCTGTCAACGGTTTTAGAAACCATGTGTGTATTCTGGATTGAGGGTAAGAGTGATCTAATATAAATATGTAAATACTATTAATTGTACGCATATTGGAAGGGTTGTGTGTGTAGATTCATCTGGAACATGTATTGGAGGGAAACCGCCAATTTGTGCTATGAAATTCTTTTTGAAATAAATCAGAAGAAGGTTTGGAAAAGGTAGAACAGTTTTCAGAAGGCTAAGTAAGACGTTTCTGATTACTGGATGGGACAGGACTAGCAAGAACACTGAAAGAATAGGAGGGAGTGTTTTGCTGTGTAATTTGAGTATATGGTTAAACATTATACCAAGGCCTATGCTATTTCAGTTAAGTCAATCATGGACCGAGAAGGGGAATTGAGTTTAAGGAATGATATGTATATAATTAAATAAAAAGGTATATACTATGTCACTGAAAGGAAAATATGAAAATGGAAGGATTAATGTACATGAACAATGATATAGATGTTAATGTTAAAATATGCTTGTAGTAAGTCACTGAAGTGATCTGTCTGATTTGAATTAGCAAATGTTTTCTGATGTTTTACTTACCTCTCACCTGTACTAGGGAAAGGTTTTGCTAGAAAGATACTATCTTAGAACTATTATGTGTTACAGGTCAGATTATATCATACTAGACTGTCAACCAGGCAGAAGTTTGTGCATAACAGTGATAGCCATAGAAGCAACACATTACCCAGAGTATACATCAGATCAGGACTGGTAACCCTAATGCATGGGCATTGCCAGCCAATGTCCACATCAGACTGACAGATCGGTCGAGTCAACAGGATAAGCGCCTATCAGAAGGACTGAGATATAAATATTTTAAAGTTATTATTTCCATAGAAGAAGGCGTCAGTGACAATCTGTGTGTAATTTTTCAATTGTGTGTTACTGTGACGGTATTGCCTCCCCTGCTTTGCAGTAGTGGTCCAACAGTAGTGGACTCAAGAGTATCTATTGTAGGCTTCAATGGAGTCTATATTTACACAAGATTACTCTTGGCAGAAATGTAGATAGAAGAGTAGTAAAGCTTCTATCACATGGGAGTCTTCACAAGATATTCAGATAAGCGAAAACAATGCTGGCTGTTGCTGAGCACGTTAATTCTGTAATCTGCCGACACTTTTATGAAGAATTTAAGCAATGGTTTATTCTATCTCGTTAAGCCCCCACCGCTGAGTTAATCAGTGGAATTATTGTTATAATATAGCTCTGTTTAAAGTGTGTGTTTAGTAACTTTGACTGAGACAAACATGTAGTAAATTTAAAATTATTGAATCGAAGTTAAATTTGTAACATTTCAAATAACAGAATTTAATAATCACTTTAGGTTTAACAGTAAAAAAAAAATAATTTGAATATTTTTGAAAAGGTTTTCATATCTTGAATGGTTTTTGCTAAGAAGTTCAAGTTGCAGCATATAAGTTAACTTAGCTGCCAACGATGATTCCAATCCTCCTTAGGGGTTGGTTCTTTTCACTCTGCTCGCGCTCGTCTCTGGTCAAAGTTCAGGCGCCACACGTTCCCAGAACGTCAAGGAGTAACGACCAAGCTGGTTTTGCGTCTGTCTACAACACCCTCTTATGATGGCGTCTCGCACAACGTCAGTCCACTTCTACCTTCACTTGGTTCCAGAGATAGTACTTTCTGCTGGTACCACCAATAACTATGATAGAAGAATAGAAACGTATGCTCTTCTGAGTATTGCGTTTCCCAACCCATAATTATGGGTTCCTATCTTCCCGTACCACCATCCCATGTCAGAATTTACCCTCGTTGAGAATTAAATTTAATCCCTCGGGATAAAACTTTCTTTACATTTAAACTGAATAGCTTTAGCTTTACATCACATTTAAATGAAAAGGTTAAACGTACAGATATAATATGTTTTACGTTTACATCTCCATTGTTTGAAAAGTGTTCACAATATAAATTCATGAATGTTTCATTTACATTTACACTTGGGGAAAAGTTTGAAACTTCTGTTAATTTTAACATGAATATGTTTGTTCGTTTACATTTACACTGAGTGAAAAGCTTTAAAACTGCAAATAATACAATCTTAGAATGTACATCATTTCCTTCATCTTTCCCTCCCTGCTCCATAGGGAACCTGGAACTACTTTATGCTTTTTAGTTCTCTTTACGAAACTATCAATAAAGCAATCACCAGCCCGTGCAGTGGTGGTTCATGAATCATCATTCTAGATACTGAGGTTGCCAGTCTCAAATGACTGTGACATCCAATAGCGAGTTTCACACATTAAATTTCACAAGGTTATATATATATATATATATATATATATATATATATATATATATATATATATATATATATATATATATATATATATATATATATATATATATATATATATATATATATAGATATATATATATATATATATATATATATATATATATATATATATATATATATATGTATATATATATATCTATATATATGTATATATATATATATATATATATATACATATATATATATACATATATATATATATATATATATATATATATATATATATATGTTAGTTCACATGTTAGTAATGAAACATAGAATGAAAATTGCACTACTTACGCCAATCTTGGCTACAGAAGTTTTTGCTCAGAGGACTTAAGAAAAAGACGTTGTCATCTGCCTTCTTTCGCGTGTACAGGGGGTCGTTAATTGTAACTTCAATTCCCTCTGTCTTTCTTCAGTTTCCTAGTCCCGGTGTTCCGTATTAAAATGTAGAGATTTCCTGTGCTTTGTAAATGTTATTTGGTTCTCCAATAAAAGGTCCGGTTAACAAAAAAGAATTATGAATCTAGTCTTCACTCTGGCGAGGTCTGATGTTGTCTTGGCGAGCGTGAAATTCACAGTGAAATAAAACTGCGAAATGGTCAGACGATATTCCCTCTTTTCCCAAGCCTTCGTTTGTTATGGAGTTAAATAAACGCTCCAATCATCTTCAAACAGATCGGGTGTGGTACTTTCAAAATATTTCTGACATGGAAAACTTTTGCAAAGGTAACGTCTCCCATATATGATAATATGCTGTCCGATTCCCTCGTGTACAAACTTACAGAAAGATCGGTAGACACACATGACAACATGCCCACATGTGTCACACAGACAGTAATGTTGGTGTATCAAGGATGACCCGGAAGCGTTTATGTCATAAGTTCCGCCTTGTGCACGGGTCATCCTGTGTTTCGCCAGACAAACAATTCTGGTTTTATTCAGCACTCCTGCCCAACCCAAACTTGGATAAACAAGCCCCGTCGCTTGAGAAGATGGTCAGACAGATTATGCGATAAAATATTGTCACTAACCGTCTAATAACCTGGCGTAACTTAACACGTCTTTGTGAAGCGTGAATGCGACACAATAAGAAAAGAATTACTCCCGTAGCAAATACTGCCATAGGGGAGTGGCGTGTTCGAGACTTTCCACATGCTATATCCAGCATAAAGAGTAAAATGTATGGAAGGGAAAAATGAAATGCCAAATAAAAGCGATCGGAGAGAAAAATGAAGAAGAAGAAATGATACTGCCGTAGGGCTGGAGGTGTGAGAGATCACACAAAAGGACAGGGACAGGCATTTAGTCACAGTTACACCTTTCTTATATTGTAAAATTTAATCATCATCAGTTTGATTTTCATGCCATTTTTCTATTTACAAAAAGATAAAAGAATCAATAACTGTAGATAAAATACATTTTTCAATTGTACCCAGATCTTTGAGTAACTAATTTCAGTTTGGTTTGACGTTACCTTCACTTTATTATTTTCCCTAGACACAGACAACATGCAATCACATAGGAAAGTCTTAGAGAGGGACGTTAGAATAGGGCTTTTCATTATTACCATCTATGCCTGAATTCTTCACAGTCTGACTATTACCTATGACAACCAGACACCATTGCTCATTTCTGAGAGTGGGGTATTGCTTTTAAGACCAGTACTCTTATCTGGCAGCTATACTTTGTATCATCTGATACATCTTGTTGTCGGCTACCATGTATACTAAAAGTACCTCTCGCTACACTCAAAAGCTGGGCTTCCTTGAAGCAGAAGTTCAGCGGTGCCGCAGGTAAACTCATGGATAGTTCCTATCTTTATCTTGTTGAATAGATGATATTCCAATTTGGTGTGGCCCGTGCGGAGTCTGAAGATTATCCGCGCTGGTGTAATGGATACCACACTGCGCTGGCGATCGGGTGATCCAGGTTCGAGACCTGGCGAGGACATAGGAAGTAATGTCGTCGACCGGGACTTGGACTGGAATAATTTGAGCCCTGGCGAATACATTTGAAGGAGTGTCTTCGACCAGGGACTGGAATAACCTGAACGGCTCCTGAGCCGACCCAGCTCTAATGCGTACCTCCGAAATCGTATCTGCCTGAATGGCGAGAGGACACCTGTCATTATACAGGGGAAAAAAGGGATACTCACGGGGGGGAACTAGGGGGACTCAATCCGTTTTCTGTCAAACAAACCACATGAAACTTGTTCATAAAAGTCCAGCACGCAGCAATGAACAGCAAAGTTCTCCTAAGTTAGGAAAGGAATCGATTCTTTCCAACGGGTTAATCAAAATTCTATATCTGATAAGAATAAGAGTCCAACATTAAAAGCGAAAAGTGAATAATATTAATATGTTTAGTAATGATACAATGAGATATGTTATTTGTATTCACAAGTAGATCAGACACGAAAAACGGGTTAAAAAGTACAGCTCTATAGCATTTCAAGTGTGCTGTGGTTACGACCAAGTGCAGGAAGTTTATTATCACGACTTAAATTTTCTTTGTGCGCTCTTTGAATTTTCTTATGAATCATCGGAAGTTAATGCATTTGTAATTCACTCAAGGTCTTCTTGGATCTTTCATAAGAGTTTTTCCTTTCAGTAAATCTCTCCTGTGTAAAAGGTTAAAAAGCAAATCGGCAGAATTTAGTAGTAAGCAGTACTGGGTGTGATGTCAAAGGCCTGTACGGACTTTTCTGAGAGCAGCTATCAATAAAAAATACATTAAGACCCTGTTGAGAAACTAACTGTTGTCGAAGGCCCTTAATATCTTAATAATCAATATATGACTGCTATGAAATAGAAGAAGATTATGAAAAGGAAGAAACGTAAAGAAGCTTTAAAAGCCTATTGGCATGTGTGGTTTGGTTTGGTTTTTAAGGACTATCTTCATTGCACACGGACAACTCCATTAGTGCTCCGATCTCCTCCCTTTAGATCACACAAAGAGGATCTCATCACAGTGCACGAACTCTGTAGCACCGGCGAGAATCCCAATGTGTGTATATAGGAATCACACATTCTATAAATATTTTTGTGGTGGGTAGGTTTCTAATTTTTAAATTTTGCCAGGGCGAACGGCCTACAGCCTACTCTTTACGATTTCCAACTGCCTTGGGATTTTTAACGCGCGCAACTTGCACACGGGACCTCCAGTTTTTCTCCCTTATCCGAGAAGGCTAGGCATCTGATCTCACTACCCAAAAGGGAGCCGCGCTGGTGTAGTGGTTGACAAACTGCGCTGGCGACCGGGTGACCCAGTATCAAACCCGGGCGAGGACATTTGAAGATTTTTCGTCGACCGGGATTAGGACTGGATTAACTTGAGCCCTGGCGAGGACATTTGAAGAAGTGTCGTCGACCAGGGACTGGCGGCTCCTGAGCCGACCCAGCTCTAATGGGTACCTCCGAAATCGGTGAGTATCTGCCTGAATGGCGAGGGACACCTGTCTCTGTACAAGAAAAAGGGATACTCTCGTAAACATCAGTCTCAGGTTAGACAAACTAACCTGAGATTTCGCCTCGAGTAATAGCGGGCGCACGAATAAAAAAAAACTACCCAAAAGACTATGGACCACTGGTTCTGAACAAAAATTTCCATAAATTATAATCCCTCTACTGGGAATCAAACCAGGTACCTCTAGAATTCGAGGCGAACGCCATACCTCTTAGCCCCTCCGACCCCCAATTGGCATGTTTACGATGCGGAAACACAAAACAAGCAAGCATGAGGTCATGCAGAAGTGGCGATGGACCATCTTTTTTGGTACTGCAACGACAAATTGTCAGCAATGACAACATTTACAAGTAAAAGGCATAAGTTAACACTAGCAACAAATTGAGATACCATCTATTCAACAAGCTAAAGATAGGAACTACCGATCAGTGTAACTGTGGCACTGATAAAATGACTGCTGAACATCTGCTTTAAAGTTGCCCAACATACGCGGAACAGAGAAAGAGCATATGGCCGACGCTAGTACCATTCGTGGAAAAGCTCTACGGAGATTCAAATAGCCTCTAGCTGATTACTGCTTTCTTTGAAAACATTCAAGTAGACGTCTGAGAGTGTACGAAGAAGAAGAATCCTAGCTAAATGGCGCATCATGGCTGGGTAATAAGATGTGAGAAGAAGACAATGGCGTTGGATGCGACATGGCTTGAACCCCCATCCACACACACACACACACACTTTCCACAACTGATAGCGTTTTAGGGCAGTCGTGCTCTGAAATCTTCGGGGAACGGGAAATAAAGGGAGACCAAAAAAAATGGAGAAAAGGAAGGGAGACAAATTAAAAGCGACAAATTAGACACAGGACGATCATGAGTAAAGAGCACAGGACATGAAAGCTTGAAGTGTGTTTGTTAACGAACAGTTGCCAGTTGTTAACGAACAGTTGCCAGTTGTTAACGAACAGTTGCCAGTTGTTAACGAACAGTTGCCAGTTGTTAACGAACAGTTGCCAGTTGTTAACGAACAGTTGCCAGTTGTTAACGAACAGTTGCCAGTTGTTAACGAACTGTGCTTCTCAGGGCGCTGAAATGTGATCGTGATAAAATTTGTGAATATCTCATTATCACAGCTACCATAATATGAACGTTACGGGTAAAGGGTATATAATATATATATATATATATATATATATATATATATATATATATATATATATATATATATATATATATATATATATATATATATATATATATATGTATATATATATATATATATATATATATTTTTTTTTTTCTTTTTTTTTTTTTTTTTTTTTTTTTAAACCAGCGGCACCTGGGCTTTCAGCCCTTCGGCCCAATGACATATCATTGCGAGGCTGGGGAACCTGAGGACTTTCCTTCCAACCCGGTCAGGAGCTTCGCTCCTTCCCATCCACAGAGGGTTTATCACAGGAGCCGTTCAGGCTATTCAGTCAAATTTCCGGCCGTAAACATTTCTTCAAACGCCGACGCCCGGGTTTGAACCATGAACACCTGGTCGCCAGTACAACGCCGAAGCCATTACACCAGCGCGGCTCCCATATATATATATATATATATATATATATATATATATATATATATATATATATATATATATATATATATATATATATATATATATATATATATATATATATATATATATATATATATATATATATATATCCTTTTTCCCGTGGGAGTTAAGTGTGTGAGATTCTCACATGCCTGTCTAGTCTTGATAGACACACATGTGAGCGCATCTGAAATAAATGTATATTTTAACTGATTCCGTACGCAATATCTTTTAAAAGACGCAATGGCGACCGCTGTATCCGCAAGATCTTTTAAAAGACGCTGATTTATTTCCTTGTTTCTTTCCATTCTGATATTTTATACTGCCCGGAATTTATCTCGAACGGAAGTAAACACAAAACTGGGCAAAATTTCAACAAGTTTCAACGTCTTTTATTTGCGTTTGAAGGGAATTTTTCACATTTATCTTCATCTTTAATCGTGTTTTGTCGTATCGCCATAATGGCCGGAAACAAACAGGATATGTTACTAATATGTGAACAGTGAACAAACTGTGTGATCAACCATAACTTTCTTACTTTTTCTGCGTTTCTAAATGGATTACCTGTACAAAGAGAGCAGTGAAACTGTATTGTGATAACAATTTATGTTACAAGCCTTACGTAAGTCGAAGATTTTTGTTCAAAATCTCAAGTTATCTTTTTTCCATGTACATGTTATCTGTTATAACATAAACATAACATAAAATTAGCTAGAAAGGCATATGGATTTATATTGTTCATCCAATGTACTTTAATTTGATATATAATTAGTTATACTTAACTCATGATTAGACACACATTGTCAGTAAACGTAAATTATGTATGTGTAAATTTTTGGAACTTAAAAATAATTCCGTCCAGAGCTGAAAATAATTACGTACTGAATCAGTGTGCGTACTTTTCTGCATTATCTTTGAATGCAGATGACGCACTTTGCTACGTCGATTTGTTGCCATACAAATCAGACTCTTGAGGCATTGTAATATTTTAGTCGTCAATGATAGATGTACTTTTCGGTGTTCTTACTCTGATATGTTAACATGATTATGAATTGAAAGACGATGAAGTTTATTCCTGCCGAATCTTCTCAGGAATCCGTCAAGATGTATAATTGTTGCCAGATAACGGCTCATTTCGATGTCTCACGCCTCAGAGACTTATAGCCCTGCTTGCCACGGCAGAACTTCCATTGAATTCGCAGTAATCAATGGCTAGTGTGTCCCTCTGGCAGGAGGAGCGAGATTAGATGTCAAAGTAAGTCACTTTGATTACGGAAACAACAACAAACGGATTGATTTGTCGTTGCCCTAAAGACGCCATTAGGCGTGATGGGAACAACGGCAGAGAAAATCTATTTGCTGTTGCCCTTAAGACGCCACTAGGCGTAATGGCCACTGACTGCTTTGCCGGTCGTTGGCTAAGGACGGAAGAAGAAGAAGAATCACCTTCAGCTGGGGGCTCACAAATACGAGTCAATATTTCCTCACAAAAGGGGCGGGAGAATAATAAGTTTATGACAGCTTAGAAGATCTAAGTTGTTATGCTTTCTTTTCTTTAAAATCCTGTGAGGCTCCCTTAAGTAGAAACATCATTCTTTTATTTATGTCTCTGCCCAAGAGTAATCTTCAGCTAAGATTAGTTCATTTGAGAACCCTCATCATTATACTCTGAGTTTGACCATTATGGGACCACTACCGCGCAGCAGGGGAGGTAATATTGTCACAGTATGTTGTTGAGTGAATATGTTTTTTTTTTAAATTTTGTTGATGTCATCATTTTACACAATATCATTCATGTGCATTTACAGTGGTATTTCTGTGGCACTTTGATTTGCATAATCAGGTTTCCAGCCTCATGTGAAACTTCACATTATGCTATTCTTAAGGGCGCTTTATGAAGGGGTCGTCCACGTATGACGTTACACAGTCAAAAAAAAGGGGAGGGGGTCTACAATTTTGTGACGAAATATGACGATATGGGAGGGGTGTTTTAAAAAATGTGACATCACACAAACAAATACGAGTGAGGCTAGCTTCTTTCATAAATGATGTCGGAACTTAATATATTTTGTAACATAAATCCTCAAAGTCTAATTTTATATATACAATTGTTAACAACTCCTTCGTGGACGACTTACATTAATGTTATGTGTTTGTAAAATTCAAACGGTCAATTTTCCATGTAAGGAGTTGCTATATCCGTCTATTCTTGGTAATGTTTACATTCGTAATCCCCTACAACATCTTGGTGGAACAAATCTGTCCGGAAGTTTCTTACATTATTCATGTGTCTAATCTGTCACCAGTTCAATAATTGACCGGCACTCTTTGTGCAAACACACACTGGGTCACTACACGAAAATGACTTTGTCAGCCAATTTGGTCTGATTTATTCCAAACTCTCAGGTAAATAAATACGACACAAATGAATGGAAGGAGTGTAAACATTGATTCGAAAATACCAAATATTGTCGGAAGGTAGGAAAATAGAATGTGCCGACAATCAAATAGTTCACATAATTAGTATGCACAATAAATGTAGTTAAATACTGCCGGAGAGGAAAAGAGAGCGAACCAAATTATATGATACCAGGAGATCATTTCGCGAAGAGCTCCAGTCTAATCAGTGCCTTTTCAAGATCAGACAGCAGACATTGCCCTGGGGCAAATTTCAACAGTTTGGTGACGTTAGAGAGATCTCCAAGCGTTGAACGACAGTAAACCTTCTAAGTTCTCATTACTGAACGTGCAAAGATTTTCATCAATAAGTCCTCGTCTTGGAGATAACCCACACGACGTAATATAAATCTACATTGGACAGTCTACGCATACCCGTGTATAATCATACAGTGGAGGAAAGTTGAGAGACACATAGATGGTGTAGATTTGACTTCAGTGTGGTAACACGTAATATAATTACATCATCATTTCGCTATTTACTTAGATTTACTCTCATATTTAACTAACTACATGTTTACATTTCATCTGTATGTTTAAATTGTCTTTCACCATCATCCTTTATTACTGTCTACTAACCCTTTATATGTATATATTTAACTAATAAACCATATAGCCGCTTTGGTCATTACCTAGTTTGCTAATTTATCACTCTGCTGTCTGTGTTAAAAGTATACAGGTAGGTAAAATCCTTCATTTATAGGAAGTTAAGGGCTCTGTCTTTATCGAGATCTGAGGCAGAAGTTAATGTCGTAGGAAACTCCCCATAATTTATTGGAAAACACTATCTGGTGGAGAGTATTCGCCTTCCCATCTTCTTATCTGTATCTCGAATAGGTCTCTTTCTGTCTTAACGAACCATTTTCTGGAGACCTTTTTAACAAAGTTCCATAGGCCATTCCCATAGAGAACTACTGCTGTAGTTGCACCTGATAAAACACGGACTCGGCCAGCGATTATTAGTGAACCTTGTATTCTAAAACAAAGTCTAATTACTGAAACGGTGTAGATTAGTCACAATTGTATGAGTACCCCACTTAGTAGGCACAGGAAATGTAACTTGCGGTACATTATCGATTTTACGACATATAACTTTAAGACCAGTGATTCTCAACCTACAAGCAGCATACCCGACAAAATATAGTGGGAAATAGCTATGTTCGGCTCTTTTTGCTGCATGCCCTACTGGCGGCACAAATTCGTCTGTGGGCATTTGCTTAAGAAGCTATGGAGTAACGCGTCAAAATATTACACGGGGGGATGTGAAAAAACATCAAATGGACTGAAGTTTGACTAATTAATTAACAGCTGCTTTATCACATCACGCTGTGTAAATGTGCGGATTTAAAAAAAAAATATTGAACAAAAGTTTCATAATCAACTTTCTATTACTCAGTTTCTGAATAATTAATTATTTAAGGGAGTATCGACTTGAGAGACTACATCTGCCGAGTTACTGCACATGTAATGCACTATTTTCTTTAGTTACTCGAATTAAAAATTGCGAAAATTCAAGAAATGGTCTCAAGAATAAGATAAATACCATTATTAAGGATGGAAAAAAATGTTTAATTTCACGCGCCATGAAAAAAGATTGCAACTTTGGTGGGAAATAGATCGGACAATTTTTTGGTACAGACAACAAAACGAAATTCTAAAGATTTAGACGCTATTTCAAGCGTTGCGCAATTTAGTGCAATGCCCAGAATCGCCCGACTTTTAAATTCTTCTTCTTCTTCCTCGTTCGTCCTGAAAAGGACGATGGTTGCGTTGTGTCTGTTTATGTCTAAGCTGTGATATCTGCACCTTTCGGTCGACACATCCGACTTCTGCACGGCATTTTTTGGGACCGGGTTTGCCTTCCCGCTTCGATCCGTGCTCGCTCAGCCAGACTGCACTGCTGCAGACTGTTTCCAGGACCACCACGTGGAGGTGGAGCACGGTCTTGACCAGCTCTGGTTCGCTGGTCCAGACGCAAGCAGTCAAGCTATGACGTTATTTTAAATAATTTCCAGACTGCAACTTTGGTGGGAAATATTTTGTGACAGAGGGATGCCTAAGAAAATTCTTATATAACTAGTAAGTAACCCGTCGACATTGACGGGTTTTTTGTTTATTGTATGATTTTTCTGTTACATAACCTGAAGACGGCACTATTTCTACTTTAGTCATTTCATAAATTTACATTACAGGTCACCGTCATTAGATCTTTGTAGTAAAAATTATCTGGATGCATTGGATATGAAGCCATGGGGCAACCTTTCAAAACTGACATGGGGTGAAGTAATATTGAACTAATGGAATTAAATTTGATAAATTTGGTCATGCATTTAGAAGATGTAAGGTTTCATACCGCCAATGCTATCAATCTGTGAACCCACTGATGCAAAACGCAGTACAGAATTATCCGAACGAAGGTTCTTCTTGAAGTACTGATAATGTGGATGCTCAGATAGGTGCTCAACAAATCTATCAATAATGAAGGAGACTCGCGTATTTGCTGGCGATCATCCTCTAGTAAAGAAGTGCCCTTGTAACAGGAATATTTGAAGGTGTTGTCGGCTGAGTTTTCGGAAGCACAGTTTAATGAGTGGCATAAATGGTTTTCAGCGTTCATCCGGCCACAGGTATGAGACTGGATATCATTTTCATTGTATCATGGTTTGGAAACAGTGGTATTTTGAAAATACGTATTTAACTGCTGTCTGGACGTTATAGTGTTTGGCTGGAATTCATGGAAATGTCTTAAAACTTCGGCATCTGTAGTACGAAGTAAGGCAGCATCTTCAGACGATCTTTGGCTCGATGTGATACATGACATCTCTGCTACTTACCGAAAGCTGCAGCTTGACGTAAATGCAACGACTTTTGGTGTTTCTGTAGCTCGGTTTTGAAAGACGCTAGTCTTGTTCTTTCTGAATCTGCAGTTAGACGGACTGCAGCGTCTTCCGGTGTTGCTATGGCTCGCTTCGGTTAAAGCCGGCCGTGACGTGGGCTTTATTTTTCTCTCGTTCTCTCTTCCCTCATTCCATTTCTTTACATGTGTATAAATTGTTTTTCTTAAATTACCTTAGCTCTCTTTCATGACTTTGCATTAAGCGGTCTCAAGATTCCTGCATTCATAATTGCTAAAAATATCAATTTTACTCATCTGTGTGAATCGCTTGCCGGCGTGAATATAACAAACTGTTGTTGGGCAGCCAGCATTAATGGGATGTAACAGTTACGGTGGCTACTTCTCGTTAGAGAAGAATATAATTATATTTCACACTTCTTTTCCAACACGAAAAAAATGTACACAGTTAGACAAAATTCAAATGAAAAGAGTGTACATGAGTTAATTAATGGAAAATTGGAAAATGGTCCACGAAAAAATGGGCGTGGTCTGCCATAAATCTGACAGTCGTAAAATGTGATTTCGCTGTTTCTTAGTATTTAACATTAGAACTAACAAGATCACGGCACTGCAATTTCGAACGTTGGTCAGGAAAGAACCCATCTCGCAGCGAAAGCAGCCTTATTGCATAAGCCTTCCTTTGGACAAAAGCATCGCTTTTTTGTGTAAAAGTACAGCTGAGTGGGTGAGTGATATAAATAATTACATTGATTAGCAGGTACGTTTTATTACATGTATATATTATTTTGATGGTTACTATTCACTAGTATAACTGATCTTTTTGGTGTTGTAGATGCATTTTATGACTTAACTATTAATACCGAGTATTACATGCATTTGATAGATACATATCTCCCCTTGAGTGTCCTTGTTGAATATTATCTATGTGGATAAATGACCTCCTCTTGGTATCACTGTTGACTATATTCTTTTTGGACGAATTATCCACCCTTGATGTCATTTTTTACTATTATCTAGTTG
This sequence comes from Oreohelix idahoensis, assembly GCA_024509875.1. Lineage (NCBI taxonomy): Eukaryota > Metazoa > Mollusca > Gastropoda > Stylommatophora > Oreohelicidae > Oreohelix > Oreohelix idahoensis. The sequence goes on along the minus strand of JAMPIV010013731.1, from coordinate 31,221 downwards.
GAGGAGTTATCTCCCCTTTTTAGTCATTGAATGGAATTTAAAACATATCTATGAAGAGCATATATGGGCTAATGTTTTGTGCATTGAGATAATATTTTAATGTTTCAATTTATAACGTACTAATTGACTTCTTAAATGTATTGAGATAGAGAATTAAATTCTTCTGGTGCATTTTAATAATAATAATACCGTAGAAGTTTGAATGGCTTTGTAAGATTGTATATTTCATTTCTTGATAATGAGTAGAGCCAGAAACATCGAATACTGATTGTAACAAGAGATTTGATTTATTGCAATACTTTGGTGAACATAGTTGATATTAAGCAAACACCATGCGCTACGAAGGACAGTTAGTAACCATGGACAACTGTAGATGTGGTGGATGTCTTTTATAATATATCTGATTTATTGACTTATGCAAGACGGTAAACAAACTTATGCCGTGCATTATGCTTACATAGTATTTGTCTCAACTGCATAAACTGTAGAATCAGCAGTACAAAAGACACATATTGGTCTGTACTGTGAATTCTGACGGAAGGGCGACACATAGACTTGATAATTAATCTCTCCCGAGTGGAGGATTATCGAAGTCACTTTAGGTAAGAATACATCAGGAGCTTCCGTCTTCATCAATGACGAGAAACCTGAATCAGGGAAAGAGAACTTCAAACCCCTGAGATAGATCTGCACCTAACATTCAACCCTTGTCCCTACACCCGGAGAAATCAGGGAGTAACCGTAATTGCAGTCATAAATCCAGATAAGTCACAGTGTAATCAATGGGGGCTCTTTCCAATAACTCTATACCATAGGGAACATTGGCCAATCTCCAAAAGGACGTTGCCAATCGTTCCGCACAGAATATTCCCTTGTAGTGATTTCCCTTTAGCTGTGTTTCGGGAAATATCACATTATTTGAGGTGCCCTACGCAGAGACAATTATAAACAAAATAAAAATGTATTTTCTTTATAACTGTCTCCGCGTTGTGGTAGCTCCTTGCTTCATAAGGAGTGAAAAGGAATTTGATTATTATGATTATAACTTTGCATCTGTCCAGCTTTTGGCATGTCAACAGAGCAGGACAGCGTGACATGTGACTTAAAACTTACACTACACCTGGAGAGGTGGGGATGTTGTTGTTTAACAAGGGTTGCTGAGCTTATCGCTTTATGGCAGCCAATACCAAGTTGAAGACGCCTTGGTATTATCTACACTGTAGATCTAGACTTTTCCTGTGGCTGTTCTGCCATTCAGAAACGCGTTGAGTCGAAGTCATGAGCTCCATTTTCTCAGCTTGGATTGCATTTAAAGAACCTTCACATGTGGTCCCATGCGAGGAGGAAGAAGCGAGTGGCATACTGTGCATTTCCAGCCATCCAAGGGGGTTTTTCAAATATGCAGAGCTAATATACTGGACTCTGGTTCTGGTCTCTCCCAAGGAATCGTCACATCCTACTTAAAGCCACTACTCAGCCTCCCCTGCCTATCATGGGGGCCATAGTGAGATCCTGTTGCATGCAGGCAACCAGGTAAAAGCCAGAGTCAGGTCTGGGGCTCAAGTGACTCCTCCAAGCTTAGTGTGCAATGCTGGGTTCTCAACATGTTTCACCACAGGGGAAATCCCAGGAAGCATGTCGATGATTTCAAGAGTCAATGAGGGTATAACTAACCTCACAGAGGTTCATATCCAAATCTTCATACTATAGCACCCTGTGGTGAAACCTGTTGAGAACCCAGCATTGCACACTAAGCTGGTGGTCATATAAGGATGACTCCAGATATGACTATGCATGGACAGGTGGGGGTAAGAAGGTTTTTGTGACAGACATAGAAAAGCAGAAAAGAAAAATCTGTTACAAACAATGTCCATATATATATTCACACACTAAGACCAATCTTTTGTTCAGTACTCTCATCTGAGAAGACAAAGACTATAATCGCAGGTGGGACAGCAATAACATATTTATGACATATAAAATGAAGCAAACGGCTTTAAAAAAAAAAGTTTTCTAACGTATTTTGTGCTAGTGTGTCGCGTCAAAGGTGCCCAGTTCGAATCACGGCACCAGCACGCTCCAGTCTACCCAGCAGTAAATGGGTACCTGACTCTGATCTTTGAGTTAGAGAAGGAAAAGGCCGTGAGGAAGGCAACTGGTCACCCGACATCTCGATTCTGGACCTAGTATGTTGAAATCTCTAACACTTCACATCCTACGGCAGTATCTGCTGTGGGACTACCTTTACAACATGTTTCATCATCCTTTTCCGTTGTGCTCCTAATGAAACACGGAGCCACCACTAGTCTCTGGGAGGAGGTTTACACCAGACACACGGAGCCACCACTAGTCTCTGGGAAGAGGTTTACACCAGACACACGGAGCCACCACTAGTCTCTGGGAGGAGGTTTACACCAGACACACAGAGCCACCACTAGTCGCCTAGGAGGAAGTTTGCACCAGACACACGGAGCCACCACTAGTCTCCTGGGAGGAAGTTTGCACCAGACACACGGAGCCACCACTAGTCGCCTAGGAGGAAGTTTGCACCAGACACACGGAGCCACCACTAGTCGCCTAGAAGAAAGTTTGCACCAGACACACGGAACCACCACTAGTCGCCTAGTAGGAGGTTTAAACCAGAAACACGGAGCCACCACTAGTCGCCTAGGAGGAAGTTTGCACTAGAAACACGGAGCCACCACTAGTCTCCTGGGAGGAAGTTTGCACCAGACACACGGAGCCACCACTAGTCGCCTAGGAGGAAGTTTGCACTAGAAACACGGAGCCACCACTAGTAGCCTAGGAGGAAGTTTGCACCAGAAACACGGAGGCACCACTAGTCGCCTATGAGGAAGTTTGAACCAGAAACACGGAGCCATCACTAGTCGCCTAATAGGAAGTTTGCACCAGAAACACGGAGCCACCACTAGTCTCCTAGTAGGAAGTTTTCACCAGAAGCACGGAGCCACCACTAGTCTCCTAGTAGGAAGTTTGCACCAGAAACACGGAGCCACCACTAGTCCCCTAGTAGGAAGTTTCCACCAGAAACACGGAGCCACCACTAGTCGTCTAGTAGGAAACTTGCACCAGAAACACGGAGCCACCACTAGTCGCCTAGTAGGAAGTTTGCACCAGACACACGGAGCCACCACTAGTCGCCTAGTAGGAAGTTTGCACCAGAAACACGGAGCCACCACTAGTCTCCTAGTAGGAAGTTTGCACCAGAAACACGGAGCCACCACTAATCCCCTAGTAGGAAGTTTCCACCAGAAACACGGAGCCAACACTAGTCGCCTAGTAGGAAACCTGCACCAGAAGCACGGAGCCACCACTAGTCGCCTAGTAGGAAGTTTGCACCAGAAACACGGAGCCACCACTAGTCGCCTAGGAGGAAGTTTCCACCAGACACACGGAGCCACCACTAGTCGCTTAGTAGGAAGTTTGCACCAGAAACACGGAGCCACCACTAGTCTCCTAGTAGGAAGTTTGCACCAGACACACGGAGCAACCACTAGTTGCCTAGGATGGAAGTTTACACCAGAAACATGGAGCCACCACTAGTCGCCTAGGAGGAAGTTTGCACCAGAAACACGGAGCCACCACTAGTCGCCTAGGAGGAAGTTTACACCAGAAACACGGAGCCACCACTAGTCACATAGGAGGAAGTTTGCACCAGAAACTCGGAGCCACCACTAGTCCCCTGGCATGAAGTTTTCACCAGAAACACGGAGCTACCACTAGTCGCCTAGTGGAATGTTTGCACCAGAAACACGGAGCCACCACTAGTCCCATGGGAGGAAGTTTGCAACAGAAACACGGAGCTACCACTAGTCGCCTAGTAGGAAGTTTGTACCAGAAACACGGAGCCACCACTAGTCCCCTGGGAGGAAGTTTGCACCAGAAACACGGAGCCACCACTAGTCCCCTGGGAGGAAGTTTGCACCAGAAACACGGAGCCACCACTAGACTCCTGGGAGGAAGTTTGCACCAGAAACACGGAGCCACCACTAGTCGACTAGGAGGAAGTTTGCACCAGAAACACGGAGCCACCACTAGTCACCTAGCAGGAAGTTTACACCAGAAACACGGAGCTACCACTAGTCCCCTGGGAGGAAGTTTCCACCAGAAACACGGAGCCACCACTAGTCCCCTGGGAGGAAGTTTCCACCAGAAACACGGAGCCACCACTAGTCACCTAGCAGGAAGTTTCCACCAGAAACACGGAGCCACCACTAGTCCCCTGGGAGGAAGTTTCCACCAGAAACACGGAGCCACCACTAGTCGACTAGGAGGAAGTTTCCACCAGAAACACGAAGCCACCACTAGTCCCCTGGGGGAAGTTTGCACCAGACACACGGAGCTACCACTAGTCGCCTAGGAGGAAGTTTCCACCAGAAACACGGAGCCACCACTAGTCCCCTAGCAGGAAATTTCCACCAGAAACACGAAGCCACCACTAGTCCCCTGGGGGAAGTTTGCACCAGACACACGGAGCTACCACTTGTCGCCTAGGAGGAAGTTTCCACCAGAAACACGGAGCCACCACTAGTCACCTAGCAGGAAGTTTCCACTAGAAACACGAAGCCACCACTAGTCCCCTGGGGGAAGTTTGCACCAGACACACGGAGCTACCACTAGTCGCCTAGGAGGAAGTTTCCACCAGAAACACGGAGCCACCACTAGTCACCTAGCAGGAAGTTTCCACCAGAAACACGGAGCCACCACTAGTCACCTAGCAGGAAGTTTCCACCAGAAACACGGAGCCACCACTAGTCCCCTGCGGGAAGTTTGCACCAGACACACGGAGCTACCACTAGTCACCTAGGAGGAAGTTTCCACCAGAAACACGGAGCCACCACTAGTCACCTAGCAGGAAGTTTCCACCAGAAACACGAAGCCACCACTAGTCCCCTGTCACGTAGCGTTGGATGGATAAGAATTTATTAGAAGAAATAATAGATCTGATTGTGGAAGATCTGGCTCAAGGAATTCCTGCTGGGTTTTCCACCACTGAAGGGAGACAAAGAGGGTAAATTCTCCTAACTAGACAGGTCTGGAAAAGGTTGTAAGGAGATATTTGGTCTCTCGCTACCATAGTCCCCTTCTCAGTTATCTATTATTATTATTATCCTTAATTACTGGGTTTATATTAGATTTTACGAGGCCCCCCCCCCCCCCTTATAAAGGAAGATAAACATCAGACAATATGTAACATCTAACAGAAGGAACAAAGCATGGGGTACAGTATATACACCCAATTGGTTTATTGCAACTAAAATGAATAGATGGTGAATGATAGTATTGTCGATGGAATTAGTGTCTGCGGTATGTAATGTGTGACTCACAATTCAAGTGTGTTTCATCATGGATGACAAAATATGCATTGATATGGTGAGTTCCCTTTTTCGTGGAACTTAGCTTTTCAGCCCCTGGCTGATAGTGAAGTGAGGTTAGTTCTCCGGTCTCCTGACGTTGCCCCAGGTAGGTCTTGAATGGTTCGGATTTGCCTTCTCTGTGCTCGACTCCGTATTCTGCTCTGAGATTGGACTGTCGTGCAAGGCTCCACCATAGACTGAAGACAAATACGACGGCTTCATTAATTTTCTAGCTTTAGAAAGCAGTCTTTCCCTAAGCCGTCCCTCTGCCAGTCATCTCAGATTTTAGTCTCTAACATCATATGTCTAGAGCCTAATCTTGAATTCAAGTTTCTCCTTTCTGTCCTTTATTATATTCCTCTGCCCCAGTGGCAGTATTATAATTCTTTAGACTGATTTATCGTCAACTTAACCCGATGAATTATTATAAATGTCAGTTAAACCCACCAAATTTATGATAGAAATGTCGGCAACAGTATTCTAGTTCTGTGCCTCTAGCCTAATCGTCATGTCAATTATGATGAATTTAACAAATAATTGGACATCAGTGTTTTAGAATTGTCTGACAACATTATCACACACTTCATGTCTGGTCGCATCGTCATATAATTTATAATGAATATATGTCACGGTCTGTCAACATTATCGTTAATATTAATTTCCACTAGTCTAAACGTCGGGTCAAAAATAATCAAATAATATGGAAATTAATAGCTATATATATATATTCCCGTTATACATTATTATGAACATGTTGTACATATCCCGTGGGATCATAAAATATACCCGATCACATGTGGCTGGATGTGATCGTAAAACAAAAATTATGAATAAAGTAAACGCAGTTATACCAATTTTGCGTCGATTTTATAAGGTACTATACATTTCATCACAATACTATTTTCTAACGAGATTTTCACTTACCTACTCAAAGATGGACGCTAACCCGCAATTTAAACACGTGGCTTCAGTGCTTTTTAATGCGTGAATTCGCCGATATCTGGGTTAGACCTAGCTGTCTCAAGGTTTCCTGGGCAAGTGAAAACTCGCTGGATTTGCCGCCTTTTAGCGGGTCATTTCCGCTTGGACACGTGATCCGTAGCGTGCGTCATGTGACCTTAGCCTCGTATAGACGCTCCAATCAATAACGTTAAAAGTCACGTGATGTTTTCCTAAGTGGCCGAAACTGGTTCTCCCTAAGTTTAAGCAGTCCTAAATTAAAACAGGTTCCTAGCTACCGAGGTCAGGGGTCAACAATGACGTCGTATCTAAAAATAGCATTAAACGCGAGGAGAAAATCACTGAACGCTAGGAGAATTTCCGCAAGTGACACTTCCCGGGACTTTGCGATCATGCATTGAGGATGGGAAAAAATGATGTCACGTAAATAATAAAAAAAATGAAGAGAAGATTGGCCAAGTCGTCACACAAGCCCCTCCTCAAGTTTGACGTTCCGTCCAACTCCACTGGTCCTGTCTTCCTCTTCTTTTTCAGTTTCTAATATCTCCTCGGTTGCGTCCGGATGTCTGCTCAAAAAATCTGCCCCTACGTTGTTCCTCCCAGGTATGTATTCTATGTGAAAGGAATATGGCTGCAACAGTAGTGACCATCTCATAAGCCGGGCATTAAGGTTCTTCGACGCTGCAAGAAATATCAACGGTTGGTGATCACACTGCACCGTGAACTTTTTCCCGTATAAATATGGTTGAAACTTCTGCACAGCCCATATTAGCGACAGACATTCTCGTTCGATGGTAGAGTAGTTCTGTTCAGCAGGGTTCAATTTCCTACTAGCATATGCAATGGGGAATAGAGTTGCAGAAGGTCTATCACTAGACTGCAGGAGAGTGGCGCCTATCCCTATATTGCTAGCATCTGTTCGTAGCGTAAAGTTCAGAGTTAAGTCAGGCAGTCGCAGAATTGGCCTAGCTGTGAGTTTCTCCTTCAGCAGCGTATAGGCATTTTTGCACTCCGCTGTCCAGGTTACTTTGTCCGGGTTCCCATTCTTGGTTAATGCGGTCAGTGGCGCACTCAGGGTATTAAAATCTTTAATATATCTCTGGTAGAAGCCACATAGAGACACAAATGACCTGACATCCTTTTTAGTCTGGGGTCGTGGGGCCCGCTGTAACTTCTCAATATTACGTGCATCTGGGTACATGCATCCATGCGAGATGGTGTGTCCCAGGAATTCTAGTTGCTCGCAGGCAATTTGACATTTTGTAGGGCGAGCCGTGAGTCCTGTTTCTCTAAGTCTTTTGAAGAGTAGGGAAACTGCGTCCAGGTGCTCATCAAATGTGTTCGTGGCAATAAGTATGTCGTCCATGAAATTACTTATTCCAGGGTGGTTCAGGGGTTCCAGTAGTTTCCTCATCATACGAGTAAAGACGCTTGGGGCGTTGCTTAGCCCAAATGGCAATACATTAAACTCGTAATGGCCCTCAGAAGTACTAAATGCTAACATGTGTCGAATTTCCTCTTTTACCGGGATCTGGTAGTACCCTTTGCTAAGGTCTATCTTCGAAAAGTATCGCGCTCTACTCAGCTTGGTGAAAAGCTGATTCTGATCAGGTAAGGGCTCCGCTTGAAATTCAGTTACAGCGTTGAGCCTTCGGTAGTCTATGCAGAGGCGATGTTCTCCTGTGGATTTTCTAAGCAACACCACACTCGCACTATAAGGAGACTCTGATTTTGAGATAATATTTTCCTTAAGCAGGTAGTCGATTTCCTCACTCAATGCCTTTGCCTTAGCATAAGGAACAGGATAGTTCTTAACTCGTACCGGGGCGAGGTCTGTTAGCTTCATATCAAATTCTATCAGGTTGGTCATGCCAGGTTTATCCGTGAGTGTACTACTGTGTTTTCTCAACAACTGTTGCACCTGTGCCTGCTGATCCTCCGTTAAAGTTGAACTAATCTGAACATCTTGATGAGTTTCGCCCTGGCGAAGAGGGTATTCACATGAGGTCAGGGGTTCTGCCTCAGTTTCCATTGCAATAGCCAGTGTCAGGAAATGTGCTGGTTCTGCACCCGGTCTTTCATAATATCGCTTCAGCAGGTTTATGTGGTAAATTTTCTGCTTCCCCTTTATGGCAATCTTGTAATTGGTGCGCGACATTTTCTCAACAATTTTATATGGACCTCTCCACCCGATTTGCAATTTATTATTGCTACTGGGCAGGAGTAATAAGACCTGTTCTCCTACTTCTAGCTCCCTATCCTTCGCAGTGCGGTTGTAGTAACGCGCATGTTTACGACGGGCACGGCGTACATTTTTCTTTGCCAGTTCCCATCCTGTTTTAAGGCGTTGGGTCAACTCATTCACGTATTGGGATGCAGAGGTGACCGTCTCATCAGCTTTATCATCTGTCCAAGTACGTAACAGTGCCTCTAAAGGTCCATTTATAGGTCTACCAAACAGCAATGTGGCAGGTGGCATCCCAGTAGAATTGTGGGGTACTTCGCGGTAAGCAAATAGTGCTGCGGGTAAGTATTGATCCCAGCTCTCTGGTTTTTCCTGTGCAAGTTTCCGAAGGATGGAAATAAGGGTCCCGTTAAACCGCTCCACCTGGCCATTTGCCTGGGGGTGGTAGGGAGAGGTGTGGATATGTCGGGCCTGAAATATCCTAAACACTTCCTCGGTGAGTTTTCCCCAGAATTGCGAACCATTATCTGTCAGGATCTGTGACGGAAACCCTAGCCGAGTAAATATGGTGAGCAGAGCCTCAGCAACATGCTTGGAATCACAGGCGGGCATAGCGATAGCCTCTGCCCACATGGAGCAACAATCCACTAACGTGAGTATATAACTGTTTCTCTTTTTGCTACGAGTAAGTGGACCCACAATATCCACCGCTACTCGTTCGAAGGGTGTGCCCAAGATTGGCATTTCTCCCAGAGTGGCTGGGGCCGTCCAGTGTTTCGGCGCTGTCCTCTGGCACTGCGGGCATGATTTCACATATCTCTGGATATCGGCGTTGATACCTGGCCAATAATAATGACATGAAATACGCTGAATCGTGGCACTTATGCCCATATGGCCACTAAACGGAAGGGCATGGCCCATTTCTAGGACCTGGGTTCGATATGCTGACGGAACCACAAGTTGCCCATGTTCCTGTCCTCCATTTCCTGCTTTCCGATGCACCAGCCCATTTTTCTTGTAGAAGTCTCCCTTTTGGAGAGGAGTGTGCGCTCTCGGTAGTTTTTTGTAGCAGGGTGCTAGAGATGATCCTCAGTTTGCGCCTTTTTTAATTCCTCAGGAAGGATGTTGGGTGGGGATTCCAACTCCGTATTCCGTTTGGCCTGTCCTCTAGTGGTGACAGCCGCCACAACCAGAGGGTGAATGGGTTCTCCCAAGAACACATACCTACACCCTAAGATCAAGGGATAAATAGGGTCGTCCAAGATCGCTGCACTGATTTCCCCAGTCACATATTTCGATTTGACCTGAATCTTGGCTATGGCCAAACGCATAGGTGCTGCACTTTTAGTAGGTCCTTGTATTTCTATAGTGTCTTCTGTCATCTGGTCAGGCTTGACTAGGGATGCACAGACAACTGCGTCGAATGCAAGGCCTGTATCATAAAGGCAGGTCACCTCTTGGTCATTTACGAGGACTGTCTCAACGACCGGGGGATGTCGGGGTTTGTCCAGAGGTTCTTCCGGTCCATTTCCCCTTGCGGCACTTTTACGTAAGCAGGCAGCATGATGAGGTGGGTTTTTCCGGTTGCACTCCTGCGTATTGTGGGTGATGGTTCTACAGTGCTTACACCATTTTTCCCCTTGCCTCTGCTGCTGGAAATTTGATCTCTGAGTAGTCTTGTAGTCTGGCTTGTCATGCTTTTTGAAGTTAGTATACGGTGGTTTCACTTGGGGGTCCATGTGTGACTGAGCTGTCTGTCTAGGTACGTAATCTGGTTGTTTCCGTCTGGGTGGTGGATTCTCTGATAGTGCTGCCTGATATCGTTCCGCTAACTGGGCTATGGATTCTAAAGTGCTGGCCCCATTCTCTGTCAGGAATCTTCTCATGTCGGAAGTCATGGTGTCCTTCAGTTGTTCGATCATGACCATTTCCTTCAGGCCTTCCCAATCATGAGTAAAATTCCCTAGGGCACCCCACTTCTCCACGTAGGAATCCAGTCTCGCAGCAAACTGAGCAACGCTCTCGCCAACTTCCCTCCTAGCGTTACAGAACCTCTTCCTATAGGCGTCAGCATGTAGCTCATAACGAACCAATAGTGCCTTTTTCAGAGAGTCGTAGTCATCCTGTAAACCTGGAGGAAGCTTGCTATACACGTCATAAGCAGTTCCTCTAAGCCCTTGCGACAGTTTCATGTTCCATTTGCTCTTCTCCAAACCAAACGTGGTGGCAAACTTCTCAAATTTGTCCAGATACACATCGATCGAGTCAACTCGTTCCGAGAAAGCTTCGAATGGAAACGTCAAGGGTCCCAAAGTTGACATGAGTGAGGATGCCAAAGGTCCTGTGCCCCCTGCATGCAAGGATGGCATATCATCTGACCGTGGCGATAGGTTGCTTGAGGAGGTAGATGCTGTCGCACCGGCTACCGGTTCAACTCTTTGAGCCTGTCCCTGCATCTCTAACTGCTTCATCTTCAAGGCATGCTCGCGTTCATCTCTCTCGCTTCTTTCCCTAGCGTCTACAGCTTTTATCCTCTCATCTATTTCGGCTAACTTTATTCGCTCTTCTCTTTCAGCTTTCGCTGTTTCTCGAGCGTAATACTTATCAGTCTCGACACTGACATAATTTGCAAGGTCCACCCCACTATAACCCAGATCTCGACCGGCCTCCCCTAGTGCTGCCTTAAGCTTAACTATTTCAGCCATCTTTTGCAGTTAAAGTCCACCTGAGTAAGCTAGTGCTACCTTCCAATAGTATTTCTAACAACAAGCAAAAACTTACTAATTATCAGACTGCTGTAGAATGAAATTACTACAGTTATGGAGACTTAAGGTCTGTAATTCAATGAAATACAAAATCATGAACTAACTTAATTAAATACAACATAAATAAAGGGATTCACCAATCAATGCCTGAAATTCTAGAAAAAATGTTTTCTGTCTTTCTAGAGCTCACTGTGTGAAAATACATGTGTTAAAATGGTATACTGTAATGAATGAATGAATGATACTATCCCAGAGGTATGATAAAATACATAAGTTCAAATCCCGGACTGAGACCCCAGTGTCACGTAGCGTTGGATGGATAAGAATTTATTAGAAGAAATAATAGATCTGATTGTGGAAGATCTGGCTCAAGGAATTCCTGCTGGGTTTTCCACCACTGAAGGGAGACAAAGAGGGTAAATTCTCCTAACTAGACAGGTCTGGAAAAGGTTGTAAGGAGATATTTGGTCTCTCGCTACCATAGTCCCCTTCTCAGTTATCTATTATTATTATTATCCTCAATTACTGGGTTTATATTAGATTTTACGAGCCCCCCCCCCCCCTCCCTTATAAAGGAAGATAAACATCAGACAATATGTAACATCTAACAGAAGGAACAAAGCATGGGGTACAGTATATACACCCAATTGGTTTATTGCAACTAAAATGAATAGATGGTGAATGATAGTATTGTCGATGGAATTAGTGTCTGCGGTATGTAATGTGTGACTCACAATTCAAGTGTGTTTCATCATGGATGACAAAATATGCATTGATATGGTGAGTTCCCTTTTTCGTGGAACTTAGCTTTTCAGCCCCTGGCTGATAGTGAAGTGAGGTTAGTTCTCCGGTCTCCTGACGTTGCCCCAGGTAGGTCTTAAATGGTTCGGATTTGCCTTCTCTGTGCTCGACTCCGTATTCTGCTCTGAGATTGGACTGTCGTGCAAGGCTCCACCATAGACTGAAGACAAATATGACGGCTTCATTAATTTTCTAGCTTTAGAAAGCAGTCTTTCCCTAAGCCGTCCCTCTGCCAGTCATCTCAGATTTTAGTCTCTAACATCATATGTCTAGAGCCTAATCTTGAATTCAAGTTTCTCCTTTCTGTCCTTTATTATATTCCTCTGCCCCAGTGGCAGTATTATAATTCTTTAGACTGATTTATCGTCAACTTAACCCGATGAATTATTATAAATGTCAGTTAAACCCACCAAATTTATCATAGAAATGTCGGCAACAGTATTCTAGTTCTGTGCCTCTAGCCTAATCGTCATGTCAATTATGATGAATTTAACAAATAATTGGACATCAGTGTTTTAGAATTGTCTGACAACATTATCACACACTTCATGTCTGGTCGCATCGTCATATAATTTATAATGAATATATGTCACGGTCTGTCAACATTATCGTTAATATTAATTTCCACTAGTCTAAACGTCGGGTCAAAAATAATCAAATAATATGGAAATTAATAGCTATATATATATATTCCCGTTATACATTATTATGAACATGTTGTACATATCCCGTGGGATCATAAAATATACCCGATCACATGTGGCTGGATGTGATCGTAAAACAAAAATTATGAATAAAGTAAACGCAGTTATACCAATTTTGCGTCGATTTTATAAGGTACTATACATTTCATCACAATACTATTTTCTAACGAGATTTTCACTTACCTACTCAAAGATGGACGCTAACCCGCAATTTAAACACGTGGCTTCAGTGCTTTTTAATGCGTGAATTCGCCGATATCTGGGTTAGACCTAGCTGTCTCAAGGTTTCCTGGGCAAGTGAAAACTCGCTGGATTTGCCGCCTTTTAGCGGGTCATTTCCGCTTGGACGCGTGATCCGTAGCGTGCGTCATGTGACCTTAGCCTCGTATAGACGCTCCAATCAATAACGTTAAAAGTCACGTGATGTTTTCCTAAGTGGCCGAAACTGGTTCTCCCTAAGTTTAAGCAGTCCTAAATTAAAACAGGTTCCTAGCTACCGAGGTCAGGGGTCAACAATGACGTCGTATCTAAAAATAGCATTAAACGCGAGGAGAAAATCACTGAACGCTAGGAGAATTTCCGCAAGTGACACTTCCCGGGACTTTGCGATCATGCATTGAGGATGGGAAAAAATGATGTCACGTAAATAATAATAAAAAAATGAAGAGAAGATTGGCCAAGTCGTCACATCCCCTGGGGGAAGTTTGCACCAGACACACGGAGCTACCACTAGTCGCCTAGGAGGAAGTTTCCACCAGAAACACGGAGCCACCACTAGTCACCTAGCAGGAAGTTTCCACCAGAAACACGAAGCCACCACTAGTCCCCTGGAGGAAGTTTGCACCAGACACACGGAGCTACCACTAGTCACCTAGGGGGAAGTTTCCATCAGAAACACGGAGCCACCACTAGTCACCTAACAGGATGTCTCCACCAGAAACACGGAGCCACCACTAGTCACCTAGCAGGAAGTTTCCACCAGAAACACGGAGCCACAACTAGTCACCTAGCAGGAAGTTTACACCAAGCATTCATATCTTCATGCAGCAGTAGTTTCTGTAGAAATTTGTTTTAGGTGATAAGGTTGCCAGCCCTTCACGCACAAGCTTCTATTAGTCACCTGGTACGATATGTCTGACAGTACAGAAGCGTTATTCTTTGTTTTCTTCTTCAGAGATCTCCCCAAGGGGAACCACTGGGCTTATAACCTATTTATGGCACACTAAATAAATGCACTAAATAAAAGCTGGAGAGTTACAGAGAAGGAAATGTCAAAATTGTCCTCTTTTCACACAACATGCCTAAGAAAAATTCTCCGAATTTTTTGGCCGAATATCATCACCAACCAAGATCTGCTTACTCGGAGCAAACAAGAGGACATGCACACCATCATAGCTGGCAGACGCTGGAGCTGGGTTGGCCATGTCCTCAGAAGAGACCCCGATGCCATCACAAGAACAGCTATGCTATGGACCCCTGAAGGAAAACGAAAGAGAGGCCGACCAAAAACAACTTGGCGGAGGACTGTGGAGGCTGAGATGCAAAGAATGAACCAGATTTGGGGCACTGTACGAAGGATGGCCGCCGACCGAGCAAAGTGGAATCAATTTGTTGTTGCCCTACAAGACGCCACCAGGCGTAATGGCCACTGACTGCTTTGACGGTCGGCGGCTAAGGATCAAAGAAGAAGAAGAAATAAATGCAACTTTTTTTTGGCGTATACAAACTACATGACGCAGAGAACAATGTAAAGAAATATGACTGTGTACAAGAAAAGTATTTGTACATCATATGTAGTAACCATATTTGACTTTCTGCAGGCTGTTTGAAAGGTAACAACAGCAAACAGTTTTTTCGTGGAGAGAGGTAAGTTGTCACCATATGCTACTCCGTTCATTGCTGTTATGTGGAGCAGGTGATCGGCTGTAATCGGGCTGGGGCCGCAGGTGCAGAGATCTGTTGCACCAGTTCTGTACTTGTGGTATAGGTGGTATATCAATCTGTTGTGTCCAGTAAAAGGTACTCCCGTAGCAGATACTGCCTTAGGAGAGTGAAGTGTTAGAGACTTCATTATGCTAGGTCCAGCATCGAGAGGTGGAATGACCAGTTCCCTATCTCGCTGCCTTTTTCATTCCCTAACTCAAGTGCAGATGTACCCATTTACAGCTGGGTAGACTGAACCGTACCGATACCGTGAATCGAACCCGCCACCTTTGCCGCGAGAGACCAGCGCTCTAACCACTTTGCCAATCGGACGCTGTTGTGTCCAGCGCGTAGCCGCAAAATGGTGACCTGGTCTCGCCATCTAACTTACATAAAACAAATATCAAAATAAAGAAAATTAACTGCTATTGTGTTACATAACATGCTATGTCGCATTCACATCAATGTGAGACCTGACCTTTTCAACACATGGCTTGCTGTCTCTTGTAACGTCAGTTTTGAAGGATTTTTAGATTTCATTTTATTTCGTTTCTCGAGATAAACAAAATAAGACTTATAATTCTAAAGGTACTTTCAAAGAGGTTTATCAGAACCAGATACAGAAACAAACGGGATGCAAAGCAATTAAGGACACACACAAAATGGTGCATATTACCAACTCAGCGGCAGAGAACAAGTGGTAATGTTCAGAAAATAAATATACCGGTACTTACTTAGTCGTTTCTCTTCTACCGTGAGGTGTCGAGGTTTGGAAGAAAGATCACCATACTATTGGCTGTCTTCCTGCTGGCCTAGTTCAATTCTAGTCCTCGGTCCTACAAAGATTGTCTAATGTTGTCCTCCCAGCGGACTCTGGACAAAATTAACGGTACACAGGAAGCATGGTTTGTAAAACTGATTCCATACCATTTTATTTTTTAATTTATATATTTATTTCCTTAAGTAACTAAATTTTGTTATTCCATTTTCTGCTTTTGATTTTCGTTCATTGTTGAATTAATTTGTTTTGGTTTTGTATTTTCTTCGCTTTATTAGCTAAACGGGGTTGTCGCACGGAAGGTCCTGGGTTCGAGTCCTGGGTAAGCCACTCACGTCTGATGTTTTTCTGTTGTCTGGTGTTCTACTTCTTTATTTCTTACGAGTGCCTGAAAACATACCTTTATGTTTGTCTAATATTTATTACATACTGGTACAGACAGACACCTTCACATACCTAGGATGCATAGTAAGACCAGACGGCGGAGCAAGCTAAGACATCAACAACAGAATGAACAAAGCAAGAACAACCTTTTTTAGCCTAAACTACATCTGGAAGTCCTCTCAATACAACACAAGCACAAAATTAAGATTATATCAGAGTTGTGTGCTTTCTGTGCTTCTCTATGATGCGGAATGCTGGAGAGTTACAGAGAAGGAAATGTCGAAATTGTCCTCTTTTCACACAACATGCCTAAGAAAAATTCACCGAATCTTTTGGCCGAATACCATCACCAACCAAGATCTGCTTACTCGGAGCAAGCAAGAGGACATGCACACCATCATAGCTGGCAGACGCTGGAGTTGGGTTGGCCATGTCCTCAGAAGAGACCCCGATGCCATCACAAGAACAGCTATGCTATGGACCCCTGAAGGAAAACGAAAGAGAGGCCGACCAAAAACAACTTGGCGGAGGACTGTGGAGGCTGAGATGCAAAGAATGAACCAAAGTTGGGGTACTGTACGAAGGGTGGCCACCGACCGAGCAAAGTGGAATCAATTTGTTGTTGCCCTACAAGACGCCAATAGGCGTGATGGCCACTGACTGCTTTGACGGTCGGCCGCTAAGGATCAAAGAAGAAGAATATTTATTTACTGTTTACAGACCTCGGGTTTCCCTTCCTTATGTGTTATAAATGTTTATACAATACCAAAAACCTACCCTCTGTCCTGTACTTTCTGCTCTTAGTCTTCTATCATTTACTAGACACAGTATTAAGGTCTTTGTCTTGTGTAGTCTGACCTATACTGTATAATAGGGGAACAACAGAAGTGATTGCGTCATTAATAGTTGGATTGCCCATGGTAAATTTCCGGTGTTATGTCTTGCGGGTCGCACTAAGACCCGTCATCGAAGCATCATTTTTTGGTGATGGCATTCGATCCCCAGATGAGGTGGGAATATTTTTAGGCCACAAACGGCTCCTGGGTCGACCCAGCCCCAAATGGGTACCAGAGCAACTCTGGGAAGGTTAAGGCGGCCGGCGTGATGCCGACCACATCACCCCTAGTGTGCCGACGGTCAAGATAATATGGGCCTAACACCATATTCCCAATATGCCTCAATGGGCGTGTAACGGGTTCCTTTACCTTTACCTAGATGGCAGGGAGGATGGTGTGATTCGCTTGCATAGCTAGGCGGGGTTGTCGCACGGAAGGTCCTGGGTTCAAGTCCTGGGTAAGCCACTCACGTCTGTTGTCTAGTGTTCTACTTCTTTATTTCTTACGAGTGCCTGAAAACATACCTTTATTTTTGTCTAATATTTATTTACTGTTAACAGGCCTCGGGTTTCCCTTCCTTATGTGTTATAAATGTATATTTCATATCCAATACCATAATTCCCGCCGTAAGTACGCCGGTCGCTCACATCATGCACACTTTTCTATTTTCGAGAGAGTACATCAACTTTCAACCACAGCAAAGGGGTGCAACTGTGGTTGAAAGTTAGACAATAAGTGTATTGTTTCCCTTATAAGTACTCTGCCGAAAATAGAAAAGTGCGCAAATGACGGTGTGCATGAACAGTTTGATTATGGAAAGAAGCCAACAACACAATTGATAAACAGTACATGAACTGGGGACAGGAAGGTGCGGAGATGCATATTAAATCAACAGACAATCAAGATACTCTTCTGACCTGTCCAGTTTCATTCGGGAAATGGTTTAACTCATCATTTTCTTAAAAATAACCTTAAAATGTAAGTTTTTGATCGTTTCTTCAAGATTAAAAAATTTTAATTTAAAGTATTGCAGATCATGGATCAAAATAATAAGATGGTTGCAACTCTGACGGGTTATTGCGTATATATATATATGGTATTTTTAGTGTCTCTTATTTTTCTTTAACCTGTCTATATTTCTTGTCCTTGTTGCCTATTTGTAACTCTGGCTGATGAAGGGTGAAATCCGAAATGTCCCATGTTTCCTGTGTACAGTTAATTTGTATAACTGATTCAATACCATTTTATTTTTTAATTCATATATTTATTTCCTTACCAGTTTTACAGCAGCTTCCTTATTTATTGACATATATGATAATCTTCAGACTGCCTGGGCCACAACAGATTGGGATATCCATCAAGCTAAAGATAGGAACTACCAAAGAGTGTAAATGTGGCAACGATAAAATAACTTGCTGAACATCTGCTACAAAGATGCTGCAGATGTGAGGAACATAGAAAGCACATATGGCCATCACTAGTACCATTTTCGGAAAAACTCTACAAAGATACAAATAGCCTCAAGCTGACTTCTGCTTTCTTAGAAAATATTCAAGCAGACGTCTGAGAGTGTACGAAGAATAAGAAAAAAAAATGGAGTCCCTTGTTTTGACATGGTTTCATGTATATTCAAGTTATGCAAGCGAGGATATAAATATTTTACGATGGAAAGACTAAAATATGGAGCCACGGTAGTGGCTAATAGTGGTTAGTGTACTGGCTTCTAAGTTTGGTGGTCCATGGTTCAATCCCCAGTTGTGGTGGGATTTATTTAGACTGCAAACGGCTCCGGGATAGACCCAGCCTCATGAATTGAGTACCAGAGCAACTCTGGGAAGGTTAAGGCAGCCGGCGTGATGCTGACCAGCACACCCCTAGTGTGCAGATGGTCAAGAAAATATGGGCCTAACACCATATTCCCAATATGCCTCAATGGGCACGTAACGAGATCCTTCATGTATATTCAATTGATGCAAGCGAGGATACTAACATTTTAAAATATGAAAAGACTGTTCAATCATCCTGCACACAAGAAACTATCACAAACTGAACGCCATTATTAAAACAGAAACAAAAAACTATTAAGAAGCTGTAAAAGTATTTTATTTATTATTTAAAGTTCCCTTTTAATTACACATGAATATGTCCATACATAAATGAACACTTTGCCTCACAGGGAAGAACCTCAGGCTATGATAAATGCATAAACCTGGGGGTCGTTCATTTCCACAATTATAACTGATGCTGTATGCATCAGCTGAGTGATAATAAGTATATACTAAGTTTTAAGTACCAGACACACACACACACATACATATATATATGAAGACCTGTGTGTGTGTATATATATATATATATATATACAAGTTTACACTAAAAGAAATACATGTATTTTTGTATTTAACAAAACAAAATCAAACAAGAATGGAGTCTACAACAATAATGAAAACTACAGTAAGATCCACTCACTACACAACCTTGTTTTAATGCAATATGTTAATTGGGCATCGACGAAACTTTTGTAACTTCCGAGAAATGTGAAAAAACCTATAGGTACCTGTTTTTTAATGAGTTCATGAATCAGTTGGACTATGGAATTTCCCATGGCTGCTTCCAACAAGATGGTGCAAATGTGTCACACATCAAACAGAAGTACGAATAAAATCCAAAGCTTCTTTGAAGATACGGTTATTTCAAAAGTATTGTGGTCACCCAGATCGCCAGACCTCACCCCTTCCAGATTATTTCTTATGGGGTCATCTCAAAGGAAAAGTGTACACTAACAAACCTTGGACAATTGAGCAGCTCAAAGAGATGATCAGCTGAGCAATTGCAGCAGTTTCCGATGACATGCGTCAGCGGGTTCTCTCCAATATGCAGCATCGCGTATAAATGTTCCTGGTAGCCATCAGCATATTTTTTCAACATCTCTAATGGAGTTTGCGACACATGAGTTAAGGCTTCATATCCACTATATGTAGTTTTGCTATATTCACATTCGTCAAAGATGTTTCACAAAACCAGAATAGTGTAGCGATTGGATCGCACTATACTACAGCGATGACTGAAGTATTAAATATAGTTTTAGGGTGAATTCTGTAAACATTTTTTTCAACCAGTATTAAATTGCTAGCAAAGTCTAGAAGAGAACTGATCTATCCAACAAGATACCTCAGTTTTGCTTCCAACAAATGGGTTGGTGGGCAAGACAAAAAAAAAAACAGACTTTTCACAAAAGAAATACTCTACAAAGTATCCCCACAACTTCTGTACATTACGAGACAATGATGATCATGATAAAGAGGAAGATGATAAATTAAAAACTTAGCATTATAGAAAATAATAAATAACAATAAATCACGTGAAATACCTCCCAAGGGAAATAATTTCATCCTATTGACAAATTAAAATAAAATGGTGTAAAGAGTCATGCAACTTGATGAGTACTCCCCCCTGGTCATACACTCCCCTTTAAATTGTTTTCACCTCGTAATTTTTATATGAACAATCAATGATCTACCGTACAGCATTAAAAATAAAGTACTTCTCAGAACTATTCAACATAAATGCTTATTAACCAGACAAATACTGCACCAGTGGAACAAGAGGCGAGGAAATGATGCTGGAACTGGAAAGGACTTACACTTAGACAAGCGAGAGCTGACAGACTAGCTTCGAGAGCACCCATACTATGGTCATTGGATATAGATAATGGAGAGATACTTAAGACAATCAGTGATCACCTGTTAGCACAAACACGACGCAGCAATCAATGAATCAAGAAGACCCAGACTGATGGAATTTGGCATTAAAACGTAAGACTAGCAAGGATGGACGTATGAGAAGATGCATCCGGTGTATTTACAACCAACGCATTACAGGAACAGTCAGCATTCATAACCTTTGACATTTGCTGAGGGAGACTGAGAACATAGTGGTTTGCCCCCCAGTGCAATGATGTAGATTCTGAACAACAATAAAAACAAACAGCAAGAAATTCTTTGTCCTGGAAACCCCAGTGCCTTACGACAAACGCCATGAAACTAATGGCAAACATCAGACATTATTTCTCCAATGTCTTAACCTATAAGAGTAACAGATCATAGTGGGCAAAAGTGACACCATTACTGGCAATGGTTAATGAGAATCATGGCCACAGTCACTGAGGATGACATCGTTACTGGCATATGACAATGAGAATAACCCCAAATGGTTGAAAATGACAATAATGACCTATGTTGAGAATAATGGCCAGTCACTGAGAGATGACATTACTACTGGCATATAATGAGAATAAACCGCAATGCATGGATGACATTAATGACATGAGAATAGTGGCCAGTCACTGTGGATGACAATTACTGGCATATGATAATAACCCCCAAATGGTTGAAAATGACATTAATGACATGTTGAGAATGATGGCCAGTCACTGTGGATGACATAATTACTGGCATATAACAATGAGAATAACCCCAAATGGTTGAAAATGACATTAAGGACACATGTTGAGAATAAATGCGTCACTGAGAGATGACATTACTACTGGCATATAATGAGAATAAACCGCAATGCATGAAGATGACATTAATGACACATCAGAACAATGGCCAGTCACTGAAAAATGACACTACTACTGGTATATGATAATGAGAATAACCGCAACAGTTGAAGATGATGTTAATGACATAGAATAATGGCTAGCCACTGAAGATGACATTATTACTATCAAATAATAACTATAATGGTTGAAAATGAAATTAAGGTCACATGATGAGAATAATGGCCACAGTCACTGTAGGATGATATTACTACTGGCATATGACAATGAGAATAACCACAACAGTTAAAGATGACATTAATGACACATGATGAGAATAATGGCCACAGTAACTGTAAGATGATATAATTATTGGCAAATGACAATGAGAATAATGTCACATGATGAGAATAATGGCCACAGTGGCCAAAAATGGCATCAATGGTGTATCTTAATGTAAATAATGACCAGGGAATCAACATGACAACGATAACATAAATGTCTATGATAATAATGATGTCCGACAGTTGTGGTTATGGCTGAATTAAATGACTGCTATTACATAAGAGATAAAACAATGTTATAAATCTAACAACAAACTATAGACACTGGCAGTTATGAGCAAAACATAGTTATCTGTATATAATAATTAACTAAACATTTTCTTACTACAGGTCTGTAACTCAGAATCCGGAACACCTTAAAACTCAAACATTTCGAAAACTGAATGTTTTTTTGCCTGATTATCGACTTGGGCTATTTTAGGTAATATCTGAAAAAAAAATCAGATTTCCGAAACACCGCCACCCCCGAGCATTTCGGATTCTGGGTTAAGGACCTGTACATAAAAAGCCTTACAAAAGCCAAGACCTGTTGTTACTTGCATCCACTTGGCAGATATACAATCTAACAAAATTGACCTAATCTACTTTTGATCAGTTCCTCTTTGTGGATGATTTTTAATGTCTTTTAATACTTGATTCTTACTGTGCTTTTTTTTTTTTTTTTTTTTGCTAAAAGCACAGAGAGTTGATAAGATGTGCAATATTCTGAAAAACTGATCAGCTTGAGCAGTACCAAGATTACAATGCCATCACTCACTGATTGTATCCAATTTGGAGGTTTTTTTTAATTTTTTTACTACTTATCACATGATAAAACTTGTAAAATTAAAACAGACATGCCTTCAAAGGTATTGCGGCTACTACAATGAGCCACCTATGGAAACAATCAGGTCAGATTAAAATTACACATTTTTAAAACTTGAAGCCTTCATACATTTTCCTTCTGTACTCAAAAAAAAAAAAAATACATACATACTTGCCAACAACTTAACATAACAGAAAAACAGATGCAAAGGGAAAAACAGGATGCAAAGGGAAAAACAGGATGCAAAGGAATTCACACTGCTCTCGTGTGAATTCCAGGGTTAGACTTCAAACAACAACAAAACCCTAGATCTACATAGTAGATTATGCTAAAAAAAAACAACAGCAGTGGTTGCTCTTAGTGACAAGACCAGAAGCCAAAGTTAAAGAACAACAACAAAACATGGAAAGATTATTCTCTCAGTCTGACATCTTAGTACACTCTAGTCCCGAACCTGGAATCTCTTCTTTTTTTTAAATTATCTGTGCTACTGAAATTTTGCCCCCATGTATTAAGTTACTCATAAAATTACCTTTAGGATGGCACATATTATTGTACAGCAAAATTTTCAAACACAAGGGAAGTATCTTCAAGGAGAATGAAAAAAAAACAAAAAAAACATACGTACAAACACAGACGTTTAAATGCTAACTTACCAATTACTACATCAACTCAGTCACCCATACACTCCCAACACATAACATATTTACTTATCTTTGACTAACAATATCAAACATGGTCACTATATAAAACTGGAGAGAACATTACACAACAGGAGATGAGATGGTTCAAAAGTTAGCTGCAAATATTACCATTCAAATACCATGCCTTGTGGCGTAGGCGATCATGTCTCTTCACAACTTCCTGTCTCCAGTACAGTTTATCAATTCTGTTGTTGACTTCTTTGCATGTCATGATGTCAAATAGTATTCTCTCTTTGTCATCCTTTATATCTTTTTTCCTTCTATCTTTCATGTTGTCACATTGTATTCCTGCTTTCCTCATCTTGCAACATGTCAAGAAAGTGAGAATTTCTTCCTTCTAACTTAAGTAACAAGCTTCCTTTGCACACTGACTTCTTTCAGGACATCCAGGTTACTCTTTTTAGCTGTCCAAGTTAATCTTAACATTCTTCTGTAAATCCACAGCTCTGTGGCCTCCAAGGCTTTTCCTGCCTGCTTGTTTAATCATGAATCACTTTCGTATCTCAGGAATGGCTCTGTATAACACAGAAGAACTGTCTTTCTTACTTTCACTGACAAATAATTGCGGCTTAAAATACTTTTGTTATTTCATGGAATGCTACTTTTGCCTAAGTTGCAGTCCTGAATCAAAATGAATATCACCATAAGGGACAGAATAAATTAAGACATCAGAATATTCCTGGGAACAAAAACAGGCATAACATACATGGAACAACAAGCTTGGCTACATCATCAGAATGCTGCCAAATCATCAAACATCAATCAACCCAACGACGACTACCACACTCTTGACAGGCAGGGACAGATCACCATTCTTCACCTCAGGACAGCGCATAACAAAAACACATGTACAAGCTACGGCTGTCTGCTTCACCACTGTGCACATGTGAATTAAAAGAACAAACTGCTGAGCATGTTCTACAGGATTGTCCTCTGTACGACCAGTTAAGAAAGATATACTGGCCCAATGACTCAACACTAAACTCAAAGCTGTATAGAGCTAAAGAAGAACTCCAGACAACAGTCAAATACATCATGAGAACTCATCTGACGGTAAAAACATCAAAGATGCAATCACAAGAAGAATCAAACATCACAAGCCTTCAACAGAAAATCAGCCTTCAAGGCCAAAGAACACACACTAGAGAGACTAAAACATCAATATCTTGGGAGCCGCGCTAGCGTAGTGGTTACAACACCGCTCTGGCGACCGGGTGATTCAGGATCAAACCCGGGCGGCGGCATTTGAGGATTTTTCGTCGACCGGGAATTGGACTGGATTAACTCGAGACCTGGCAACCACATTTGAAGGAGTGTTGTCGACCAGGGATTGGCGGCTCCTGAGCCGACCCAGCTGCAATGGGTACCTCCGAAATCGGAGAGTATTTGCCTGAATGGCGAGGGACACCTGTCTCTGTACAAGTAAAAAAGGGATACTCACGTAAAATCAATGTCAGGTTAGACATAGTAATAACCTGAGATTTCGCCTCGAGTATTATCTTAAAAAAAAATCAATATCTTAAAGAAACACTGATACCAAATCAAAATAATAAACCTTGATAAAGAATGCAAGAACAATCATTTTCCTTTGTTCTCCTTAAGGAGCATGGAGGTGATATTGCAGCTGGTCCCCTTGCAAGAAGCCTGCACCATTCACAAGCTCGTGCAGCCCTGGTTTCTTTGGCAACTTATTTTACATGATGAGGTTACCAACCCCATACACAACCTCATATTAATCAACTTTAATGAAATGCCGTGGATTATCAGGAGTCCTATTCTTTCTTCGCTCTCTTCAGAATCCCCCAGGGAACTTCACAGGGCAATAGAAAAATAACCCAGTTTCTATTGTCTAGTTTTCTACTTCTTTATTATCTTACAAGTGCCTGCCACATAACCATTTATGTATATAAACTATTTGGGAGAACAGGTCCTGGAGTAGCTCGACACTTTAAATACCTTGGAGCTTCATACTGGAAGGAAGGCATCAAAGAAGAGCTGGCTACTCAAAGAGCAGCAGCTGGGAGACTTTTTCAGGCCATAAATCAAGGATTCCACGGCAAAAGAGAAACTGACAAGAAAATGAAGACGGCTGTATATCACTCTACCTATAATCCAGTCTTATGGATGCAAGTCATGGGCAATGACTACAACCCATAAAAGCCAGCTCCAAACCCCAGAAACGAGGCATCTGAGGAAGGTGGTTGAAGTAACAAGAAAAGACATGGTTTGCAACCAGACATCATGGCCTCAAAACCCAGCCCCTGCAGACCTGAGGGGAACAGTCCCAACAGTGATGGTTTGGCCATGTCTGCAAAAAGGGAGAAGATCAGCTACCACAACAAAAATGGGAAATCAAGAGAAAGGGATCTAGACATCCAGGATGACCTAAGAGTTCGACAACATTAGACAATCTCTGATGGTCCGAGGACCAGATTGGAAGACTGGAACCAGGCCAGCAGGAGGGCAGCCAATAGGATAGTTTGGTGCTCCCTCTAGCAAACCTCTACACCCCAGGGTTGAAGTGAAATGACTAAGTAAGTAAGTAAGCAGTAATATTAAGAAGTAGTAACATTAAGTAAGCAAGTAAGTAGTAATATTAACTATTCACCAGAAATATCAAAGACTTTCATAAATAGAAGGCTTGACATGGTACAAGATCACTTACATGGAAATAATGGAAAGATCCAGACCAACACTTGTGGGACAACCATGTGAGAAGACACTGATGTTAGGACAAACACTAAGAAAACCAGTCGATAGCTTTGTAAGGTAGTTCCTGTTCTAGAGTTCCCAGACTAAAGAGAAATGGAGGGAGACCAACACACACACACATGAAGAAGAGAACTGGAGACAGATATGAAAGGGTAAAGTAGACATGGAGGGGTCCTGAATGAATGGCACAAGACAGGAAGGCTTGGCATGTTTTTGTTGAGGGCTTGTGTTACATGGGGGAGACCTGCAAGATTTTGACTTGATCTACTGAAAGATCAAACAGAAAGTGCATTTCCCCGTGACAGCATAAAAGACGCAAGGAATGTATACCCTTTAGCTCCCCAATGAGCACAGGCATTTCAACAAAGACAAGCCCAAGTCTTCCTGGCATGTGATCAGCTCAAGCTCTTTCCACGTTTTCCTCATCATTTTCACTTCTGTCTCCATGTGTTTCTTGGGTCTACCTGTCTTTACCCAGGGATTCCTGAACAAGGACTGCCTTGTAATGCTATCCACAGGTTTCCTCAATATGTGTCCTATCCATTGCCAGTTTCTTCTTCTCATCTCTTGTTCCACTGGCACTTGTCTGGTTCTTGTCATCAGTTCCACATTGGTAACCTTGTCATACCATTTTAAACCTTCTATTCTACGTAAGCACCCATTTATGAAAGTCTATAGCTTCTTAGGCATTGTTTGTGCTGTTCACATTTCAGAGACTGACTTGACATCTGAGTTGAAGATTCTTATTTTTTTGTGTTGGACCCGATTTCTCTTGATTCCATACATTTCCCAACGCAATGAAAGCTCCTCTTGCTTTTTGTATCGAGGGAAGTATACCTCATACAATACCTCTATCCGAAACCCCAGTTCTCATCTCATCTTGTCAAGTTACACCACAAAACGCTTCTCAATAAACTAGAGCTCCCAAACAGATATACTCATTTTCTAACACAGATACATCTTTAAATACGAATTCATTACATCAATTATTATTACACATGACACACATAATAGATTCTGACAAAATATTCAGAAATTTATGTACACATTTTAGCTGTCAGCTAACAAGCAATAAGTTTGCATGTCAATAAACAAGCAATGGGCGGCGTGTTGACAAACAAGCAGTTGTGTTTGATGAACAAGGAGTTTGTGGTACGTTGACAAAATGAGGATGGTGCTAAGAAATTTACAACTATACAACGTGTTAATGAGATATACTTTGAATAAAATGCCATTTCTAAGACACTCATCATTTGCTCTGTGATGTTAACTCATACAGCACAAGGTGGTCTTCCCATGCTTGGTGCATGAAACTGTCTGTTACTTTGAGTTTTACTACAGTGTTAAAGTTTAAGTCAGTTCTATCCAATTCTCTGTTTTTTATTGAAAGTACTGTAATGTTTTTCATACTTGTAAATAAAAATTAATGAGGATTAATAAAAAATATAGAACTGGTAGAATGCAAAACAAAAACTTAGTTCAAATATACTAGCCCAAAAACTGGCCTCCTGTCAGGAACTGTTGGGAAAATTAACCCTGAATATTGGTCTCTCGCAGTTTAAGAGTTAACAAATATTTAAAAAGAAAAAAAAAAGCATGCAGATCTGAAGCTGAATTATAAAATGATTCAACAACAGGAATGAACTTCAAACACGAGACAGTTTTCTGAACATTTTCAGTGATCTGTTGTACACAAGTTAAATGAACAACTGAAGACCTAAGTGGCTAAATTCAACACATGCTGGGACTCTCTCCACAGAAAAAAATAAGAAAAATTAATTTTTGGGTCCACAAACAACCTAGAACCACCTAACACCTAGAAAACATTAGCTAGTTCTTCCAACTTGGGTTTGACTGCAATAGAACGGTGAACTCAGCAGTCCTAGTTCAGCAACAAGATGGTTAAAACTGTTAAAAAAAAAATAAACAAATAGATTTGTCACACCTGGCAGACTTAACTCTTTTTTGTCCCAGGCAACTTTCAGGTTTTATCCTTCTTCTTTAAATACAATGCCAGGTGGTGTAGGCGATCACATCTCTCCGCAACTTCCTGTCTCTAGTACTTCTGATAAATTCTGCTGTTGACTTCTTTCCATACCATGATGTCAAACGTCCAGTATCTTTTTTCTTTGTCGTCCTCTGTCCATTTTTATCCAGGCACCCCAATTTATGCACATTTTTGTTTCCCATAGGTACTAAAGAATATTTTGAACTCTAGTAAGTCTTTAATGCAACAATTAAATTCATTTTATATCAAGTAAAGTGCACATCACAAAAACAACCAGAAGGCTACAGACTTTCATTAATGGCTGATTGCATTTAAAATGTATAACAAGATCACTTAAGTGGAACTAATGACAAGAACCAAACAAGTGAGAGTGGAAGAAGATAAGAAGACGCTGGAGATGGATAGGACACACACTGAGAAAATCTGTTGATAGCATTACAAGACAGTCCTTGTTCTGGAATCTTCCAGCATAAACAGGGATAAAGGGAGACCAAGGAATACACGGAGAAGAGAACTGGGGATAGATACGAAATGCGATGAAGAAGACATGGAAAGATCTTGAGCAGATGGCACAAGACAGGCAGACGTGGCGTAAGTTTGTTGAAGGCCTATGCTCCTTGGGGGTCTGAAAGTATGATGAGGAAAGTGCTGACATGATTAATTCAGATCATAACCAAACGAGGACACACCAGGAGGTAGCCATTAGGGAAATAATGTACTAAGGGGTACACCACAAGGTTTGAAAGAGAACGAGTTAAGATGTTTGTCAGTGTGTAGTTACAGATGCTTGAGGGCAGACTCATTATTACATGCATACATCATCATTATCATCAATCCTTTTAAACATTTGACTGCAATAGCTGCTAACCACCCATCTCTACGTAGCGCTGGCTGTCTTGTCTGATCATGAACTGTCGGCTGTCTTGTCTGATCATGAATTGTCAGCTGTCTTGTCTGATCATGAACTGTCAGCTGTCTTTGTCTGATCATGAATTATCAGCAACTGTTTGGAGATGTCGGGAACCTTGAGTTGACTGCTGCCTTTATTAGAGTCATAAATGTGGAAGTCTGAAGGCGAATGAGGAAGAAGAAGAATTATCAGCTGTCTTGTCTGATCATGAACTGTTGGCTGTCTTGTCTGATCATGAACTGTCGGCTGTTTTCACTTATAGCATACTGCTGTTTCTCCTTCGCCTTCTTCATGTGGCTTAGAAAGTTGTAGTATCACTTTCAACCATTTCTGACTATAGGAACGCTCCCCCAAGACTATTGCTTGGCCGATGCAAGGTTGGACGCTTGGGTAAAGAGGTCAAGCTGTTGCCCATGCAGTCTGACCCACAAAACTAGAAGCCATTTTGTTTACTGCAAGAATGCATGGTCTTAAAGCAGCGATAAATGACAAACGAATGGGAAAAATCTCCTGGGTGATTAAAAAAGTCACTTTCTATTTTTTTTAAACTCTTATTTCTTCACGCCTATCCAACAAATTTATACGAAACAAACATTATAATAAAGATGATTAACTGCCATGTTATTACATAAAATTCAATGTCACATAAATATTACCACTCAACTTGAGATATCGTTAGTACGATTTTCACAGCAGCATACCTGTCAACTTGTACAGGAAAGGGATCATTTGTACAGGAATGTTTACTTTTTGTTAGCATACAGCTGTACAAGCAAGTTTGTACAGATGTTTTTTAAGTAAATTTTTTGTCTTCCTCTTTAGAACAACTTTTTTTTAAAAGTATTTTTAAACTGTTCATCTTCTTGTACTACAAATATTCTTGGGTAAAGTTCTTTTTTTTTCCTTTGTAAGGTTTATATTTGTAGTGCGTACAGGTTTTTATTGGTATGCTGTACAGGTTTTTATCTCAGGAGGTTGACAGGTATGCAGCAGGCAGCAAATTTTGCTGCCTCTTGTAGTAGCTTCAGTTTACTTGCCATTTTGGATTTTATTTGGTTTTATTTTGTGTCTGGGAATTTTTTAAAAATAAAACTTATTTGTCAAATAGAGTTATTGCTACTTGTGTGGATATTTATTTCATGTATATCCAGTGGATACAAGTGAGGATAGAACAATTTTAAAATAAGAAGTGACTTTTCAATCACCTTCACAATGTACTACAAGCATTATATATATATACTGTATATATATATGGAAAGGAAAGGATCCCGTTACACGCCCATTGAGGCATATTGGGAATATGGTGTTAGGCCCATATTTTCTTGACCGTCACCACACTAGGGGTGATGTGGTCAACATCACGCCGGCAGCCTTAACCTTCCCAGAGTTGCTCTGGTACCCATTTGGGGCTGGGTCGACCCAGGAGCCGTTTGCGGCCTAAAAAAATCCCACCTCATCTGGGGATCGAACCATAGACCACTGAGCTAGGAAGCCAGTGCACTAACCACTATGCTACATACATACACTTATCCAGACTGCACATATATATAGTCTGGATAGGTAGAAGTTACTGGAATCATCTAAAATACTTCTACTTATCTTAAATTCTGCGTATCCGAATTTTGCTCAAAGATGGACATGTACGTCAGCAAAAGAAGCATGAAGCAATTATTTTAACAATTCAGAAACAAGTATTTTTATATATTAAACTTTGAATTCTGCATCTTTTAAAGTTTTCAAATACAATTTAGCGCAAAAATCAAATGTAGCATCAAGTTAACTGCTAATAGCAAGTGTGAGAAAAAAAAAAAAAACATTTGAATCGTATTTGGCTCAGGATTTTTGCGTGCTCTATTAGCGCTTCCTACACAGATTCCTAGAGCGATAACTACTGCAGGACAAGTAAGCCGATGTAAGAGATACTGGACACTGACCTAGGCACTTTTCTACTGTTTTCCTTCCTTCATTCTTACAAGTGCCTGCCAAATATTGGTTAATGCTTATTATTTACTATTTATGTGCGTCAGGTTTCACTCTTTGTTTATCTTCAGATCTCAACAATGTTGCTGTCGGAGTTTGACGATAGCCCTTTTCCCACAAACAGAGGTGAGCCAGTGTTCGTTCAGTCGGCCTGACGATAACATGCTTGTTGGTTTAATGAATGTTAGCATTGTAATCTAATGATGGAAGCTTGGACGTTTATTAACCTGTTCGCCAAAAAATTGTGGACATCCGATTTGGTGTCCAAAGCTATCTTCAACAACATGAGACAAATCCTAACAACTAAACAATTAACTCACAAACTCTAAATGAGAATCATCAAATGCTATATATATTATATATATATATATATATATATATATATATACACACACACAAGGGGCTTGCCATAAGTCTTGGGCCTAACCATGAAGGACATGTCACAGAGAGCTGAAATTTTGTATAGTGTTTATTCCTTTTCAATATAACCACCGTCTGAATTGA